>PVKB01000169.1:24580-374567 GCA_004027205.1 Ctenodactylus gundi
CTCCAACCAGGCCCCACCTTCTTACAGCACATCTATCTGCTGAAACCATCATTGAATGATATTGACGAGTGTAGCGCCCCCACGCCAGTCTGATCACTTCCAAACACAGGAGACTTTTGGGGAACATTTTATGTCTAAACCATAACATGCACACACACACACACACACACACACACACACACACACACACACACACAGAGAGAGAGAGAGAGAGAGAGAGAGCGAGCGAGAGAGAGAGCGAGCGAGAGAGAGAAAATCTATAGTACATTTTACGTTGAGGTTGTTCTATTAGTGTATGATTGAAGTACATCATACTTACATTCATTTTAGGAAAATAGGCATGTGGGCATAGCATGTCTTGACTGCTTTATACCTTTTACTCCTTAGCTACTCCCCTGTTCCCCTTACTCATCTCCATAGAGTCTTTCTTTCTGTTTCCTACAGTCTCACCTTTGTTGATCCTTTTATTTATTTCTTTTAGGTTTCTCATCTTCTTATTCTTGACCCTCATCAGCAGATAACCTTGATACCCATGTAAGAGAAAACGTCATTTCCCTCATGTCTCCTCATCTTCATGTGTTTATATCGCTTGATGGTAGAAGTGAAATGACAGCTGGGGGCTAGAGTGATATGAAAGCTTTGTCACCCACATGCATCCCAGGTTGGGATGGCCTCTCAGTATGACTTGGCTTGCTTACTGCATGGTTGTCTCAAGGTGTTTCAGCGAGTGAGTTGGAAACTGCGTAATATAGCCTCAGAGGACAGTCAGAAGTTCCTCAGGCTTTCTTCCCTAATACCTCTGTTGCAGGGAGATGATCACCATTTTAGCTAGTTGATAGTGTTTTATATTTTATAATTCACAGGCAGTGAACTGTAGCACTAAAAAGGAAGATACTGTTGAATCAGTTCTTAATTTAAGAATATTTATAGATACCTTGTGCCCTTAATAATGAATTCAAATATTGAAACACACACAGACTTTTACTATCTTGTTCTTTTTTTAATCTTATTGCTTAAAAAAATTTATCTTCTGGGGCTGGAAGAATAACATAGCCATTCAAGCACTTTCCTAGCAAGTGCAAAACTCTGGGTTCAATTTCCCACCACAGCATAAGCCTGGTGAGGTGGCCCACACTCCTAATCTCAACACTCGGGAAGCTGAGGCAGGAGGATTGCCAAGTATTTGAGGCCAGCTTGAGCTACATAGTGAGTTCAGGATCAGCCTGGACTACGGAGAGAGAGCCTGTCTCAAGAAAAAAGAGTCCATCTTCTTCCTTTCTTTATAGACTTGTTGCTGTACATATAATGGTTGGCTGAATCACTTGTGAAATAGTGATTATGCCAGCTAGAGGTATGCCAGTATTAAGACTTTTCTCTATATGTTTCTTGTATGTGTATATTATGGTACTGAGGATGGAGCCCAGGGCCTTCATTCTGAGCTACATCCCTAGCTCATTTTTTAGTTTTAATTTGGAGACAGAATCTTGCCAACTTGCTAAATTGCCTGTGCTGGTCTCAAACTTATGATCTCCTGCCTCCACATCCCAGAGTTCTGGGATTATAGGCCTGTACCACTGGGCGCTATGTGAATGCTACTCTTTTACTTATAAATTTGGGCATTTTTACAATTCAGAAATATTTCTCCATGTATTTTGTAAAGATAAGGACTCTTCAAGGTTGTAGTATCATTTTCACACTTTCGGCAACTAATAATGTTTCTTTGTCATCAGACATCCAGTTCAAAATTCAATTTTTATAATGTAATTTAAAATATTTAAGGAGGTGTTGTTTGAAGGAGGCTTTGGGAGGCCTTTGCATTGTAATTGGTTAGTTATCTCTGGGTCTCTTTTAGTCTAGGGTTCCTTGTCTTGTTTATTTTTCCTTTGCATTTAAATTTGGTTTTGGTTGGTGTTGAAAAAACAAAGTTATTTGCCTGTAGTGTGTCCTGGATTTGGTTGATTGCATCCTTAGGGTGCTATTTAATGTATTTCTGGACGCCGGTATCTGTTGTAAACTGATAGTAAATCCAGAGGCTTCATCTAACTTAGGTTCAATTTGTTGTCAAGAATGTTTCCACAAGTGGTGATACTTACTTCTGTTGCAAGGCTTGTGATGTCTGGTTGACTCTCTTCTTGTAATGTCAGTTTCTATTAGTGATTTTTACCCAAATTTTTGATTACATTAGAGGCTGCCGAAGTGCTGGTCATCTAATCATCATATTCATTTCTTATTAGCCAAAATACTGCGATACAAAAAAGTTGCTTATTAACCACTTGATCATCTTGAATTCACATAAGAAAAGCAGGATGCATGTTTGATTTTTTTTCTCTTAATTTACTATTTCAAAAAGATTGACTCACTAGCGCCTTCCAAAGGTAACTAATGAATTTTAATGGTGTTACTGTGAAACATGTATCACGTAAGATATAAGACATAAAACTTGGTATCTTTTGATCCATTGGCATATCCATTGCAGAATTGCATGTTCTATTTGTGGCCAGTGGGAGCTGCTTTACATTTGTATTTGAGTTCTTTTGACAGGACCCTTGCAGTTTTTGATGGCTTCATTGCTCTCTTGGTATGACAGGATGTTCAGGTTTATCACTTCCTGCCTTCAACCTAGAACCAGCCATTTCTCCAAGACGGCCTGGCTTTCTTTTAGTGAAAAATGGTTTTTAGAGATTTAAATGTAGTTATTCCTGAAAAGAAGTACACATTGCTTATCTTTGATCATCTCTCAAGAAGTTTTTCATGTGGTACTGTTGATCTTTTTCCTATTTCAATTTTAGAAATGGCTTTTATGAAATTTAAGCTCCAGTCTAGTTTGCTTAGATCCTGTTCTGTTTGCCTAACTTTAAAATGTAACCTTCAAAGGAAAGAAAAATGTTGGGGTTGAATATCACTTCTGTTTTGTGTTACTGTATAGATGTATACTTGTAAGAGCTTTTCTGATACTGTGGCCAGGTGTTTACAGTTAGTTGACTAAGAAAATGTCCTGTGGTTGGGGGCATAGATCAGTGCTTTAGAGTGCTTATCTAGGGTGCACAAGGCCATGGGCTTGATTCCCTAGCACCCCATAAGGTGGGTATGGTGGTGCCTGCCTATAATTACTGCATTCGTGGAGGCTGAGGCAGAAGGATTGGTCATGCATACGAGGTCAGCCTGGGCTACCTAGTGAATTCAGGAGCAGCCTAGAGTACGGAGTGAGAGTGACTTAAAATAACAACAAAACAAAGCCAAAACAAACAAAAAAACCTGCTTGAAGAAGTTGCTTGGTTAGCATCTTTTAGTTCAATTGTTCATATATTGAAAACTCTAGACAAAATGACTCACAAACTGGTAGTTACTGTGATAATATACTTAGAATTACTGTTGAACATTGTTGATTGAATTTAGGATGAAACCATCCAGTGTACCCTCCCTAATCACCTTAGCATTTTAACCTCCATGGTAGGGTATTGTGAGTATACTAGGTGTCATTTCCAGATCAGATGTTGGGAGCTCCAAGTGGGTATGATTATGACAGTTTGACATTCCATGCTACTTTCAAGAGTTACTGTTGGCAGTTATCTTCTGCTTTTAGCCTTGAATTCTCTTCTTGGATTCTCTGCTTTTTGTTAAAACGAGTCTTCTTGTGTTCCTCCCCATTCACCAGCAAGCATTCTTGCATGCGTGATGTGGCCCAGCATTGGGCTACGCACTTGAAGGAGGAAGATGTGTTGGGCAATGTGCCTTTTCTTTCAGAGCCTCACAAACTGTGGTTTTGCACTTCCCTTCCAGGAGCCCACAGAGCAGGATTTTTATAGTAGGGGCTGGCATGGAGAGGTGGAGGGTAAGTGAGGTCTGAATAGGGACACTGCATCTGCCTGGGAAGACTAGGGGTTTGCTGTGGTTTCCTTTCACCCCACTGTCTGCTTTCTCCTTTATCAGACAGTGGATTTCTTGTCAGCACAAGGCCACGCAGGACTTCAGACCTTGCCCCACCCCTGCTGGGTCTACTGGCCGCATTTTTTCTGTGGAATCATTCTCAGCTTCCCTCCTTTTGTTCTGGACATTGCCGTTTACAGTTGATTCAGCCTAGCAATACTGAAATGTATACGCTCAGGTGTAAAGCCACTTCTCCGTTTTTGTCACACTATTCTCAAGAAAAGCAAGACTTATTTTTTGTTATACTCCTTACAAAGTATATTGTATAGTGGAGCTGTTTGAATTTCTTTTAAATGAAATCATTTAAGTAAACCCTTAAAGAATATCCGCAATCGAGCAGGTTTCAGTCATTCTTGGAGTGTTTTAGAATCTCACTGCTTCATGAAACAAGACGGCATTGGAGGGAGGAAGCAATATTTTCTACTTATTTTGCATAATCTGTAATTAAATTAATACATAGTATAATCAGATACCTATCCCCCCCCCCCCACCCGCCTCTCTTGAGGCAGAGTCTCACTCTTTAGTCCAGACTGGTCCTGAATTCATCATGTTGCCTAGGCTAGCCTCAGACTCATGCCAATCCTCCTACCTCAGCTTCCTAAGTTCTCGGAGCATGTGCCACCACGCCCGCTTACGTGGTGTTGGGAAACTGAACTCAGGGCCTTATGCTTGCTAGGAAAGCACTTCAACCATTGTGCAATTCCTATAGCCTGTTTCTTCTCTTTCATAATTTACATATTCAGGTTGGCCCAGGACCTTTTGGATTCTCTCATTGAGGACAGGGGCTCATTTTATACTTAGGTACTTGTCTTTGCATCTTCTTTAAGTCTAAGAATCAGGCTGTCATTATAAAGTTAGGAAAATCTTCATCATCCTCAAGCCATCTTATTACTTAAAACTTGACGATTTATATAAAGGAATAATCATGTGATTTTTCTCCTACTTGAATTTAATAAAAAATTATGGATTTTTTCAGTGACTAAACTGACCTTTTACTAACTTGGTTTTCTAGAATGTTATTTTTTTCTATGATTGTTGTGTGGAACTGTTGTCTATATTGGCTGAATTAAGTACAACCAATTGTCTTTGTTCACTATCTTAAAACAAGTCTGTAAACTCACTTATACCCTTTCTCTGTGCTGTCTTTTTCACTTAAAAAAATCTTTTTCAGGCCAAGTTATTCTCATCCAGTCTATGTAATGCCTGTTCATTTTCAGTGCCTGGAAAAACATTGCCCTACGTTTGCAAGGGTTACTTTTAGTCAGGAAGTGTTTAATAACTCATTGTTCCTGTACCTCTTGAGTGTTTGTTCCAAGGTCAGGTCCTGGTGAAGCAAATGCTCTAAAGCAGGCCATGAGAGACCCAAGGCTCCCAGGCTCTGTGAACACTTTCCTATCCAGTCCTTGCATCGTGTTTCAACCTTTGATTGGGTACCTCTCTGTTTTTAGGGGCAATGGTCAAGATAGAGGTAGGAGCGGAATTAAGGTGGATCACAGTAACACTTGAGTGGCTTGGACCAGTGGGTTGCACTTTTTTTGTGGCCAAGAGGTCTTGCTGATGTTTGTCTTTCTCTACTCTTCAGGTCAAACAACACCTCCTATTTGTAATTGCATTTCTTGGTGCTGAATAAGAAGGTATAGTTTACAGTTAATGCTTTCACTGTTGGTGATATATATATATATATATATATATATATTATATATATATATATATATATGATATATATATATATATATATATATATATATATATATGCTATTTCCAGCCATATATGCCAAATACCAGGCAAAGGAGAGTGCGGGAATTTTCATATCTGTAGGCTCCAATTCCAGGAGTTGAACAAGGAAGGCATGCACGGGGAATCTGTCACAGCACAATAACTGTAAGACTGATGGCTGTCCTCTAGTTGCTATCATTTATGGAGCACCTTCTGTATACAGAAGGCTATAGGTATTACTTCTTATCCTTGCATGTTATGGTTTAGATTAGGAATGTCCTCCAAAAGCCTCAGTATTTGGAAGGTGATTGGATCATGGGTGCTAATTAGATCAAGTAGATTCAGCTGGTTGGAGGGATCGTTGTTGGCGGGTGTGATTTGGGTGGGTATACCTTCTTTGCTGGCTATACCCTACTCTCTGCTTCCTGGCCTGGACAGGACGAACACCTTGCCTGTGCTTAGGCCCTTTACCAAGCCCGTTTACCATTGCCAGCTGAACATGAGAAGACTGAGACCTTTGAACTGTGAGTAAAAGAATCTTTCTGCCCTTGAGTTGTGGGAGTTATGTATTGTGTTCCAGCAATGAGAAAATGACTTGAATATTGCACCAGCTCCTCTCCTGATGTTAACCACAAAGAAAATGAATTCAAGCAAGGTACCTTGTTCCATATCAAACAGCAAGTATATGTGTAGCCTGGAATTCACTCTTGGGCCTACTGGGCTTTCTCCTATACGTCACGTCCTCTGTGAAGATCGTTAGATGGAGGTGACCAGATGAAAGATAGGGGCTGGGAGGCTGGGGCTCCTTGAGCATTCTGTAGAACAGTGAGTGACAAGAGCATGTAAGGCAGGCAGGGGTAGACTTGTCTGCCCACACAGTCGAACATCTTTTCTCTTCTGTTTTTAATTATCTCTTTTCTCACTTTTCTTACTGATCTTTGAGCTGCTCCTAGGCCTGCTGCATATCCTGTTGAACCCTGCAGGAAGTCATCCAGCCAATGTGTATTGCTTCCTGTCCAAGGAGAGTACATGACCAGTGGCTCTATGTAACTGGTCTGAGTTTCAAGCCCGTTTTCCTTGGAGAAGCTGATGTTCAGTTTTAAAGAGTCAGGGCTTGGGAATTACCCCCTTGTTCATTTGGTGCCTCTCAGTGGTGTGTTTGTGAAAACAACAAAACGAAACCATCAGCATTGTTATACTCTGAAAAGCCTAGGCCCCCAGGCTCTCACCCTGGCACTAATAGGGAAACATTGTATTGTGAGAATCTAGCGTTGTGGGGATATATGAAGGGAAGAGTATATTTTTTAAAAGGTAATGCATGAGTTTAATATGTTAGAGTTTTCTAATAGAAACCAAATGTTCTATACCTGAAGAAAAAAAAAAAAGGATTTGCTACAAGGCTTTGAGGTGCCGTATGGGATGGGAGGTGAAGCTGGAGAGTTATTTCTAGAGAAGATGGCAGTAAGGCAGCTCTGGAGATTTCCACATGTTCTGAAAGCCCTGGCAGAGTAATCTGCTGCAGCCATTCCCAATTATTACATTACTATGAGTCTCAGCTGGGTCTCGGGTCTATATATTGGCTTCCCGACTGAAAGACGTGTTAATGGGCAGTCCCATCAAACTCTATGTTATCGAAGAGGGGACACTTCCCTTCCCTGAATGGTTTCTCCTTCCCTGAATGAGAAGTGAGCTCTCTTTGAGGCACAGATACTGTCAACCACCATGATGAGCAAATATCTACAATCATAAGTTCTTAAATATACATCATACAGACTTTTATTTTTTATCTTTAAAGGCTAAAATGAGATTCTTAAAAACTGTAAGCATGAAGGCTTCTTGAATATGACTCTAGTAGCACAGGGAATAGTAACAAGAACCAACCATTGGGACTACATCAAATTAAAAAGTTTTTGCACACCAAAGAAAACAACCAACAGATTGAAAAGATAGCCTACAGAATGGGAGAAAATACTTGCCAAATACTCTCCTAACAGAGGATTGATACCTAGAATATATAAAGAACTCTAAAAACCTAATAGCAAAAAATCAAACAGCTTCATTGATAAGTGGGGAAAAGAATTGAACAGACGCTTCTCTTTTGAAGTAGTACAGATGGCCAATAAGTATATGAAAAAGTGTTCAACATTGTTATCCAATAGGGAAATGCAAATTAAAACTACATCAAAATTCCATCTCACCCCAGTCAGAATAGCTGTCATCAAGAATACAGGAAAACAATAAATGCTGGTAAGGATGCAGTGTGTGTGTGTGTGTGTGTGTGTGTGTGGCGGGGGGGGGAGGAATCCTGCTGCTGGTGGGAATGTAAATGAGCTACCATTTGATCTAGCTGTACCACTTTTTGGTATATATTTGAGGAATTACAATCAGCTTACTATAGGAATGCCTGTATAGCCCTATTCATTGTTGCACAATTCATAATAGTCAAGATATGGAAACAGCCTAGGTCCCATCAACAGATGAATGGATAAAGAAAATGTGCTATATATACACATGATGGAGTATTATTCAGCTTTGAAAAAGAATGAAGTTTTGTCATTTGCAGAAAAGTGGCTGGGTCTGGAGATCACTTTGTTGAATGAAATAAGCTACCAATAGAGAAATAACAGTTTTCTCCTTATTATGTGGAATCTAAAAAAGATAACAAGAAAGTAGAAGGAAGACTATTAGTAGAGAGGAGGAAGGTCATAAAGGGAAGAGGGAGAGGGTGTAAGGGTGAGAAATGGGGGATAAAACCTCATTTATATGCATTGAAAGCCCTCAGTGTGAAAATAGGGGTAAGGGTGGGCAAGGAGGTGGTGGGGGAACAGTTAAAATATGTTACACGTATGCATAAATCTTCCAAAATAAAACCCATTAATCTGTTTAACCAAGATGCATTAATAAAAATGTAGAAGAAAAGCTATGCCGAGGTATAAAAATCTCACCCACTTTAAGTGTGAAATTTAATGTGTTTTTAGTAAATTTACATTACTGTGCAACTCTCACCACAGTTTAATTTTAAAACAAAACATTTCCATTACCCTGAAAGATCCCTGGTATGCATCTGCAATCAGTAGTCCTTCCCGCCACTCGCCACAGGCAGCCACTGATCTATTTTCTGTCTCTTTAGATTCGAACATAGGTTTTTATATATTTCTGTCTGGTGTAGCTTTTGGGTATTCCAGAAGCTATGCCGAATGGGGAATTAAAAAAAAAAAAAACAAGCCCTCCAATGAGGTGGAAGTTTGTTTCTTGCTGGTCTCAGTTTTCTCTGCATTTTGCTTTAGATCTTCCCTTCTCTCCTGAGGAATGTCATTTGAGAGAGCAGAGTCCTAGTCTTGATGCTGCCATTATTTAGCCCCTAATTCACTAAGCCTCACTCATGGCACATTACAGACCTCAGTTTTTCACCTGTAAAATTAAGAAAAGGATCTGAGGGGATGCTATCTAATGTTTGTATTACTAGTAATCATAGTCATGGGCTTTATTTGGTGAAATCTTTTCTGGTTAAAATTACTTTTTGATTTTCTGTGTTCTCTTGAAGCAGAGGGCTGAAACAAAACATTTAAATTTCATTCTTTAGAATTTGCAAAACAAAAAAGGATAAAGCAGTGAGTGTGTAATATTTCTGCTTCCGTTCTGTAATGACTAAAACCCTGAGACCTTTGTGGCATCATGTGTATGTGCATAAAATGAAGGAAATTACTTGGAAACTTGCACTCTCTTTCATACTTTCTGGCTTATTCAGATGCTTATTGAGTCAGACATGATAGTAGGTGAGGGAGATAGACTCTTGGGAAAGAGAAGGCTTTTCCCAGGTGGAGCCAGCAGGCCGGGTTGGGGTAAACCAATGTGAAATGGCAGTGTGGTGAGCTAAGTGAGAGGAGAGGAAGTGAGTGCAGCGAGCGAGGCAGGAGGAGCCAGATCTCAGAGTGGGGTATCGGAAATGCCGCTGCCATCACTGCCCTGAGAAGCTGGTCCTGAGAAGCTGCCTGGCAGCTGGCTTAGCCAACCGACAGTTAAAAACCACTCCTATCTTTTGGGGGAGGAGACATTCAGCTAGTTTGAACGTGGAGATAGGGAAGGTTGAACTGTTTTGCATTTTAAGCAGATCTTTTATCTCCTCTGGCTCTGTCTTTTCATGACATGGGTTGACTGTAGCTTTAGTTTTGCAGCAGCACTAGATGTGGAGGCAGCTGGAGGGAGGTATTTTTCTGATGAAGAGACATTCTTGGATTTTATAATTTATGGTGTCTTTAAATATGGGATTTTGTGTACTCTTGTCCTGATTACACCTCTGATACATTTTACTTAGCTTCATGTTTTAATTTGGCGCTCATACCCAGACGTAGTCTCCCAAAGGGTACCATTTAAGCAAAATCTTAGGTAATTTGTTGGGTTGTTGCTGCAGCTACCTGCAGGTTCCTGAAGATAAGAAAATGGGGTCTTGTGACTATTTTGGCAGTGTTCATGGAATCTGAGGTCTTCATTACTGTCCATTTCCCAAACACTATTATAAACCATTGCCATGCCACAGAAATATAATACAAGCCACATATGCAATTTTAAATGTTTTAGCAGCCATGTTAAGAAAACTAAAAATAGGTGAAATCAACTTGAATAATATATTCATTCAACCCAACATATTCAACGTATCTTTTCAACATGCAATCAATGTAAAATCATTAATGATTTATTTTGCATTATATTTTCTCAAGTAAGTTTGAAATTTGGTGTCCTTTTATAGCATATCTCCATTCAGCCTAGCCACATTTAAAGTACTCAGTAGTCGCACAGTCCTGTACTTTTCAAAGGCTTGTAGAGGATGTAGGAAAGGGCCTTTAGAGGGAGTAGGAGAGGCATATCTCATGATATAGGGTGTGTTCAATCTGTGGCCTGCCTTTTTTCTTACCCTTGCTTTTATATATATGTACATGTACAAGTACTAAAACTTCCTTTTTAAAAAATTTTATTATAACATTTAAAAAATCAAATGCAAAAGAGTGGCAGGCTGCAGGTTGGATGAGCCAAGCCCAGGTTTCCTACCATTAGAGAAACCTGGTATGCAAAAAAATTCATCTTGACAGGAAAGGTAAAGCCGGAAGTGATTATTCATATTACAAAAGAATGAACCACAGGATCTTTTAAATAGCAAACTCCCTTGGTGCAGTGAGGAATATGACTCAATTTGCAAAAATGTGATTGACGCTTGACATTTTAGTCGCAGATTTGTTGTGCAGAGAATTATCTGCCATTATAAAATGCGTGCTGAGCAGTTGGCTTGTCATATCTGCTTTGAGTGCCTGCTGATGTCGTGGATGCTCACAGAGGGTCACAGTGAAACTAAGGGTGATCCTCACCCAGGAGGCATTTGGAAGCGCATCAGGAGGTCAAATGCCAGCCACCGCTGCTGGGATGGTCACAATGGCAGGGCTTGAAAGTGTGGTATGGAGAGAGCTGGGGCCAGCTGAGTGGAGCTGAAAATCAGGAAGGTGTCTGTTTACTTAAGTTTAAAGAAGGGTTTAATTTTTTTTTTTTTTTGAAGTGGGAGTTTAAAGAAAGGGTACACCAGGAAAGCCCAGCTAGGTAAAATGATGGAAGAGGCCTAAAGTCTGTAGTTGTGTTCTGTTCTTCTTTGGGTCCTGACTCCTAATCCTCAGCCTTCCTCACAGCAAGTATACATTAAGGTGTGCCCTTTGGTTCATGGAAAGAGGTGCTGAGGAAAAACCAGGATGTGCTTCTCGCTGGTTTGCCACATCAGGCAGCAGCTCTTCTTAGTAAGTAAGCATCTACTTGGAGTGGATTCTTTTTATCCTCTTCCAGCTTCACCTTGGTACAGTTCACATAGAGAACAGAAAATGCAGCTTGCTGTTTGGAAAGAGGAAGAAGCAAGTCTGTGCTCCACAAATTGTCAGGTCTTAAGTCCCTGAAATTACACAGGGTCTGAGTGCAGTAGCTTGATGGGCCCTCTGACCACATCCTTCGTTACAAACCTCCCTGTTCTCCCCTCTTCTCCCAAGGGCATGCCTGTACGTGGCTTCCCCTAACTCCACCCACCTCGTTTTCATGTTCCCTAACAGAAAAGCTGTGAGCTTTTCTCTCTCAAGGCTAATGGGATCACCCTTGGGGAGCCTAAGTCAGTGTTTGAAATCTTTTTGTTTCTTGATTTAAATACCTGTTAATAAGTAATTGAATACCTTTCATACTGATATTTATTTATAGATTGTATATGTGTATATATGTATTTGTGCATATTTACTACAATCATGAGCCATGTAGTGACAGGGTTACATTTTCAGAAATGTGTCATCAGATGATTTCTTTGTTGCATGAACGTCATAGAGTGTGCTTAACACAAACTAAGATAGCTATGACATCACTAGGTGATATAGTCTTATCAGATTACTGTCATAATATATGGTCTGCCTGTGACTGAAATGATGTTATGTAGCATACAACTGTATATTGCTGTACTAATTTGAGGTTCAGGAAGTCCCAGCAAAGCTTCTAAACCTCTGTTAGGTTTAGTGGGCTTTTGGAAAACGTAAGATTGAATATCAGATAGCTATCAACAATTGGAGGAAAACATATATTTTCTTCACAGTTGAAGTACATGCTTTTTAGATTTTGTGAATCTTGATATCTCAGCATTTACCCCTGTACCAAGGATGGAAGTACCTTCACATTAAAAATCTTCTTAATAAGTGAGAGTTATTTGGTCATCATCTTGTAAGATATAAGTGACTTGCCCTCGTGTTCACCTCCAAACATGGCTGGCAAAGAGCTGTCGTCAAGAGCTGAAGTGGCAGCTTTGCATTTACTTCTTTTTTTGTACTAGAGTTTGAACCTGGGGAGTTTTCATTGAGCTACATCTCTAACCCCTTGAAAACAATTTTTTAATGTTTTGAGACATGGTTTTGCTAAGTCACTGAGTTGCCTGGGTTGGGCCTAAACCTGGGCTTCTACTGCTTCAGCTTTCCAGAGTGCTGGGATCATAGGCATGTGTCATTATGCCTATCTTTTTTGACTTACTCCGTAGTTGGGTATTGCTCACAGTTCTTTTCTTCACACAAATCTTTTCAAGGTGCTAATCCATTTAGTGTGGGTCATGTTAGTGAAGAGGGGTCAGATCGATACAGATGTCCAGGGTGCCCATGGTGCCAAACCTGGTGCTTGCTCTAGCAGGACATCTAGTGTAGCACTCCATGTGTGATGGCTTGGATCTGGAATCTCCCCGACAGCCTGATATTCCTATGGATACTGTGTAGGGTTAGAAAGTGGGGCCTAGCTGGGAGGGGTGGATACTTAGGGCTTGACCTGGAGGGGTGTGTGCTGGTTCTGCCCTTCTTCCCAGTCTCTCTCTTCTACCATGCTATAAGGATCTCTGTGCCCAGGAACTTCAGTTCCAGCTCTAGCTGCAGCCCTACTATGTGATTCCACCATTTTCTAGCTGCCCACCCATGAACAGACTGAGACCTTCTTAAGCTGTAAGCTATAATAAATTCTTCCTAAGTTGTGGATGTTCGGAATTAGGTCACAGTACTTTTGCCTCACCTACAGGCTACACAAAGGAGCCGTTGTCATTCTGTTAAAGAATGAGATGGGAAGTTGAATTTTTCTCTTTTTGAAATTAAAATAAAATGAATAGATGTTCTAACTTTTTTCCGTCATCCCAGCAGATCCCTGAAGTGTGTATGTCTTGCTTTGGAGAACATTGGCTTGGAAAATGAGCTTCACTTCCTTGCTAAGGTTCAGGTTCTTTAATTGGGGAAGATGGGCATTATACTATTAAATCAGGAAATGAGATGATGTGGGAAGCAGTGTCTGGCACATAAACAGTGGTTACTGGAATCTCAGTTCCTCTAGCAGAGCTTTAGTACATCAATCTCTAGGGAATCTGAAGAGAGCTGTGTTTTTTCTCCTTAGAAGTGGGTCTTGCTACGTTTTCCAAGCTAGTCTTGAACTCATAGGCTCAAGTGATTCTCATACCTCAGCTTCCTGAGTAGCTGGAACCATAGGCACGTGTCATTGCACCTGGCTATAAGCTGTTTTTTCTTTCTTTCTTTCTTTCTTTCTTTCTTTCTTTCTTTCTTTCTTTCTTTCTTTCTGTTACATGGTTCCAATTGGTATGTGACTCATTTTGTCTTCTGGGTTGCTTTTCAACAACCAGGAACATTTGAAAAGCTTGCCTTATTCATGCTATTTCAGTCTTCCTTTCTATTGATATTGTCAGCTATATTCTGGACAGATTTTTTTCTTTTGAGATAGGGTCTCACTCTGTAGTCCAGGCTGGTCCTGAACTCACTATGTACCTCCAGCTGGCCTTGAACTCATGGCATTCCTTCTGCTTCAGCCTCCCAGGGGATTACAGAAGTGCATCACCATGCCCAGCTATTTTTGTGGTGCTGGGGGATCAAACTTGGGCCCTTCTGCTTCCTAAGCAAGGGCTCTAATCTTGAGCTAAGCCCCCAGCCCGGTATATATACTCTTCACAGAGCTCATTCAACTTTTCTTTTTTCATTATTTTATCATAACTTCTAAGTTGCTAATTTAATACTTGAGGTTTTATCTAATTTTCAATATCCTTCATTCATTAATTCATATGGAACTGCAAATGAAAGGGAGATGTTGAAATTCCTTGTATTAGGTAAGTGTTAAGAAGAGCCCAAAGTCTAAATAAATTGCATAATCAACGTATAGACAGGTTAACTAATCTCTGGATGGGTTAGATCTGCTAGTTTTCAACAAGGAGACCCATCTTCCTCTCTTGTTGCCTTTGCCTCTTACCAGGTAAGAGAGAACCTTGTTTGGCATAGTTTAGGAGGACAATATAGTATCGGTGTTGCTGCCTGAGAAGTCATCTATTGAGGGGGCGGTTATGGTCCTATGTAGTCAATGTGAGACATTGGTTTGACCAGCTCTGTGTACCATTGGCTGGGTGTACCGGCCATCTTTCCGCCGCCGCAGGGTTATTTTTATTAGTATGCATTTGCAATATCTAATAGTTACACTAAACTGGAGAAATTGGTGCACATACATGTTGCATCAACTTCACATGTATTTCCCCTCCTCCTTTACTAACCTCCCACTCCTTTCCTTGACCCTTTGCCCTTTCCACAAATCCATCTCCTTGCTTCCTAGCATCCCACTGTTTGGCTCTATTACTTATACTTGGGTTTCTCATATTAGAGAAACCATATGATACTTATTTTGGGTATGGTTCACTTAACTAAGCATAATGGTCTCCATTTGCACCCATTTTCTTACAAATGACTTAAATTTATCTTAATGACAGAGTAGTACTCCATTGTGTGTGTGTGTGTGTGTGTGTGTGTGTGTGTGTGTGTGTGTGTGTGTGTACATACCACCTTTTCTTTAACCATTGATCTGTTGATGGATATTTTGGCATCTTCTGTGATTTAACTGTTACTAGTTTTGTTGCTATAAATGGTAGATCTACATTTATCTGTTATATGATGCTTTTAACTCTCTCGAAAAGATGCCCAGGAGAGGTGTCAGTGGATCAAGTGGAATATCTATTTTCAGTTTTTTGAGGTGTCTCCATACTGCCATACTGCTTTCCCTAATAGTCATACCAGTTTATAGTCCTACCAGCAAGATGGTGTACCAGTCATCTTTACGCAAGTTGTCATGGAAAGACGTGTGTTCTTTGTATAGGGTGGAAATTATGATCTATATTTTGTCCAACTGAGACCTACCGAGGTTAGCATTAAACAGTTCACACTGGTGAGGGCCAGGGGACCCAAGGGCCAAATTGATGTCTGTTTTCTGTGGTCTCTACATTTGGGGACATGATGCTGCACTCCCTGGGGGTAAAGCACATATTGCAAGGCTGCTGTCATTATCCAGTTTCCATGCTGAAGACCCTGCTGGCCGTAAGACAGGTAGGCTACCCTGCCTGTGTCTGACCACGACCTTCTGTGCTATAGGCTTTAGGTTAACCAAAATCATGTTGTGGTGTGACCTTGTTATTTTAAATATTTGTAGAGGGGAAACCCCCTTAATATGACTCTACTGGCCTTCTAGGAATGCTTCTGTAACATTTGATCTAAGTTGCTCTTTTTTTTCTGTCCCTTCCAGTGGAGGCTATAGTGGAATTTGACTACCAGGCCCAGCACGACGATGAGCTGACAATCAGCGTGGGTGAGGTTATCACCAACATCAGGAAGGAGGATGGAGGCTGGTGGGAGGGACAGATCAACGGCAGGAGAGGTTTGTTCCCTGACAACTTTGTAAGAGTGAGTACAAAGCAAAAACCTTTTCCTATCTCCTGTGTGGGCTCTGCTGACCAAAGGGTGTGGGAACACTTGAGGATGAGTAGCATGGGACCTGGGGGGCGGATTGTTGACAGCTTCATCTCCTAGGTGATATTAAGAAGAGAACATGTAGTTTTGCTCTTGACATCTGGGATACCTGTTTTGAAACTTTTTTTTTTTTTAAGACCTAGGATGATCTCTTCCTCAACTGTGTTATCATTTCTTAGAAAATGCTGGACAAATACAAAGCTTATTGAATTGGATTTTAAAAAATTGTTTATTTGCTTTTAAAGCTTAGAAGAATTTTTCTCTTTTCCATTCTATGCAAAATGGAGTTGAAACTCAAGTTTAGACCACTTACATAAGTATCATTCAGACCAAGTACAGAATCTGAATTTTGTTACATTTTCTACCTTTGTATGCATATTGTCTTTTGAATGGGAACAATGTTATTTTTTTTTATTCCTTTATGTTCATGAAGTGTTGAACAAAACCTCTTCTCTAAGGTTTTGAAAATTATGCCCTTTGTAGGAGTCATCTGGGGATTTGTTATGAATAGGTGGCCTATTCACATTAATAAATTACATATGGCATTATTGTAAGTGACAGTTTGAATTGTTGGGTTAAAAAAAGGATCACCTGGAGACTGTTCATCATAGGAAATACTACCTAGATCTAAAAATTCCAGTGCCATAAACTTAATATCATAAAACTAAAGAAGAATGGATTTTCCTTGATAGGAAGAGCTGTACTGAGAAATGTGCAGGTCCTCTGGGAGCACACTGAGAAGTGTGTCTGGGCTGTGGGGTCAGGTAGTATGAGGAATCTCTAGTCCAGAGAAATATGTGTCCCTCTCAAAGGAGCACCAAGGGCTGGATGTAAATGGGTAGTAATTGTTTTGCCTTTCTAAAACCCAATTTTGGAAAAGGGCTATCCTTAAAGTTGAACCAAATGCTAGTGTGAAAGGAAAGTTTTTCCAGATAAAAGGGACAATTGTTGGTGTGAAGGAAGAATGAGAACAGAGGATTGTGGGCAAGAGAGCACACTGTGAAAGAGGGAGGATTATGGGGAAAAGAGTAGCATGAGAAAGGGAGAGGAGGGATCTGGGAAAAAGGCACTGTTGTATGAACACCAGTTTTTGTTTGTTTGTTTGTTTTTTGTTTTGTTTTGTTTTGTTTTTTGAGAAACTAGGTCACCTCTGTAGTCCAGGCTGGTCTTGAACTCACTGTGTAGCCCAGGCTGGCTTCAGCTCATGGAAAACTTCCTGCCTCAGCCTTCTGAATGCTAGTATTACAGACATATGCCATCGTGTCCAGCTAGTATGTGGTAAAGGGGAATGGAATCAGAGGCCTGTGCTTCCTAGGCAAGTGCTTTCATCGCTGAGCTACACCCCTAGTTCCTGGATCCAGATGTGACAGCAGGCTTAGTCCTCCCTTATTTCAGAACACTAATCCACAAAATCTGAGAACTGAGTTAGAAGGCATTTATAAAACTATGGAACTTTATTTGGGTTCCAGGCTGGTGTGCTACAAGGAGTTACGGAAAGTGGGGGGAAGTTGGCACAGAGAAAGCCAGAGGTGGGATTGCCCACAGAAAGTTCCTTGCTCAGAGTGCTGTCCACCTGGGAACCAAGACTCCTCTGTGAGATGGGGTGATATGGTCCTTACCACAAGAAGGTCTTCCGTTGCCTTGCCTGCACTGCCTTGGGCTGGGCTGGGTTAGGCTGGGCTAGGCTTTAGCAGTGGGTTCCTGCTTCCCAAGGACTTTAGGAAGCCCTGGGATGGCAGAGAGGGAAGAATCACCAGTGAAATCAGTCCTTTGGCTCCCTGCTCATGGCATTGCCTCAACTGCCTATGTCCCTCACCAAACAGGTGCTGTTTCCATCTAGTCCACCTTCCTCCTTCCTCCTTGCCCCTTTCCCCTCATTACTTCAGATCTGCGGTCACCCTTGTTTTTAGCCCTTGTCTGTTGCCTTGGGGTTTCTCTATACCTAACTTTTTCTTTCTTTCTTTTTCTTTTCTTTTTTTGATAGTCTGTAGTCCAGGCTGGTCCTGAACTCAGTGATGTAGCCAAGGCTGTCCTTGGACTCACAACAATCCTGCCTGCCTCAGCTTCCAGAGGGCTGGGATTACAGGTGTGCTCCACTATGCCCAGCTTTATGTGGTGCTGGGGAATCAAACACAGGGCCTTATGTTTGCAAGGCAAGCACTCTGCTGTGCCATTCCTCCAGCCCCTATACCTAACTTTATAGAAGCCTCTTTTTAAAAACCTGCCTCAGATTACTCTAATTCGAATGTGCTCTTTTTCTTAGAGTGCTTGACCACCTCATCACCTCCTCTGAGAGTTAAATGACACATCACCAGCAGTCTCTTAGTGCAGTTGTGCAGCAGTAGTTGGGTCTGCTGCTGCTGTTACTGGGTGGAGTGAGAGAGCAGATCTCTTATCTGGACTCGACTCCCTCTCCTGCTGCCCAGCAGTTGTTGTCTAACCTTGGCTTCAGCGCTTGGCTAGTGAGGGCAAGCCATATTGGGAGGTGGGCTCATTCCATGTAGGGCAGAAAGGATGTGCCAGGAATGGCTGGAACTGAACTACTTGTGGCTGTCACATTTGCCAGAAAAAGAAACTTCAGTTCTTTCAGAAGGTTGAGTATATTTTCAAGTCTTCTCTCTTAGGCCTATTATGGAAAAATAAGTAGGTGGATGCAGTGATGTTTAACAATAGCCAAAGCTTGAGTAGAGAATTCTAAAAGCAAAAAAAAAAAAAAAAAAAAAAATTGTGTCTTTAAGTAAGAATAATTATATTGTCATACATTTGCATTTTAGAGTGGCTTTATAAATGTTTTATTTAGCTTAATAATTTGTCCCTGGATTGAATTGGACAATCTCATGGACACTGCCATCATTTATTGGTAAGCCTTTATATTGATGTTAGCACTGTTAGAGAGCATTTTTGTCAGTTCATTTATTGGACTCTTATTTGAACATGAATTCCCAAAGTGTTGGAATTTACCATCAGCCTTATATCTCTGTAGTGTCTCAGTCTCTCACTAAGTATGCAAGCCATCCTCCTAGAACTTTGAACACAAGCTGTGCTGTTGTTAAGAAGAGATCTGGGCTGGGCCTGGCGGTGCAAGCCTGTAATCCCAGCATTTTGGGAAGTTAAGGTAGGAGAATCACAAGCCCGATTCTAGCCTGGGCACCTTAGTAACTTAGTGAGATCCTGGCTCAAAAGAACAACAAAAAGGCAGGAGATGTACCTCAGAGCAAAAGCTGTTTGTTCAATCCCCAGTAATGAAAAAGAAAATACCCATGCTTTGGCAGATCTTGGTCTGTGATGTGTTATCCTTTTTTGGATTTATACTTCTTTTATTTAGTTTTTATTTATTTACTACAAATATGAAAGAGGAATCTTTTCACATCCTTTTTTCCTCCTATCTCTTTTTCTACCCATTGCTTTAAAATACATTTTTATTTATCTGTACTCATAAAGATTCTAAAACTTTATTTTAAGGTGAGATTTACACAGAATAAGATGTACAAGTTGCTAGTGTTCATGATAGTTTAGGCATACCTCTGTAACCTCTATCTAAATTAAGTATTTGGATTTCTGTCTTTCCAGAAAATTCTACTATGCCCTTTTCTAGTCATTCCCTCTCCCTACCTAGGTGAGCAGTTCTCATAAATTAGTTTTGCCTGTACTTGAATTTCGTGTAAATGGAGGCACATGGTATGTGGTCTTTCATATATGTCTTGTTTTGTGCAACAAACTGTTGTTGTGTGCATCAATACTTTGTTCTTGCTATATGGTACCCATGAAAATGAATACACTATAATATATTTATCTATTCTTTTGTTAATAGATATTTGGTTCTTTCCAATTTGGAGATTTTAGGAATTAAGGCTCTCGACCTTTTTGCATGTCTTCTATAGACACAAACACTTACTTGTTCAATCATATATCCACTTGCAAGAGTGGAATTACTGCTCCCAGTTTCTACCAGGGTTTTCTTTTTGTCTGTGTAAAACTGTGGCCTCTATGAGGAAGTGTTGTCACACTTGTACCTTAAGTCTTATGCGTTACACACCAACTGACTGAAGTAATCAATCACTGAGAATCCTGGTGTCAGAGTAGCTGCTTTATGAATGTTATTGGTGAGGAGTCTGGGAGCACAAAACTCAGTCTCCCAGAGTGATTGTTGGGATTAACAGCTGTCAAAGACTAATTCTTATATTATTAAAAACATGCAAATAGAGAGCTTGTGTCTAAGTTTTATTGAATTAATTTAAAGAGGGAGTTGTTGAAGTAACAAAACTGATCCAGTGAAGATATGGGGAACTGATCAAAAAGTTAGCAGAGAGCTAGAGGAATAAGCTCAGCCATTAAAGTGCTTGTCTAGCAAGCGCAAGGCCCTGAGTTTTATTTCCCAGCACCACGTAAGCTGAGTATGGTGGCGCATGCCTGTAATTCCAGCACTTGGGGGTCTGTGGCAGGAGGATTGCCCAAGTTTGTAGTTCAGGACCAGCCTGAACTACAGAGAAAGATCCTGTCTCAGAAAGGAATGTTCAGATAAGACTACAAAGTTAGATTTGGTTCTGTTCATGTTTTAGAGGGCAGTAAGTCCTACCTTTTGGCCTATTAGAAGCAGTGTAGATACTTAAAGATAAACAAGCATATTCTTTTATAGTTAATCACATTTTTCTATGTGTTCTCTCCTGACTTTTATAGAATTGTAAGATGTCCTAATCAAGTGTGACTTAAGTTAGTGTACATTTCCAGAGAGCCAGATGACCCCCTGGGGAATTTACTAGAAAAGCATTAGCATAATATTAAAAGGTTATTGTACTGGTTAGGGTTCTTGGAGAAATACAGTGGAGACTACACACACACAAATGAGTTTATTAGGACATCTTACAGAGTATGAGGAGTTCAAAGTGGCCACCTGCACATATGAGAGCTGGAAAGACCAGTAAGTAGCTGCACAGGTGTGAGACAGAATGCCAGTCTGAGATTGTACGAAAGCTGATGCAAGTCTGTACTATGGATCATTGTCCAAAAGTAATAGTGAAGACCTGAAGACTGGAGAAAATCTGCAATGGAGATTGGCTATGTGAAGACAGGAGCAAGTCAGAGTCTAGAGATGGTGGTGACGGCTGGTCTTTTCTCATCTGCTGGCTCATAAGTCAGTTGCTCACACCCAAAGTTCTGCCCTAGGGATTTGCTATGTGTTCCATAATCTCTTCAAGTTGACATGATGTTTTAAAGGGTCACAGTCATGTAGTTATCTTTTTGCCTAACTTCCAAGTACTAGATTTTTTTCCTGAATAGAACATGATAGGCTACAGCATAGAATACGATAATAGTGAAAACTCAGATGATTTTTTTAAAGTCATTTAGTAAAAACAATGTGGCTGCCTTTGGAGTCCTCAAATTGTCAAACAAAAAAGATATTTACCTTTTATTGGCAGATATGGGCCCGCACTTAAGATTTAATTATCAGTGTCTAAAAAAGAAACTTCACTCTGGGATCCAGACACAGTGTACTTTAGTCGTACAAAGATTGATAAACACATTTTATCTAGTTTATCTGGGTTCTTCTGACATGGTTCTGTAGAAATACATTTTTTGATGGCCAGCCAAATGAATTAAAATAAGAAGGCTCGACACCCATTTGTGTGTGTGCCTGCTCTTGGAGAGGACGTTTGTTAAAGTGCAGCAGGACCCAGGCTTTTGACATTTCACAGCTCACAAATAGACATAGAGAAAGCAGGAAGCTGTGGTAGGGGTTAAAGAATATGCTTGTTGATCTTTAAATGTATCTGATACCGTCTGTGAGGAAGTGAGCTATTTTCTTGGCCTTTTTCTGCATGTGTTAGGTAGAAGTACATTTTACACGCTGCCTGCTGCTCCCTTGATGAAAGTTGAAGTGTGTTTATTTGTAACAGTTTGCTTTCCTGTTGTCTCAGTTCTCATTTGCTGGGTGTTAAAGCCTCTCTCAGGCACATTCAGAGCCTTTTTGTGTGTTTGTATACAGTAGTTGGTGAATATAGTTGTTTTTTAAATGGAGGAGACAAAAGGGCAGTAGTTTGCATACTCGTACCCTCCTCCCAAGAAAAAGCTCACAGTTACATTGCTGTTCCTGATTTATGAAAGAATCATAAATGTATTTCAACAGGTGGCATAAAGTAGAAATTTCCAGGTTGCTGTTTGATATTCAAAGACCCCAACATGGATTTCTTTGGTTAAATTTCATTTTTCCTCAAAATTTTGGTACAAAGGTTATTCATCTTGTGAATTAGGTGGATGTTTGTTTTCAAGATACTTGCCACTTTTCGAAAGGTATCAACAGGAGCTTTTCCAGCTACGTTTTATGATGTGCAGTACTGTTGGATTGCATTTAGTCATGATGTGCTTGGTGTGCTGTACTCACGGAGAAAACAGTTTCTGGGTATTTGCTGAGTGCTAAGCACAAAGAATGTAAGTACAAAGGAGACACATTGAGCAGAATCAATATTGTATTACTACAAAAGTAATTTTCCTGCAGGACTCATTTCAGCACCTGCGACCTGGTTCTGGGTCATTATGCTGTGTTAGACATTTTTTTCCAGAGATGTTCAACAGAGGTGTTCCTGATTAAATACCACTGAAGAAGTTACCCAGTAGATTCACCAGGTAGCTGTTAGAATGTGCTAAATGAATGCTAAGTTAGCTTTTACGGCCCTTATATCTGGATTACTTAAGCCTCACTGGCTGTGTGGTACTGTGTATAACCTGCCTGTGTCTGTCTGTACGTTAACAAAAAACTGTTGAGCACTATTGAGCACTTACTGTATGGCAGGCAGGAGAGAAGTTAAGCCTTGCATGTGTGTATTAAATTCTTATACCACCTTATGGCATAGGTTCTGTTTTTATCATGTTCATTTTTAGAAGAAGGGATGGAGGTGTGTCAGTGTTGAAGGACTTGCTCTCATTCAGAAGCTAGTGAGGTTCAGACAGCCCTGAAAACCCACACAGGTGTGCTCGAGAATCTGAGTCCCACCAGGCAGTATTATCTTGGTGTCTGAATTATTTCCTACTGCATTATTCCACTCCTTACTATTCTGTCATGTAGAATCAAAGTTAAAAACTTTCTGAATTTTAGAGACTTCTCTCCAGAATTTTTTTTTTTTTTTGAGATGGTGTCTAGCTTTGTAGCCCAGGCTAGTCACTTTGTAGCCCAGGCTGACCTTGGAATCACAGCAATACTCCTGCCCAAGTACTGGAATTACATGTGTGCACCACAGTGCATGACTTATGTGGTGCTGGGGAGTCAACTCAAGGCACTGCAGTTGGTAGGCAAGCACCTTAACCACTGTGCTATTCCTCTAGACCACAGAAGTTGGTTACCTTAAACCAAATGGCCAACTTTGCCTAGATTTATGTGCTTGTATTTTTCTTTCAAATTCTGAAATCAAGGCAAGTAGGGAAAATATTTTGTTTTTATTAATTTGTAAGCAAATTTGTCATTTTGTGGTGTTTAGGATATGCTTTCCTGAAGAGTGTGACTGTTTTTTATTTTTATCAGTGGCCAATAATTCAGCTGCTGTTGATTGTTTCACATCCATGGGGCCTTTGAAAGCAACCAATTCCAGCTTAAAAATGCAACTTTAAACATACAGTTTATTTTCAGAATAAGTCCTAAAACTAACAAAAGGAACCTGTTAAACCCTACTCCAAGTAGGGTCTGGAGAGATTGAGGACAAGTATGTGAGCAGTAGGAGGCTTTGTAAGTGTTACAGTGCAGGAAGCGGTGGGGAGAGGAGGAGGATGGGCATGTGACCTCAGTAAATTTTATTTCCCTGATCAAGTTGAATTGTGGTGATTATGCATAATGGAATCTTATTTTCTTAATGACAAGATTATGGAATTTTAGCTTAGAAAGGGGATTTGGGATCGTGTGTTTTAACCTCATATTTCTAGCAGACTGAAATCCAAGTTATATAGGATGTGGCTGCGATAAGTGCTGGTGAAGTATGGGGCTCCCCTAGAGGACTTCAGCCTGTGGGTCTCCAAACTGGTCCTTCTCTGACTGTGCTACATTGTCAAAAAATTGGGATGGAGGCAGGAGTTAGAATAAAAGCCTTACTTTTAAAAGTTCAGGCAATTCTTCTGCTTGTTTTTTTTTTTAATAAATAGAGAAAAGAGGCAGGAAAATTATACATAAGAAGTGGGAAGAATATAGAGGAAAATAATGCTAGTAAAATTTTTATGCTTCACTTCAAGTAGGAAAGTATTGATACTAGCAGTCTGTGATAAATTGTGTGTGCATATTTGTAATAAAAAACTTAAAAACCCATTTAAATGCTGTGCAAAGAAATATCCTAGGTGAATCAAAATGGAAGTTAAAAATGTACGAGTAACCCATGGGAAGACAAGAAAAAGAGAGAGGAATAACAAAGCAGAAAGCAACTCACTGGCAGGCTTACACCTTAATGTATTATTAGTACTTTAAATGGAAACAGTCTAATATACCAGTTAAGAGACAAAGATAACAAATAGGTTAAAAAATGAGGCAATGTCTGTTGTCTACAAGAAACTCCTTTAAGATATATCGAGATAGGTACACTGAAAGTAAAAGGTTGGCAAAAGATATACCACATAAACATTAATATAAAAAAGCAGGACCATGTATAAGAACCAATAAAATAGACTAAAGAGCAGAGAAAGTTGCCAGCAACAGAGTTAAAAACACAATGATAAAATTGTGTCATTCCACAAAAAGATAAAACAATCCTAAAAGTGTATATGCCAAACAACAAAACTTCAAAGTATAGATGATTTGTCATGGTTTAACTTACAATTTTTCAACTTTCCAATAGTGTGAAAGAAATAGGAGTTCAACTCAAACTGTACTTCAAACTGTGAAGTTTGATTTTTTTTTTTCGGGGCTAAAAACATGTAATACAGTATTCTATCATGATTCTGGGCAGTGACAGTGAACCATAGCACCCAGTCAGCTACGAAATCGTGAGAGTAAAAAACTGACTTGAATCTTAAGTATACTGTGTTGTTAAGCCATGATGTCTGGTAGATTAGAAGCACTAAATATATTTTTGATTTAATTTTATTTTACATTAGGATCATCAGCACATAAATTGAGGAGCGTCTGTACATGAAGCAAAACCAGATAGAACTGAAAGATAAGCAGCTCGTTCTCAGTGCTTGACAGAACTTCTAAACAGAAAATTAGCAAGGTTATAGAGGGACAAAACAGTATTTTCAAAAAACAGGTACTACTTGACATTTGTAATACCTAGAGTACCTGGAAACCGCACAAAAATATTATTCTAAATACCCATGAAGCACTTATCAAAGTAGACCCTGTTCTGAGTCATAAAACTAACTTCAGTGATATTTAAAGCACTTGAAATTATGCAGAGTATGTTCTCTGACCCTAATGTTACCAAGCTAGAAATGAATAACAGAAGATAACAGGAAAATCTCCAAACACTTAGAAATCAAATTCTATACTTCTAAATAGTCTATGGCTCAAAGAGGAAGTCTCAGAGGAAATTTTAAAATAGACCTAACTGAATGAAGATAAAGATAAATATACTAAAATTTGTGAGGCACAGCTAAAGTAGTACTGAAAAGAAAATTTATAGCACCAAATGCTTATGACAGAATGGAGGAAAGGTCTCAAATCAACAATCTTAGCTCCCAGCTCAAGAAATCTGCAAAAGAAAAGCGAGCAGAACAAGGAAATAGTAAAGATTAGAGCAGTCATTGATGAAACTCAAAACAAAAAACAACAATGAAAATGTTGATCTTTTAAAAAGATCACTGATAAGCAAAATAAACCAGGCACAGAAGGCTAAATAGTACATGGTTTCTCTTATTTGAGAAACCCAAAATATAGCTAAAAGAGCAATACAGAGAGATGATAGGAAACGGGGATGTGGGCTATATGGAGACTGCAAAGGGATCTGGGGAAAGAGGGAGACATGAGGGTGGAGAAGGGAAGAGGAGGTTAAAAAAAGATGAAGATATGGCATGTGTATGCACCAGTGCCCCATGTTGAATGTATTATGTATTGAAAACATAATAATAAAAAGAATTTTGGGGAAAAATAAAAAGATCAATAAAATAGCTAAGTCTTTAAGAAGACTGATAAAGAAGAAGACACAAAGTGTAACATTAGCAATAAAGCAGGAGATATTACTACAGAGCCTGCAAATATTAAAAGAATAACAGGGAGCACTGTAAATAATTTTGTGCACACATATTTGACAATTTAGATGAAATGGACCAATTCCCCAAAACCCACAAAGTATAAAAACTTACCCAAGATGAAACAGGTAACTCAATAGTCCTATAATTATAGAGAAAAGAATTTTTAATTAAAAAGCTCCCAAAAGAGGAGATCTGCAGGTTTAGAGAATTTACTAGAGATTTCCACCAAACATTTAATGGTAAATTAGTACCAACTTTACATAATCTTCCAGAAAATAAGAGGAGGAACTACCCTGTAGCTCATTTTCTGAGTCCTTTATGATTTTGATACCAAAACCAGACAGATAGTACAAAAAAGGAAAACTACAGACCAGTATCCTACAACAGCATAGGTACAAAAATTTGCAATAAAGTATTTGCAAAACAAATATAGCAACATACAAAATGAATTATATACCACAGCCAAGTGGAGTTTATTCCAGATTTGCATGCCATTTCAGTATTTTAAAATCAGACTCTGTAAACCACTATGTCAGCAAGCTCTGGGAGAAAAACGTCAGCATCACAGCAATAGATGCAGAAAAAAAAATGACACTCTTTCAGGACAAAAACTCTCAGCAAACTAGGATTTGAGGGGAACTTCCCTAACTTGATAGAAAGTATGTATATACAGTTAACACTATACCAAATGGTAAAAAAAATGTTGAATGCTTTGCCCCTGAGGATAGGCACAAGGCAGGGATGTCTGGAAACAAGTTGAACATCCTTCAGTGGGTAAGTGGTTCACCAAATTCTTACCCATCCATGGGATTCTGCTCATCAATAATAGGAATCACCTCTTGATACACACAACAGCTTGGAAGGATCTCAATAGCATTGTGCTTCATGAATAAAGCCAGTCTCAAAAGGTATGTACTGATTTTAACTGTGTTACACTCCTAAATTGGTGAAACTATAGAGAATTTATTGGCGGCCATGGACAGTGATGGGGCATAGAGGGAGGACTAGTATGACTCTAAAGATGTAGCGTGGCAGAGTTCCTTTGTAGAAATGGAGCTGTTCTCAGTATTGATTGTGATAAAGGTCAAACGAATCTATACATTAGATCAAATTGCATATAGAGCTATGTACACACAGTAAATTCAAGGAACTGGTGCAAAATATTTTTGTGGTACTAAGGCTTAGGTCCAGGGCCTTGAGATTGAGCTACACATGTCCAGACTATTTTTTTATAGCCTAATCTTTAAAAATTCCCCATTTTATTAATATATAATACATAATGTTTACATTGAACTTGAGTATTCTGTGCACATATATATCATGTCAAAATTATAATTCCTTCTCCTCCCCATTTTGACCCTCCCACAACTCCTCACTCCTCCTAATTCCTACTGTCACTCCCATTTGCTCCTTAAAAAAAAAAAACAAATCATCCCCCTTTATTCTTCTCATCCTCTTACCCCACTTTCCCTTTTTCTTTCTACAAAGTCCATCGTCTTACTTCCTTCCATGTCTCGTACATATTTTATGGTTTGGTTTTCTCATAATAGAGAAAGCATATAATATTCAACTTTCTGGGTATGACTCATTTCACTGAGCATCATGTTGTCAAGGTGCATCCATTTTCCTAAAAATGACTCAAATGTGTCATTGTTGAGTGGTATGGTAATGCTCCGCTGTGTATATATACCACGTCTTGTTCATCCATTTGTCTGAATGTGAGCATATTGGCTTCTTCCAAGAATTGACTATTGTCAGTTGTGCTGCTACACAAAAGACATTCAGTTTATCAACATCAATCATATTTCTTGGGCTAAACTTATCTCAAAGACCAAATAAATGAATTGCTACATTAAATGATCTTAAATCTGTATCTGAAAAGTATATCATACATAAAGTGATAGATATAATGGCATACTTAGTTATTTCAGAATATTTAAAGAGTTCTTTCCCAAAGAAGAATAGGAAGAAATGAATAATATCATTTTTACAAATTTAGTTTCAGAGCATGAAATTGAGACATAAAATTCAAGAGTCACTGAATTCTTAGCCAATGGACTAAGGCTATGTGATCTTTTATCTTTATCACTCAATGACAGGTTCAGGGAAAAAACTGCAAGAACCACTTATTTGCCTACTCTTACTGTCTTTAGAACTAATAATATTCCAAATCAAAAGCACTGCCTTCTTCCACTCTACCCCCAGCTAAATATCTATATACATCATACACATCAAAAAAGTTTCACAAATTAAGATTTTATACCAATTCCCCATGTTGAATATAAATATTATGTTTTACAAAGTAATATACTAATAAAAATAATAATTATGGGGGAAAGCTTCACAGATTTTATAAGAAAGCTGGTACTGTTTGAGTGGGCTACCACTCAAATGACTGATGTCTATTTTTTGTTACACTTTCTCTTTAGTTGTTTTTTTTTCCCCTTTATGTTGTTTGGTTCTGCTTATATCTCAGTCTCTCTCAAAGATTCCTTCAAGTATTTTCTGCAATTCTGGGCTAGTGATGACATATTGCTTTAGGGAATCTTAGTTGTGAAAAATTTTTACTTCCCCTTCAATTTTCAGGGATAATTTTGCTGGACACAACAACCTGAGTTGACACTTGTTGTCTTTCCAGGTTTGGAAGGTTTTGCTCCAGGCTCTCCTGGCCTTTAAAGTTTACATTGAGATATCTGCAGTAATTCAAATGGTAAAAAAATTGCTTTTCTCTTGCTGCTTTTAATATTCTCTCTTTATGTTTCAGTTCTGAGGTTTTGATTATGATGTGCCATGGCAAGTCTTGTTGCTGGTTAAAGTTATTTGGTGTTTTATAAGCTTCTTGTACCTGAAAATTAATTTCTTTTCCTAGGTTTGGGAAATTTTCTTGCATGATTTTAGTGAATAAATTCTTTTTACCTTCAGTGCTGTTTTCTGCTCTTTCTCCCACACCCATATTTCTGTGATTGGTTCTCTTTGAATTATCCTTCTGTTGTTGTATCCAGCTACTCGGCTCCTTTCTAATTTTGGAGTCTTGCGTAATTATAGTATTTGTTTCCTCAGCCTTGTCTTCAAGGTCTGAAATTCTGTCCAAAATATTCGAGTCAGTTTCCCCTGGTTTCAGATGTATTTTGAATATTCTGAACTTCAGCTAGATTTCTTTTCAAAGTTTCCACTTCTCTATTTGCACTTTTCGTCCATATCCTGCATTTCCTTATTTACATCAGCCAACTTTTTGTTTGTGGCTTCTATGTGCTCAGTCAGCTTTATATTCATTAGGACCGCAACTTGTTTAGTAAGTTCCTCTTGCAAATTGCTTGCATTTTTTCAGTGTGTCTTGTTTGAACTGGCTGTTTGACTCATTTATTTGGTTTTTGAGTTCCTTCTCTATCAGTTCCACTATTTCAGGGCCCATGACATTAATTTTTGGCGTCTCAGACATTTCTGTTGCCTTGTCATCTTCCCATGTTTCTGTTGTTGAGGGACTTCACTTTAAAGGCCTAGCTGAGAGGTTTCTTTGAACGGGCACGAGGGTGTGGTGGGGGAGCCAAAATTCCTCTGAGTTCTGTGCTGAGATTAGGCAGTGAGGGAGGACCTAACAGTCTGATGGCCTCTGAGGTGTCTTGTTCATCCCCAACCTCTTTAGTAAAACTTTCCTGCCTGTCCTGGATTCCGTCCATTGAGGGTGGGGCTCTCCACCCTCGGAGGTGCTACCACTGCATTCCAGCCATTCTGATGGTCAGCAGCCTTTCTCTTCTCTCTGCAACTGTCTCTTGTGTCAGTTTCTTCCTAGGCGCTATTTAACAGTGACCCTCAAATACCTTGTTGTGCTCTTCTGAGCCTGCTTTCACTCTAATCAGTTAAGTCCTGGGCTGTTTGAAAAATGGGTCTTGCTTATGTCACTGCCTGTTATGGTGGCTGAGCACTGCTTCTGATTTGAGCTCCAGGAGGCCTTTTCTAGGGGGAGCTCGCATTTTGTTTGTAGTATGCAATACCTGCAGGCTTGTTTTGGAGGCCGGGGCTGCCAACTGCTGTCGATTCCCACTTCACCTGGATTTGTGTTTGTGTTGGTCGGAGGTTCCAGGCTCGAGCTTTCCTACATCTGAGAGGCTGCTCTCAGTCAGCTTGGGGTGCTTCCTGGGCTTCTGTTTTCCTCAGATTTCAGTGAGTCTTCAGAATTTCTGATCTTCCTGTGACCTCCTTTCCGTTGTTGGGATGTTTTTTCCTCTCCTGGCTAAATTGAATAGACAGTTTTTCTTATAATCTCAGCATTTAAGTGGATCCACAAGGAGACATTGAGTAGCAGTGTTAGTCCCATTTCTTTAGCTTTGATTTTGAGATGGTCTCACTAAGTTGCTAAGTTGCCCAGGCTAGACTGGAACTTGTAGTCCTCCTGCCTCAGTCTCCCAGAGTGCTAAGGTTACAGTCCTGTGCCACTGGACCAGCAAGAAAACTAAATAAGGTTTGTGGTGTTGTCCACAGTATGATATCAATGTCAATTTCTTTGTGATAGTAAGATATCATCACTGGGATAAAATGGGGGAAAGGATCATGGGACTCTCCACACTGTTTTGTAATGTCCTATGAATCTATGCTTATTTTTATAAAAATGTCAGTTGGTTTGAACTTAGGCTACACATGAGTATCACTTGAGGTGTTTTGAAAGTTCATTACTCATTTGTGACATGTATAAAACTGTAGAACATTGTGTAAGGTGAGATAAATCAGAGATAATACCACATGATCTCACTCATATATGAAATCTGAGTTGATCTCATTGAAGTTGAGGGTAGACTTGTGATGACCAGAGGCTGTAGAGACAAGTGGGAGGGATGGGGTACTAGGTTCCAGCTAGGAGCAGGACGCTATAAGGTGCTATTGCACAGTGCAGTTGCTATAATGACAATAATGAACTATAAAATTTTACAAACTTCGAAGAAATGATTTTGAAAGTTTTCACGACAAAGAAGTGATAAATAATTGAGGAGATAGTTGTATTTAACCTGATCTAAACATGCACAATGTGTACGTGTATTGAAGGATCACATAGTATCCCATGAGTATGTACAATTTTTGTTTTCATGCATCAGTTAAAAATAACTGTACCAATGCCGAGGCTGTCTTCCGGACCTATCTCTGTCTCTGAACACAAGTCCCAGCATTAGTATTTTTTTTAAGGTTTCTAAAGTTTGGCCTTGCTGTTTTTCATTAAATAAATAAAAAAAAGCCCACTATTTTCTTGTATTCTGAATTCTCCTGTCACACATGAGTCATGGATGTTGGTCATCTGTCAGGATGGTCACATGCTGTAATTACACATTGATGGTCATAGTTGCAATTTAGGGAGGCTCCTTCCCTGCCCTGGACAGGTCTAAGGAGGCATTACCTTTGACATGCCTGTGGTTGGCTTTGAGACTGGCAGGGCCAGTTGGCAGAAGTAGAGTTGGGAGGAGAAGAGTGGAGGAGGGAAATGAGAGGAGATACGGGCCTCAGAGGCTGTGCTGAAGAAAGGGCTTATGTAAGGCCCACCTTGGGCTTGGCCACCTGGGGCAAACACGTTAGAGAGGGAAGAGCAGGTGAAGGGGCAGAGTTGCAATTTATGACAGGGTAGGAATGGCCTCACTGAAGGGTGCCTGCCTCAGACTTGAGTAAGTAATTGAGAGAACTTTTTGGGGATCTGAGGTAAAAGGCCTTTTTGGATAGTGAGAAGAGCATGTGCAAAGGCTCTGAGGAGGGAAAGACTCTTCTGCAGAACAACGAAGAAATCAGTGTGCCACTGGAGGGAGAGATGGAGAAGAGGGCAGCACGGGGTGAAGTTGTCGGTCATGGGTCTCCCGTGGAGGGGCACCACTGTCAGGGCTTAATGGTAAAATGAGATGGGAAGCAATTGGGGTAGTTCTAGGAAAAGAGTGATGTGATCAGGGCTATCCTAACAGATTTCCTGAGGTGACTGTGTTGAGATGAGAGACTATGGGGCAAAGATAGAAGCAGGGAGAACAGTTTGGAGGCCATTTGCAAGAATCTAGGGAAAGCCAGGAAGTGGCAGTGGGAGCAGTGGACGCATTCAGATTCTGGATATTTCTGAGAGTAGAGGAAAAAAACAACAACAACAACAACAACAACAACAACAACAACAACAACAACAACAACAAAACCCCACTAAGGTCACTGTGTGGGAAGAGAGGGAAAGGGGAGAGAATTCCTTTAAGATTTATTACTGAGCACTGTGATGGAATTCAGGTGCCAGAATTCTGCTGTTCAGGAGCCTGGGCCCAGACCTATCCAGGACCACTTTGTTCTCAGCTATTTGTGCCCAAGGCCGGGATGGCTTTTTTTCTTACCTGTCACCTCATGATGTGAGATGATGCATGTTGAGTAACTTAGCATAGTGTTTAGTATATGTTAAGTCAACAAGTATTACCTACTAATATGAATATTAAGCTACTCTGAAATAGTGGAAACATTCTTGGTTTTTGTCAGTTGGATACTTTTGGATGTAGGAGCTATCAAGGCTTTGGGCGTATAGGAGGTTTATTTGGGGGACTGTGGGGACATAGCATGAAAGGTGAAAGGACAGAAGAGTTGGGTAGGCAGAGCCTTGCAGGCTTGATGCCCCTCAGTCACAGCCAGCCTACCAAAGAGCTCCTGAGCAGATTGCACTGTAGAAGAAAAGCGGAGATGTTGGTCAAAGGGTACAAAATAAGTTGAATAAATTCTGGATATTTAGTGTACAGTGTGATGACTCTAATTAAAAATAATACACCACATACTTTCAGCAAAGACCCCCCCCCCCCAAGATTTCTGTTCATATGATTGAATGTTGGGTAGAGAAACTTTCCATTCAAACAACACGGGAAATAATTTTGGCCTTTAGACTCACTTCAGTAGTTCTTTGTAGGTATTTTGGACGTGTGTTTTTTTTTTTTTCTGGTACCAATTTGCTTTTGTTGTTGATGGTGTTAATTTTTTATCTCTTTTTCTCTTGAATAGCTCTTCATGCCTTTTTTGAAAAGCTTTTCTATAGATTTTGGAGACATTCTCTATTTCATTCTTAGCTTTCTTTGCTTCTTCTTTTATCTTTATTGCTTAGGTAGACTCAATTCCTTCTGGTCTGAATGAGAGTTCTTTCCTGATTTTCTCTATTCTGTATACTCTTCTGTTTTCTTCCTCTTTCTAAAGCAAACCTCGCAGTCCTCTCTTTCTCTGTCCACACCGCTCTTATTAATACTATTGCTAAGTACTGATAACTCACAACCATATAGCTTGGCATGTTGAAAATTAATAAACTTTGCTATTTAGTGAATGAAATACAGGACAAAAAACATGTTTATATACTATTAACGGTATGATATTATTAATAAACTTTAATAAATTACTAGACATTAAAAAATAATATGTTGTACTTGAAATTTGCTATGTGAATAGATCTTAAATGTTTTCACCACATAAAGGTAACTTTGTGAAGTTGTAGACATGTTAATTAGCTTGGTGATGGTCACCATTAGGGTATATGTGTATCAAATTCCATGTACACCTTTTATAAGAACAATTTTTGTCAATCACACCTCAATAAAATTAGAAAAAAAAAGAATGGGCTGTTATTCCCAGGCTCTAGCACCCTTCCCCAGGTAAGTAACTCCCAGGGTGCTGCCTGGGAAGAGTGGGGCCAATGAAAGCATACCAAGGTCAGTGTGGAAGGACCAAGTATGTTCTTGCAGGACATATGGTCAGCATCCCTCTAGGGCTGCCTGAGAGACATTTGGTTTCATTTGTTTCTTAAATCATGAAGAGACTTGGAATCATATCTTAGGGGTGTATTTCATCATCTTTGTGCCACTGAGGAAGACAATAACAAATTCTAAGGGAAGTTCAGGAGAGTAAAGTTGAAGATTTGAATTGCCGCTTTAATGTGTAGTTGTAGCATGCACATATATCAAAGCTGGGCACACACGTTCTTAAATATTTATGGAAAGAGACACATGAAGCCAGCATGTTTTTGCCTCTCGCTGCTTGTTTTGCTTCTCGTGAAAGATTGAACGTTTCATTTGTTGTCATACTTCTGCTGGGACGACCACATTTTTCTCATGAAGGCCAACAAAGGGATGATATGTGTCTGGGAGTCTGTATGCAAAACAAAATGGGCTTGTTTGAGTTTTTAAGCCAAGAAATTGTCCAAGCCAAACCACATCCTGCTCCAGGCTTCTGGAGGCAGGTGGTCCCAGATGGAGAAGCAGAGCTGAGCAACCATGTGAACTCTGCTCACCTCGAAGCTCCAGGGCCATGCTCAGTGTGTGGTGACACCCTGGTGACTGGATCCTCTTGCCAAGCTTTTCTTTTAAGGAGGCCACCCAACTTGCTGGTCACCAATAAAGGCTGCAAAGCCCATCCGGCTCCAATTGTGGCTGTGCTACACATCAGCTGTACTCACTGACTGTGTGCTGCAGGTCTCAGGGAAAGACCTACCTGGCCGTAAAACAAAGTGCCTTGGTCAAGATCTGAGGTGCCAAGTGCAGATTGCTAGTACCAGCATGGTAACCAGGTGGAAACAAAAAAAGGCTTTTTACATATCATGAGATAAAAAATAAAATTATATTTAAAATATTTATGAGAGATATATTTTAGTCACAGTGTTATAAAAATATGATTGAAATTGATGAAGTACTAAAATGCGAGTGTACTCTTAGCAGAGTTGCCTGTGTCTGGACAATTTTTCATTATTTGCAGCAATATGGGGTACTTTCTGATCAGACAGGATTCTTAGTAAAGGAGCAACATCTAGAGTACTGGGGGCAGATTGTAGACCAAAGCTATTTTATAGCTGTTTAAAGCTGTAAACATTACCAAGTGATAGTTACTAAGCTTGTAGTCACTCTGTAATATTGGGACCTTCAGGGGCACTAGGAAACGAATCAAGTTTTTACTGTTGTCACTGTGTAATTCTTGTCAAACATTCTAGCTGATATTCACAATTCAGTCACTAACTGTTTCTCTCAGCAGCCAAGTCATCACACAACTTTTTTCCCCTCCTCTACAAACTTTTTTTCCTCAACACCCCCTTCCCCCTCCTCTGCAAACTTTTTTCCTTTTGCTAAACTTTTTTCTTTCTTTCTATTTGAAAGTGCTAGAGATGGAACCCAGGGCCTCACACTAGCTAGGCAAATGTTTTGCCACTGAGTTACAGTAGCTCTTCTCCCTCATTTTGAAATTGGAATAGTTGCAAACTGGTCTATAAAAAGTACATCTGCATATGGAAATCGTTTTGGGTATTCTGTGAGTATGGTGTTAGGATCTGGTGGCCCCTAATATATACTTTGAAACAAATTTAAACGTGGAGCATATTGGACTTGGGTAGTTTCATTGTTGAGCTTTTTTTTTTTTCTCATTGCTATTTCTTCTAGGGATTCCTCTGTTACTTGGTTCAAAATGTCACATGATGGCTTATCTCTTTGGCACATGTAACCCAGGCAATTATAGTGTGAGCTTCTGCTGTCAGTGGTGGTTAAAATCCATATACCTTACTCCTTTTTTAGCCTCTGATTTTTAAATTCAAGTTAACTCATCCTTTTGTTTGAAAACTTGTATTTGGATGGATTCCATTAACAGATATTTTAAGGTGACAATCAAGGCTAGGGTGCTGTCAATTTTAAGCTGAACACAATCCCCAGTCCTCGAGGTAGATATGAAGTCTAATTTCAAGTCTATTGCAGTGCCAAGATACAGTTGATTTGTAAACAGCCCCTGTGATAACACAGCACATTGACAAGCCATGGTTCTTGGGCAGGGTGGACTGTGTGTCTAGCTAAGTGGTGGCCCTGATTACAATTTTACTGGAGGTGCTTTTCACAGAGACACACGAGATAAGTAAAACCACAGATTGATCATCGCATTTTAGACTTTTGCCAACAAACTTAGACCCGTCTTCATTCATTATGAAGCCAAATGAGGATTCAGTTTACTAAAAACTGTATCTTCCCCCCTTTAGTTGGAATGTATAAGTGAATATTAAACCATAAACATAATTAAAACTTACTTTGTCATAAAAGTCCCTATAGGGCTGTTCTTGGCCTCTGGCATGTGCTTACAGTTTCTCAACTCTGTGATCACTCAAGTTTCTCTCTTGCTTGTCTTTCCTAATGGTAGGTGATTCATACTAATCCCGAGTGGCTGAAATGGTTTTATGGACCTCGAATGAGCATGTTAAATATCCATTTGGGTTGACCGAAGTTAGCATGTAATCCTTAAGATTAGTATTACATTTTACAGTTATTAAATGGTTTACTTTTAAATAGTACATAATGTATTTGCTATTACCTAAATCAGTGAATTATTTAATAGAAAGGGAAAATTCTTTTCGTGAGGTGATTTTGCCAAGCTGATATTCCTTTCATTTACATGTGATTACTGGCTATATTAACTTAAGAATATGGGTAAAATGAGAAGTGGCCAATTTAGAGGTTTATAATGTCTGACTACTATGTTTTCTAAAATACATTGCAGCCTGTGATCTAGTGATCTGGCACTTGATGAGTCATACAGTCTGCCTATACGTATGTATGTGTCTGTGTGTGTGCACGTGTGTGTATGTTTGAGACAGGGTCTCACTCTGTAGTCCAGGCTGGCCTCAAACTCACAGCAGTCCTCCTGCCTCAGCCTCCAGAGTGCTGGGATTATAGGCATGAACCACCATGCCCAGCTTATGTGGTACTAAGGAATTGAGCCCAGGGCCTTGTGCTTGCTAGGCAAGCAGTGTTAACCACTACATACCCCTCACCCCTGCATGTATTCTTGTAACTTTCAATTTCTATGAATATTGATAATGATGGTTGTATGTCAGTTTTAAGAACATCAAATAAATATTTTCTATAAGTTGATTTAATCAAGTGTGCATGTTTTGAAATAAATTTGTTTTCTTTGGGGACATTAATTTTTCTATTTTGATTTCTATTTTCACTTCTTTGACACTGACATTTAATGGTTTATTGGGACGATGTATTTTTTCCAGAATAGTTTCTGAAATGTTGCCAGAAATGTGGCTGTTTTAAAAAATTCAGGTGATCTCTGTAAATTATTGACTAAGACTCAAGTGTTGTGTACATACTCTAGTGTATTTATATTGTAGTACTGTTTTTTTGCCATGGCCACCTACACCGTGATTTTAGAATATGAAATGTTTCTTAACTATTAAAATATAGAATAATAGAAGACTGTAGCCCACATGCAGCTACCCAGCACCTAGCTTTATCATATGTTACCATTTTGTCATACTTTTGGTCCTTCAAAAATAAGTAAGTAGACTTGTGGTTTCAGTTCAGAGACGTAGAGAGCTGTAAACATGTCTCTCCTACGCTTCCAAGAAAAAAATTTGAGCAGGCTGGAAATTAACGTAGAACTGGGTTTGTAGAGCAAAAGGCCAGTTCAGAATCTGGAGATACAGAGGTACCTTCTGAAACACAGAAACACAGGAGAGTACCTGAGCGTTTACTTCTTGAGGCAGAAGCCACCAGACGCCATAGAAGTAGATGGGAAGACTAAACTAGAAAGTGTAACAAATTGCTGGAGGCAGAGGGTGGGCTGGTGTGAGAGTGAGGCTCTTGGGACAGTGTATGGGGAGAGGGTTCTACCTCTTTGCAGGCTTTTCCTCCAGGGCCCCCAGCAGGCTTTGCCAGGGAGTACTGGGTTAAAATCCAGAGAAAGCTCCTGATGCTCGCTCAGGAACTGCTAAGAAGCCTTCTTAGTCCCTTCTCCCATAAGGAACAAAGGGCTTATTCTGCAGGGGAAGAGCATGGAGTGACTGGCTCAGATGAATTACCACTGCAGGTGGGTGAAGGGAATTCACCCAGCCCTCCCTCCACCATCTCACCCTAAAAGTTGTAACCTATAGGGAGAAGGGCCTCAAGCAGGAGGCAGTCTGAGAACACTGAGTGATAACCACTGCAGGTGGGGGAAGGGGGTGGGGGAACTCTAGCTCTGAAGGTGGGGAAGCAACACCTATGAAGCTGCACCCCCAAGACACAGGCTGCTGAGTCCTCTGGGGCTTGCAATAGTGGAGAACTGCTCCCTTCTCCCTGACCTGTATGCCAACTGGAATAACAACAATGGGCAATGCCAGGAAGAGCTGCAAGACATGTGCTTACTCAGGGAAACACCATAAAGAAAAGATCCAAAGGTGAGGGAGAGGACAAGAGAGGATCACTAGAGGAATCTGAAGTTTCTGATGTCTATAGGGCCAATAAACTGCAACATAGCCCGACTCCTGTTGAGATTAGTACAGATCCCTACACGAAAGGCACATTTACCTCAGTGTATACTACTCAATACAAAATGTCCAGCTTTCAACTGAAAATTATAAGGCAAGTAAAAGCAGTCTGAAGAGACAAAGCAGTAATTAGGACCAGAGATGGATGAGGTATAGCTGTTGGAGCTATGAAACCACACACGTGTATATTACCTAGCTTTGTCCACTGAGTAGCCTGTAGGCACCAGGGACCATTTTAGGTGTCAGTTTTAGAATGGAATTAACAAGGTCTCAGCTCTTAGAGAGCTGAAAGTATAACAAAGGGCAGAGAGCAAAACCATAGATGAGTGGAAAGATAATTATAGATAGTGAAACATGCAATGAAGAAATACAGAAGGGGAAAAATATCATAGAGTGGCTGGTTGAGTGAGTGAGCTCTTTCAGCTAGACTCGCTGGGAAGACTTCTTGAGGGAGGTGATGTTGGAGCTCCTGTGTGGATGTCCTGGCATTACTGAGAGTCATCCAAGCAGAGGGCAGCAAGTTCAGAGGTCCTGAAGTGTGAACAAGTTTGGATCACTTCAATATAGTATTTGTGCTTTGGAAGGTACAAAGGCTGTGGGCATATTGCTGACAAAAGCAGCCTTGTGGCTGTGTCACTGTCTCAGCTAACCTAGGGGAGGAAGTGGTGGGTGGGTTTTCTCCTACTTACATAATTCTCTTTCTTTAAATACATGTAGGAATTATTTCTCTTTCCTTTCATTTTTTGGGGCAAGGAGAATCTATTGTACCTGTATTGCCTCTTTAGGACCTGGTGCCGGGCAGGTGAAGAGGAATGTGAATTTGCCGTTATGAGTAACTACTTCATTTATCCAGTAAAAATGTATCGTTCCTCTAAAGAATGTACATTAACTCAGCCACTTCTTACCTTTCATCTTCTGCCCCGTGTAGTGAATATTCCTATTTTGCACCTGGGAAAACTCAGAGAAATTACCTGGCTTGATGGAGATGGCAGAGCTGTTAAAGGTCAACTCTAGTATTTGAACTCTAGGAACCTGACTTTCCATGGTTGTATTGTAATAATTAACTGGGAAGTTCGGCATTTGTAAAAGTGGAGACCTTGATGGAAAATAAAAGAAAATTGGAAACTAAATGTAGTTGTTGAATTCTTTTATTTTCATTATTTTATTTTTTCCCATAATTATTTTGTAATTTTTAGTGTATATTTTTATGTTTTAGTGTATGTTTGGTAATATGCTAAGTGAGAAAAACAGAAAACCTTCACATTGCGCTTCCCATGGACCAGAGAAGCTAGGTAACTTGCCCAGGGGAGCACATATTGTAAATGCAACATCCTGGACTTGATCCTGTCGGTAATTTAACTCATAGTCTGTGCTCTCTCGCCCTGATTGTACTATGGTATATATGGCATTGTCTGGGTGACCTCAGCTATGGCAGGAAAAAGACATACAAATGGTAATTAATTAGCATGAGGTGGTACCCAAATTTGTCAGATTCTGAGAATCTGCTGGGAATCTTGGCTGAGCTCTGTGATAGGGTTCAGTGAGATTTTCTTTTAAATATGCAGCCACGTCTTAGTTGAAACCACAACTTCCTGTGGATGCCTTATGATGCTGTTTGAAGAAGGAAAATAAGCATATGAATTTTTTAAAAAGTTACTTCAAGTACATTGATTTTTACGAATGGATGCAATTAGTAGTTCTTATTAGTTCCAAGAAGTATTTATCTTGGCATGCCTTGGTGCCACGTAAAGTTCTGTAATACTAAAAGATTCTGCAGGTTCTGCTGTCATAACTCTCTAGGACTTGAATGTGACTGATAGGTTTAAATATTCACTAATGCAGGTGTGTTGATACTGCCAGCACAAATGGAAAAACTGTATTGCTTTAATTTAAAAAACAGGCTATGTCTAGGTTTTTACTCCTTTTACATTTAACCTGAGGAGCCATATTTTCTGGAAGGACAGGGGGAGAGGGAGCATGATTGGCCCCTGTTGTGCACAGATAAGATCCCAAGAAGCTGGGGCTGAGGCCCAGTGGTAGAGTGCTTACCTAACCTATGCCAAGTCTTGGGTTTGATCCCCAGTACAGCAAAACAGAAATCCTGAAAAAATTTCCCGTGTGCCTTTGATGGTACTTTCCTACTTGTCTACCTGTGTAGGGGAAATTAAGAACCTAGAAGTTGTGAAGCCAGATTGGTTATGTACTTCAAGCTTCCCAAATTCTCATGTGCCCCCTCCTGGGCTCTTATTAAAATGTAGAGTGTGACAAGGGTCTGGGCTGGCAGTGGCGGGGTGTGGGAAGCTGTTCTATGAGGCTCTCAGGTGATGCGATTTTAGTAGCAAGAATGTCTGACCTCCAGACCTGCCCTCTGTCTTAGGCTGTGTTGATCACAGGAATTACCTCAGGGAGTTTAAACAACTTTGTTTCCCAGGGCCACATTAGACCTGCTCAATTAGAAACTGTAGGGGTGAGCCTGGCAGGTATTTGGAAAAAGAAGCAAAAGTAAAAGCAACTGAACTGATTGGTTGTAAAGTTGTCAGCTTTGTTTATGGGGGTCAGGGTAGGGAGTAATGACAGCTCAGAAAATGTCAACTGTAAGAATCAAATTGAGATGTTTAAAGACAAGTATTTTGACATCCTAAGAGCTTTTCTTACACCGAAAGTAAGAAATCTGACCAGGTCCCTGCCTTGGAAGAGAATTGACTAGTTCCTGATGATTGTGTTCAGACTGGCTTAAGTCAGAGAGTATGGAGAGAAAACATTACTTAATGGTTAGCTGTTGACCTGTCTAGCATTAGATAATGTCTGTGAAGTCACTGAGTGTATCCCGGGAAGCTGGGGCCCAAATATGGAAAAGAGAAGTCATGATTATGAGGTATGAGTTGAAATTACCATCGTGAGTAAAGTGTCATTTCAGCTCCTGTGTTTGGGATTTCATTCTAGTGGTGTATAGATGAGCTGGAAAGGGTGGCTTGGCTGTCCTCGTTGTGATGAAGCAGATCCCATGGTGGGCTTTTGCACGCTGCTCCTTTCACACTAGGACTTTTTCTTTTTTGATAACTGAGGTACCTTGGCAAGTGACTTTTGAGCCTTTTCAAACCTTACTATTAACCTTTTCCTGAGGTCACTCAGGAAGGCAACAGGTCGGGACTGATCTTCATAGCTTTTGCTCCTTCTTTAGACTACTGGATCCTGCTCTTACCTTGTAGTCCATCTTTAAAACCAACTGTTTCCCATTATTTTATTTATGACTTGATCACCCCTTGTCTAAGGATGAAGAAAGCTAAGGGAGAACCCTCAAGCAGGGAGATAAAGTTGGATGCTGTGCTTCCTTTTTCTGAACCTTAACAGAGCAAGATACATCTGCATTGTCCTGGGACTTCCGTTCCAAGCAGGGTCTGAGCAGAGAAGTAGAAGCTCAGAGGTGATCAGCGTGGAGAGCTTCTCCCAGTCTGACTTTATGGATACCGAGATCAGAACTGGTCCTGTGCCGGGCCAGAAGTTGAAGGACAGTGGGTGTGGGTGAGAGCAAAGACATCTGGAACATTCTTCTGGCTCCCAAACCTCTGACTTGAATGATCAAAGTGACCTGTGGGAGAAGTAGGTAGTTTTCCCAACAGAGAAAGACCAGAGCAGTCTCGTGAGCATCTACTGGCTTCCGTTTCCCAGTAACATCCTAGGCTCTGGGGGTGAACCTGGCTGGAGAGAGAATACAAAGCCACCTAGTATGCTAAGGGGGCACAAAGGGAGTGAGGCAGAATGATCGATTTGAAAGTTTGAACGCTAGGCTTGATCTCCAGTAGCTCCCCCTGCCTTGTGATGATGGGAAGAAGCAAGGCCAGGAGGCAGTAGGTGAAATCTTACATGGTCTTTTAAAGAACTTGACCCCTCTTTTCCCCCATACTGGGGTTGAACCCAGGGCCTTCACACTGAGATACATCTCTAGCCCCTTTTTATATTAAGAGTCTCACTAAATCGTCCAGGCTGAACTTGAACTTAGAATACTCCTGTCAAGATCTCCCAAGCTCTGGAATTAAAGGTGTGTGCCAGCACATCTGGCTTCCTTGCACAGAATTTGGAGCCTGAGGATAATTACTGGAGAAAGGATTTAAGTCCAGGCAGAGGGGTGGGGAGGAGTGTGTGTGTATGTGTGTGTGTGTGACATTATCAGATGTGAATCAAGGGGCTGGAGGAATGGCACAGTGGTTAAAGTGCTAGAGTGCAAGGCCCTGAGCTCACTTCCCCAGAACCACATAAGCCAGGCATGGTAGCATATGCCTGTAATTCCAGGACTCAGGAGGCTGAGCCAGGAGGACTGCCATGAATCCATGGCTAACCTGGGCTACATAGTGAGTTTAGGACCAGCATGGGCTACGGAGTGAGACCTTGTCTCAAAAGAAAAAAAGCAGACATGGATGGAAGAAGTTTCCCCAACCTGTATTCCTCAATATTTAAAAAAATTTGTGAGATCTGATTTACCTAACATAAAATCCACACATTCAAAGTGCTCCCTTCACTGATTTTCAGTATATTTATGGAGTTGGTTAAGGAGCACCACAGTCCAATTCTCCGACATTTCTATTGCCCCTTGGGCCACATGCCCTGCACTCATTGGTAGTCACTCCCTGTTTTCCGTGCCCTGCCCGAGACAACCACTCTTCTTTGTAATTTCTCCTTTTTCTTTAACATTACAGAGAATATTTTTGTTAAGTGTATTATGTACATTAAGGAGTCTCTTTGCCAAATTACAAACTCTTGTTCTTAGCTCCCAGCCACAGCTCAGCCCATCCCTGTCAGCATGCTTTAGATTGTACATAATCTGTCTGGGACTGTCTTAAACACATGTTTGTTTTCTCACATAATTGGGAGGCTGGTGGTATGGTGGACCCTGGGATAATAGGATCAGCCTTTCAATGTGACATCAAAAACCCATGTTACCTCCTCTCTCCTTGGTGTCATTCTGTCAGTAACTTCACTCAGAGGTTGGCTTTCTTGGTCACTAGGCAGTTGTAGGATGGCATCCCTTGTGGTGGTGACTTTTGCTTTGTTGTTCACAGCTAGTGTGGAGGAGTTCTTTCCTACATGTTGATTGCGTTAAGCTTAGTTCCCATTTTCCGCCCTGAACCACTGGCTCAGAATTGGTTAGGCTGCCCCTCTGCAAGTGAGAATGGGCTTATGAGGAAGGAAATCAGCAGTGCTTACTGAGGGTTATGGAGCAGCCACATTGGATTGTTTGGCCCTCGATTCCTTTCCTTTGGGGATCTTTTCTAGACATGTTTAACACAGGTAAAGTGGTCACTGACTTTGAACTTTTATCTCTGGTCAGGTCGACCTCCTATCTCTGTGACAGTGGATGTGATCCGTGGTCTCAATAGGTTTCCAAGGTGTAATAGTGCATGAGCTTTTTTGAAGCCAGCTCTAACTTTATATCTCTGAAAAGCTGCATCAATGCAGATGTCAGCAATTCAGGATATTCTCATAATAGGGAGTACACTAAAGTTTATCTTAGGACAGTTTAATAGTGTGTGCAGCATTGGGTATGACATTCACATTAATTCATGTGAGAAATAAATGGTTTGTTACATTAGAAAAATATTTACTTTAGGATAGAAATATTCAAGTAAAATATGACTGGTAGTAAAGAATAGAAAATCAATTGTATCTAGTTATTAGGTTAGCTCTTTTGAATCTCTGCTTGAGAAAAAATAAATTTGTACTCTGAATATGTCAGTGTTCCAGTTATGATATGAACCTGAAATTAACAAAAATTGACTTTCTTTCAGTATTATTCACGCTTCACTCAGCCAAACATTCTGCCAGTTATTAGGACTTTATTAAATTCTGCTTTATGTATAATAAAAAAAACCAAGGTAGGTCTGTGCATTGGAAAGTAATTTTTTTGATTTTAAACTGTATTTCAGTCTGTTTCAGAATTGGTCCACATGTAAGTAATGAGTGTTTGCTGGTGTAGCTCTCAATGGTGAGAGCGGATGTTGAAAGCACACACCGCATGCCCTTTGTCTCCCATGCACGCCGCCTCCTGGAGCCTGGGTGGAGAGTCTCAGCTGTCTCAAATAAGCTCCATTTTGGTGTTATGCAGAGCCTGCGGTTCTCCAACCCTCTTCTCTCTGATGTTAATTATAACTTCTTCCTAATTAGGTGGCTCTTCCTTCTCTTTGGTCATTAAAGGTTCTACTCTCTCAAGTGCCAGAGATTATATTAATTTTGAAATATGAGTTTCACTTGATTTGTGACAGAAATAAGTGCAAAGAATTAAAAAAAAACCCAAACCTCACACCAGTGTGAATGTGTGGTGGGAGTGGCAAGCGGGGTGGGTACGGGACAGGATGCTTAGCATAATTCTGCTGCCAAGTGAGTCAGAGAGGCTTGCAGTTCTCAGAGCAGAGAACTCACTCCTGCCCGGAGTTCACTCAGCCAGAAATCACCATTTCGTACTTCACAGAATGGAGCTTCCTGCAGCCAAAGCCCCGAGCGCAGCAGACTTGTCTGAGAGTGTAAGTAGGCCATACATCTGTTTTGATGGTTGTTATGTCTGCATCTTTTGTAGCCTGTTGCCTGAGTACTTTGTTGGCCAGAAGGGTTACATGACAGGGAGTTTGTTCCTAGCTCACTTTTTCCGAGATGGTGACCAACACCATTTACCACTTGGACCTGGGTTTTGTTTTCTTGTTTGTGGCAGAAGAGAATTTGTTTTCCCACATTGTTCTCTGTGATAGAGAGGACAGCTTTTGGCTGGGTCCTTTTTATAATGGTATTTATGGAGATTTTGAACACCCTGCCCTCAGCCAGTCTCTCCTTCTATGGCTGCTGTCCATCACCAGATGGGTTTTCTCTAAGGTACACTTCATGGACATCCCCCGTTCAGCCATCCCACAGCAGGCGTCTGTTTTAGCAAAGAGGGATTCCTATGGTGTTTGGGGGCAGACAGCATTTCTGAGGAAGCTGGCCCATGAGGGAGTCTGGGATGAACCAGGTGTGGAGTCAAGCTTCCCTGTGATGAGAAGGCATAAAGGGGAGGAACTGAGAATGAGATGACAGGTGGAGGTACTAAGTTTGAGGTCTGTAGAGAGCACTGTCCAATTCTGAGGTGCCGAGGCAAGGTACCCAGGTGAGCTTGAATCCCTACTCAGCAAGCTATGTAGCGTTGACCCACTAACAAAAATTCCTGCAAGTCTTATCATTTTTTAATCTCAAAATCTCCGTCATAGGCCTTCACAGGACTGCTGGATTTTTTTAAGTAATGAGTGTGAAGGCACCTGATACTTGTTACCCAACTTCCGTAAATGCGGCAGTATGCTGGCATCTCACATCAGTGTTGTTCTGTCTTGTTTAAGGGCAGTCTTAGAAGCCGCCATGTTCTTGTTCAGTGTCAAAGGTTTGATCTTGGGCTCAGCAAATTTGCTTCCTTGCCTAAACCCATAGTCTTAAGTTCCTGTTGAGTCATGACCAGGTGATCCCCCCCCCCCCCCCCCCCCCAAAAAAAATAAAAAGTCCTGGGAACATGGTGCAAATGAGTCATGCTTATATGTTACTGACAGATAATTTGAGTTAAAGATGCTGGGAACCTAGAGGTTTAAATCGGGAGCTTGTGTAATGGGTTGGGCTCTTTACAGAGAGTGGTAATTCAGAAGAGCCATTTCTGGTTTAGCTTTGAGTTTCCAAGTTTTTAGTACCTATATTCACCTGGAGTAGAAGAGAAGAAAAAAGGTCAACTTTGGTGAAAACTGCTCAGCAGTTTGTGTCATTTCTAATTCTGAAGTTTGTGTCATAGTGCTTTTCCGTCAGGTTGTTTCCATTACCCTGTCCATGAATTTAGGTAAAAGGCAGGCATGTTTCGTTTATACCCAAGAGCCTATCCACACATGTGTCTGCATGTGCATGTGTGCACACACATGCACACTCACTCACACACACAGCACTGCTTTTTGGAATCTTTCTTGGTAATTAACTTTGCTACTATGTACTTTATATTTGCTGTGAGTTAATTGCTAATAATAGTGTTCCCTTGACAGTCACAAGTTCTCCCAGCCTTTTCCCACATTGAATTTCTTATATTTCATCTCATATGTGAGCTAAAGTCATTTGCCTTTACTTGGAAGACTATACTCCGTAATAGTGTGTCAGTGAACGCTAAGTGCCTGCTTCCTTCCTTCCTTCCTTCCTTACTTCCTTCCTTCCTTCCTTTTGTCCTTTCTTTCATAATGGAGATTGAGACCAGGGCCTTCACTCTGAGCTACCTCTCCAGTCCATTTTTATTTTTGACTTTGAGTCAGGGTCTCACTAAATTGCTAAGCTGCTCAGACTGAACTCAAACTTCTAATCTTCCTGCTTCAGCCTCCCTAGGATTATGGGTTCCCTGGGATTACAGCCTCCTGAGAGTATAGCTTCACTGAGATTGCAGGCCTGTGCCACTGGGCCAGTTTAACAATGCTTCTTTTTAATCCTTGATTTTGGAGATATATCATCTGCACACTTGCCTTGTGTATGATTATTTAAGAGGACCTTTTGTGTTAGCCAGCATCAAAGCAGTGTATCAGCGTATATCAACCTTCAGCAGTTCTTTGTTGCTCTTAGATGAAGTCCACATCATCTTCTATGGCTGCCTAGGCTTTGCCTACTTTTCCAGCTTTGTTGAGGTAACTTTCCTCCTTTAAAATCTTCCACCAAAGTGACTTTCTGCAGCCTCTGCCGTGTCCCTTTCTGTTTCTGGGCCAAGGTGCTTACTGTTTTGTCAGCCAAGAATGCCTTCCTTGGTGCCTGCCTTCATGGGTCTCTTGGATGTTCCTCCAAGCAACTCTCCTGGGCCATCAGATCTAAAGGGATTTACTCCATCTTACATTTCCTTTCTCTCTTCCTGTCACATCACCAGATTTCATTTCTTAGAGTACTTGTATCAGAACGTGTACATATTTTGTTGGCTTGCTGATTTACTTTGTACTTGGCTATCTCCTCCACTAGGATTTCAGGTCTGAGAGGGCAGGGGCCTTGTCTGTTTCATTTCCACAGTATCACCAGATCCCCAGTCCATAATTTGGGTCTATACCCATAGTAGATTCTCAGCAGACATTTGCTGAATGAATAGTTGTTCTGAATAATTTAGCGAATGACTTTTGTTTGTCACTATAAGCTGATGAAGACCGTCTGGTCTTTTCTGTGTGAGATCCCTCTGACCTGAAGTGGGCGCCCATCATTGGTAGAGTACTATAGGCCCAGGGCTTTTGTTCTTTCTTTTGGCAGGCCCCTGGCTGGTATCTGGAGTTATTCTCTAACTGTTTTAAGCGTTGTTCTTGTTCTCAAAATGAAAAACACCTGTCTTCAAAGTGTTTTGCTTAAAACAAGTGCTGTATTTCTTAACCAAGGCCTCCTCCTCTTTCAGCCTTTTTCTACCTTCTGCCAAGAATAATGGGGAAAACGCTGTTATCTTGCAAAGTGGTTTTCCCTCTGGTCAGAATCCAAAGCCTGATGATTTACCACCACGTGAACTGGGGAAATAGCTTTTCCTTGCCCTGCTGACTGCTCTTAAATGTTAGAGGTTCGCCTTCCCTGTGACTTCAGTGGTATCATGTGATGGGCTCAGCCTTGGCACTGCTCTTTTCTGTATGTTCCCTTGATGCTTCCTTCCTTTCCTTCCTGCTGGTAAAGAACCTAGTGTTGAGCACTGCCTAAGTGGCCACGGAGCTGTAGACAGTGTGTGAGAATCTCTCCATGGCCAGTTGTTCACCAGCTCACTGATGCCTTATACCAATTTTGGAGAGTAAATAATGTTACTTCCATGATAGAGATGGCAGAGTGGAGGCTCAATGAGTTTAGGTGATTTGTCACCAGGCATGTATGTGATGTGACCAACAGGGATTAGAACTTAGGTTTGTCTGGTTTTTAAATCAACTCGTTGATGTATTCAGTGTTTTTGGGGTGGGGTGTATGTGTGTGTGTGTATGTGTGTGTATGGTGCTCGGGATTGAACCCAGAGCTTTGTGCATGCTAGGCGAGCAGCTCTTCCATTAAGCTACATCCTTGGGCCTCTTAGGCATTTTTTTTTTTTTTTTGAGACAGGGTCTTGTTAAGTTGCCCAGGCTGGGCTGGAGCTTGTGGCCTCCATCTCCCAAAGTGCTGGGATTATAGGCAAGCACCTCCATGCCCATGCTTAATTTCCTCCTGGGTATTTTTGGCCATGTCCTGCAGTTAAAAAAACCTTTGGAAATTCAGTCCACTTGTCTGCATGTGTTCATGTATGTACACATGCAATGAAAGTTTTCTGAAACAGTAGTTGCCTTCAGTATGTATGATACTCTCTTTCATTAAAAAATGCTTATCAGATCAGGCACAGTGGCACATGCCTGTAATTATAGTTACTTAGGAAGCTGAGGCAGGAGGAGCACAACTGTTTAAAAAAATAAAATAAAAAGGGGATGGGAATATATCTCAGTGGTAGAGTACTTGCCCAGCATGGGTGACACCTTGTGTTCAATCTCCACTACCACACACACACAAAAAAAAGTGGTCAGGACTTTCTAAATAGATTGTGTAGTCCACCATCTGGTGGTATAACAGTTTCAAAAACACTGATGTAGGCGATGTGTAAATTTTGATTAGAGGCTTACATAGTGTAAACTACTGTTAAAAAAACTTAACAGCCATAGAACGTACTTACATAAAATACACCTGAGGGTGCAGCTTATTGAATTTTCACATACTGAGCACATCTGTGTAGACAGTACCGTATCAAAATACACTTCAATGATTTCAGCTTCTTTGAATCACTACGGAGGCACAGACTACAACAGGAATGAAGAGTCCCTCACTCATTCTGATTATATGCATAGTTGGCCCGGAGATTGTGGGTTATTTTTAAACTGATTTATGTGTATGTAGTTTACCTGATAGATCTTCTCTTTGTGGAGGTCTGTATTTGGGTTTCTAGTGATGGGTCCTGGCTGGAGTTCTTACCAGAACTGCTGAAGAAGTGGAATGCACCTTACACAGTAGCCATTAGAAATTGGCACAGAAGGAGGGCTGCCTGGAAAATGTGAACAAGGAGAAAGGAGGATAGGCCCCACCATTGGGTATAGAAATGCTTGAATGTAAGAATTTATGATCATAGTAAATGAGACCAACTTTACTGAAATGAGGCTGGGGGGAGAAAGATACAAGAGGATTGTGATTAGAGTTACAAGCCCCCAGAGTTTAACCAGTGTGTATAAAATAAGGAACACCCACCTCTCCTGGTAAGTGTTGGAATTTAAAGGAAATTATTTTAGTGTAAACTGTTTTTTTTTTTTTTTGCAAAGTATACAGATGCACCTCAGTATAAAAGCAAGCAGAGTAACTTGTTTTCATACTGTATGGGTTCTGCAAGGTGATCTTGGTGCATTGTACGTAATTTTTTGTGATGAGGTGTACATAGAGATGGGAGGGAGCTAATACTGCATCATGCTTTTATGTTTTAGTTTTTCCCTCAAAATTCTTTTTATTAGTATGTTTTTGAGATACATAATAATTACATTCAACTTGGGGAATTGGTGCATATGCACAACACATCTTGACCATTTTTCTCTTGCCTCCTTCCCACACCCTTGCTCCCTCTTTCCTCATCTCCTTTCTCTCTCCACAAAATCTATCTCTGTTTCCTACTGTTACTTTTATTTGGAGGGGGCAGATTTAGTGTATTATTACATTTATTGTGCACTTTATTTCTAGTATTACATTATGCATTATGTTGAGTTGTATAATTATTTCATTATATATCCCGATGCAGTAATAATAGAAATAAAGTGAGGTAGAACTCATGTGGTAATGCAAGAGATAGGGAGCAGCTGTAAATAAATACAGTTGAAGTTTCACTCACTTACCACCACTCACTCCCTGCTCTGTGACCCTGTTCTAAACAGACCACAGTTCTGTACCAGTTTGTGACCTAGGGGCTTGGACCCCCTGCTTTAAGACATTGAATGCAGACTTAAAACATTATTTTTAATTGGTGCCCTTTGTGAGATTCATTATGTATAGCTAATTTTTAGTCAAACTGAAATAGCGTTCCTGTATCAGGAACTTTGGGATAATAGTAAATTTGTTTCTCTTTGTTGATTAGATAAGCTCCAAATTTATCAGTCAATTTTTTAAAGGAGGCTTTTAATTATTACACATTTAGTGTGACTTTCTTGGGCATGCAATCTTAGTCTCTAATGCTTGCTGTGGTTTGTGTTTCATTCTGCTTGTATCGTGTGTGTATCTGGTATCAAAGGTTAACAATGCTGAGGTCAATAAACCCAGTGTTAGACCAGTGAGTTTTTAGTTAACTGGCTAATCCTCCATGACTAGTACCCTCCAAAGGCTAAGAGCATCTGTCCAAGAGGCACCTCTAGCCAAGCAGAAATGCACTAAGCTGGGAGGATAAGTCTTGGGAATTTAAGAAACACTCCATGGAATAAGAAGAGGAATTCCATTGCAGACAGGGAGTGACTGTGTCTGACTTAACCATTATTTTTTCTATGCACAAGAGTCCTGCCCGGGCACTAAAGATGTGCTGAGTTAGTGGTGATTGTGGTGGGGGATGACTGTGGTCACAGCTGGCGTCTGATGAGATTGTCCTATATATTTGCCTCTTTTATGTGTTGTGTTGTTATCACATCAAGTCTGCAAGGTGGATACTTTGGTCATCTTTTCCTTTTAGAGTGATTTTACATCTTGTATGTGCCTGGGACAGTCCTGGTATCTGGTATGATAGAATTAGCATTTGCAGAGCCCCTTTTCGATCTCAGATGTTCTGGTTCATGTGTGTTCTGGTTTGGATAGACAGATGAAGAGACAGAGGTACAAAGAAGCCATGTCACTTTTCTTGGTCACCCAGTTAGGAAGACTAGAACAGGATTCTTTCCTAGGAATCTGATTCGAAGTTCTGTCATCCAGTCAGTAAATTTTTCTGCTTCACAGTTTGACCAGTGAAGGTGTTTAAAAAAAATAAAAAACGTTGGGCTGGGAGTGTGGCTCAGAGGTTAGACTGCTTTGAAAGCAGTAGAAGGCCCTGGGTTTGATTTTCCAGCACCATATAAAAAGTAGCTGGTATGTTGGTGTATACCTGTAATCCCAGCACTTGGGAGACCATTCTACAGTATAGAGTAAGACCTTGTCTCCAAACAGCAACAGCAACAACAACAACAATAACAACAAAATCAAAAATCACAATGCAACAACAACAAAAGAAAAAATAAAATGGTGATTTTTCAGTCTTAGTATTTAGGAAAAAATCACTGTTGAGTTGGCATCTGAAGTAGGTAATGTGATTCAGGACAGCTGAGAATGTGCTAGGCAAAGATTCATTGAGATGCTAAATATATTTTTGTTGCTAAGCCTAGACCATTGGAATCCTGAGATAATAATGCTATTCACCTGTGCCGGGCCTTTTTTTTTTTTTTTTTTTTTGAGACAAGTTCTCGCTCTGTAGCCCAGGCTGGCCTTGAACTCAAAGTAATCCTCTTGCCTCAGCCTCCTGAGTGCTGGGATTACAGGCATGTGCCACCATGCCTGGCTTATGTGCCAGGTCTTCATAGTTTACAGAACCTTGTCTTAACATTGTATTGAAGCTTCTCATACATCCTTAGTGATGGGTGGTAGGATTCTCAATTTATGGAGGAGGGTGGGTGAAGAGCAGCATGCATAGGCCCTTGCCTTAGGTTGTACAGCTGGAAAAGGGGAGAATCCAGATTTAATTTACATGTTCTGCCTCCCAGCTCAGTGCATTTCTGCTTGGTCAGAGGTGCCTCTTGGACAGATGCTCTTAGCCTTTGGAGGGTGCTAGTCATGGAGTATTAGGCAGTTACCTAAAAACTCACTAGCCGCACACTGGGTTTCTTGACCTCAGCATTGTTGACCTTTGGCACCAGTTTTGTCTCCTGTTGGGGCTGACTCCTGCCTTGCAGAATAGCTAGCAACATCTCTGATATCTACTAACTGGATGCCCATAGCAGGTTATAACAACAAAAACTGTCTGTAGACATTATCAAATTTTCCCTGGGGGCACAGGGATGCAGGAACATGGTTGCAGATACAGTTGCCCCTAGTTAGAAACCATTGACCTAAGTAATAACTACATTCAAAAGGGAAAAAGAACCTTGAAAATTTTAGGTCAAGAAAGGACCCAGCTGAACCAAAAGTGTGACCACGAGCAAGAAAATTTGGAGCGAAAGTTTGTTGTTCCCATGATCCCATGCCTAGGTAGCAAGTCCAGGCGTAACCCCCAACTCTCTGTCCCTGTGCCTGGCTGGCAGGTCCATGCATAAGGACAGGTGTGAGGCGTGGGGTATAAAGAAGTAAGGAGTAGGGCCTAAAGCGGGGAAGGGAGTAAGGAATAAAGGCGATAAGGAAAAGAGCATAAAGGCATAAAAGGGCACAAAAGTGGGGTGATTATGGGGTGAACATGGCTTTTGTGTACTATGGGTACATTAGCCAGCAGGAGAGTTGGAGATTGGGCTATTAAGCTGGTAATTGGGCAGAGGACAAGTTGCCTGATAGGTTGGGAGAGCAGGTAGCTGAGCTAGGGGTTAAGGCAGACAGGGCCCTGCTTGGGGTCAGGGTTGTCATCCACATCAGTGGGCCAACTGCTGAGGCCAGCAAAGTTGTTATGTTGGTGCTGGGGAAGTTGGGTTGCTGTGGCGGGAAAGGAATGAGAAGTTATCTGCAAGCCAAGGTCATACACAAAAAGTCAAGTTCTGTGTGTGGGAATGGCCGAGAAGTTCAGCACATGAGTTACAGTACAGGAAGCTCACGGTTAGATCTGTCACCTTCGTCCTCTCGAGTTTCTAAAGCATAAAAGACTGGCAAGGGGTGGAAGAGAGAAAGTCACGTGTTTAATGTTGAATTCGCTTCTGTAGCAGAGAACTAGAGAAGATAACCATTATTTTTGTTTCAAGTTAAGTCACACTTAAAAATGTTCTTATAGAAAGGTTAGAAATCAGCCAAAATATACAAATACAAAATCTCATTTATATAATTTTTTAAATGTCCATGCCAGAAATGCTACTCAAATAATTTTTAGCTTATATGTGACACGAGTATCTTTCTGAATCTATAATATATAGTAATGTAAGTTTTTGATAGTGTTTTGTTGTATTCCCACTGCATATTTTATTTCTTTAGTCTCCTGTTGTATAAAGTTCCATTTTTTTCGGTTTGTTTTTGCCATTACTTGCAAAAACTGTATGTATGCATGTGTGCACGTAAGCCCCGATTGGCTTTTTATCCTTCTAGGAATTATAATCACTGTAATTTTTAGCATCCATTGAGCAAGGTATCTAATGGTGGCCTAGGTTGTAGTTTGAATATGTTATATACTTTGCCCCTTAAAATTATGAAAAATGCATTGATCAAAATTTGAGTATGGAAAGTTTTTAGTTTTCTGATTAAATGATGAGTAATAAGAAACCATTCAGGTTTCATTACTGTATTCATGTAGCCAGCTCTTAACTGTATTGTGCTACTCCCTGAGTAGGAATCATCCTGGTGAAGGTTATTGAACCTTTCTTTAAGGCTCTGTACATTGCTGAGAGAAATTCCAAGGTTATATTTTCATAAATTCTCATTTCCTATGGATTTTTCTTGTATTTTAAATTACAAAATTATAAACTTGTGATAACATTCAAATGGTCCAGAAGTGCTTAAAGTTCCCTACTATACTGCCCTTTAATTTTTCATTCTCTGGATTTTTCTGTGTATATACAAAAATTAAAATACAGCAAAGTTTTATAATCCACAGACTGGGCAACAATATACAAATTATGAGGCAACCACCTTATTTTCACTTAGTGTATCTTTCTGCTTCAACATTTTATTCTGTTTAATCATTGTCAGGCTTGGGGTTGTTTTAAGATTTTTCACGTGCCACAAGTCTTCCTCTTTTGTATGCCAGACTGGAGGCATACAAAATATAAATGCCTACCAGTGGAGTGATTGGGTCAAATCTGTGTCCGTGGAGTTTTGATTGATATTGCTAGATTGCCCTTTTACCAATGGTATGTAATTTGACTTGTTTCCATCAGTATTTATTTCCTGCCTGGCATAAAGTTGATTAATCAGTTAGCAACACAAAGCTCCGTTGGCCGTAACTGTTGGAGGACACTGTGTCCTTCCCCAGTGACCATTGTATGGATTGTTTTTCAGCCTTGAGTTTGCCTAGGGGATGTGTATTTACTAGTTTTCTCCTAGGTTGGTCTGAAACTGGCTTTTAAGTTGTTCACTCGTGGAGTAAGAAGTACATATATAAAGTTGGGAAACAGTATCCAAATAGGCAGCTTTCTGGCAATATTGTTGTATGTCTCAAGTAGAATTGAGGTGGTTTGAAGTGAATAGTCAAAAAAAGGGAAAGCAGTTATAGTATTTACTCTCAATAGGTCTCTAAATATTATAGAAGAATTTTTGATATAGTGTACTAATATAACATGTAAGTATAATCTAATGAATGTAAATGTAAGGTACAATCATGTGATATCCATTCATACTCTTACTTTGTCTTCCCTAATGTCTTCTTTTATGTTTCTTCTTTTTCCAGTTTCTTTCACTGCATGTTGACATTCTTTACATTGTCCTTTAAAGAAATAATAGTTCTAGCTGGTGCTATATTTTGGGTCTTCCATTGTTCCATTTTATTTCATTTTAGATCAGGTTTATTTCCCCAGTCAAATTTTAACCAACGCTTGGTTTCTAGTTCATATCATGCTGATACATAATGTTCGGCCTATAAATATTTTGATTGACTACTCATTTAGAATACTTATTTTATGGGGGGGGTCTGTGCTTGGGGAAGGAGGACTCCCTTGGGTATATCCCCCTCCTGGTTTCTTATGCTTAACCCTTTTCATGCTGTTCATCTATTAACATGCTGAGGCTCTATGTCAAATTTTATTTAGGACAGGGATTCTGCTGTTGTAATTGACCGAGAGTGACTTTTTGCGTGGTGTGAATGGCTGTTGTACCTAATATCTTTCGTCTTAGTTTGCTCGTGCTGCTGTAACAAATATTGTAGACTGAATGACTTCATCAGTGGAAATTCGTTCTCACAGCTTTAGAGGCTGAAAGTTTGAGGACAAATGTTTAGCAACTCTGGTTCCTTCTGAGAGCTGTCAGGGAGACTCATGACCAAGCTCTTCTTTAGCATTGTGTGGCTTCCTGGTGCTCACTGGCAAACCAACTTGATACCAGCCCAATCTTGGTCTTTGTCTTTACACTGTGTGCTTCCCATGTGCATGTCTCTGTTCAAATTTCCCCTTTTTATAAGTGTCCTTGCTTGTTGTGTTAGTGCCCACCCACCCAAATGACCTCATCTTAACTTGATCATCTACAATGACCCTATTTCCAGATAAAATCACAGCCCCAGGTACTGTGAACAGCATTTATACTGGAACCTGACTTGCCATTTGTGTACCTCTTTCTGTGGCTAGAAGTTTCCCCACCTGGATTGCTGCTCCTACTTGTCATTCAGGTTTCAGCTCTGGAGTTATCTTTTCAAGAGACCTTCGTGGCTCCCCTCGATGTAAATTGACTGAATGAATCTAGTAGATTGCAGAGTAAAATTCAAATGTGGTTGAGAGTTATGCCGAGAATAATTTACCTTTAAGTGAAACAGAGCTCCTCTCCACCCCATAGCAAGATTACATGTAACTTTCTTATATATATTGGCTGTCTTCACAACAGATGCTATTTAAATATCATTTTGTGCCTGTGAATTCAGATGTCGGGCACCTTCTGAATGTCATGATGTTTCGTGTACTGTTTATAGATCATGCCAAGAGGAGTCAGTTCATTGGATTTGGATTTTGTTTTGCAGTGACTCACCATTTGATTATGATTTTATGATAAATCACACTGCAAAGCTGGATGGAACCATCTCTGAAGGACATCTAGGTCTAGAAAAAATGTGATTCTTGAAAAAAGAGGTGTTCACTAATGCTGGTTAATTAGTGTTTGTTGAGCATGTTCTTCTTGCTAGAACTGCTAGGTGCTGTGCAGAGGGCAGAAGTAGTATAGGCTGCATACATAGTGTGTGGCCTCTGAGATGACACAGTTTCAAATTAGACAGTTGAAAAATTTGCATCAATACATGCAAAGTTGTGTGAAAATATATAGTGGAAAAGTGAAAAAGAGGGGCTAGCTGTGGGCCAGAGCAATTGATAAGGTTTTGTGAAAGAACTTGGCTTAGCTGAAGCCATGACTTAAAAGAACCAGAGACCCCAGAAGAGGAGGGTAATGTTAACATGATGTCATGAAGCTGTGTAATAGTCCTAGCGTATAGTGAGCTGCCTTGTTTTAATTAATTTTGTTCACAAGATAAGTATGATGTGATTTGTAATTGGTGACATCTCACATATTCATCAACTCAAGATCCAAAAATTACACTACATTGTGGGAGGAATTACTCTATAGCTGAAAGAGAGAATGAGGATACTTTTTTACAACATGGAAACACTTCCCAAGTGTACTATTGTGCATGACAGTGTATGGGATACACTACTATATAATATTTTCTTAAAGAAACTGGAAGATACCCAAGAAACTGATAAGCTAGGAGTGATAATTTTCTGAGAATAGTAAACCAGGGTAATGAGAGAATGAGAGCTATACTGTGTGTGTGTGTGTGTGTGTGTTTGTGTGTGTGTGTGTGTGTGTGTGTGTGTGTGTGTGTGTGTGTGTGTGATTTGAATGGTGTAAATGTATTTTATGCAAAAAATTGAAGCAAAAGGTAGGATAACAGTAGTAGTTGTCACACTTTTGGTACTTTTAAATTGACTTCAGTGTCTCAGGTATTCTTTCTTATTAGGACATCGTGAAATGAAGGTAGTCATCTATACTAGTTATTTCAAAGATAAGCTCATGAATTTGCCTGGAGAATGAAATTCTTTTGATCAGCTTTCCACTTTTGTTGATTATCACTAAAAATGATTCAAATATACACTAAATAGAGAAGCTTTTGTACACATCAGCCAACTTCAGCAGTTTCCTTGGTTCTCCTTCCTCTTTATTTTCCCTTTCTACCTTGACCTCAATTATTTTGAAAGCAATGGCTTTCTAATTGTGTCATCAGTTGAGTTTCTCTGACCTGGAAATGTAAAATCCAAAGTACTGAAAATCTGAAACTTCTTGTGCAACAACATGATACCACAAGTGTAAAACTGCACTGCTCTCTTGACAGGTCATGGTTAAAATGCAGTTATAAAAAAGAAAAAACAAACAAAACCAAAATGCAGCTTCTGGAGAAATGGCACAGCAGTTAGAGCACTTGTCTTCCAAGTGCATGGCCCTGAGTTCAGTTCCCCATAAACTGGCCGTGGTGATGCATGCCTGTAATCCCAGCACTCGGGAAGCTGAGGAAGGAGGATTGCTGTGAGTCAGGGCCAGCCTGGGCTACAGAGCAAAGCCCTATCTTAAAAAAAAAAAAAAGCAGGTACACTAAAAGCACTGTATAAAAGTACCTTTAGGCTGTGAATATAAGGTTTGTATAAAATGGATGGATTTTGTATTTCAACTTGGGTCCCATCCCCAAGATACCTTGTTATATATGTGAAAATTTCCCCAGATTAAAAAAAAAATTCTTAAAATTGGAACAGTTCCAGTCTCAAACATTTTGGATAAGGGATACTTAGCCTGTATCTGGAATTAGTACTCTCACTTTATAAATCCATTTCACCTTGGGATATAGTATTTGTTAAAATAACATTTTGGATTTGGGGCTTCCTCTTTTTGAAGTGCTAACATTCACTGAGTAACAGAAAAGCCACTATCTGAAAAGTTATTTTAAGATTAGTTTGATTGTGTACCACATTTCCTAGATACATTTGGAGAGAAAACAAACCTACTCTTTGGCATTGTTGTCTTTATAAAGAATCTCATAGGAAATCTTAGTGATAATCTTACCATGACAATAAATCAAAGCAATAAGAAATGGAAAAAAATGAACTGGAATAAAAGATAAAAATGCTAGCAAGAAAATGTGGAGGGAGGTGTGATCTGAGTATTTAATCTTGTTGATTTTGTAAACTTTGTGCCGGTTTGTGCACTTTTATTTTAAGCTTGGTTTCCAAAAGTCTCTTGTTAGCACCCAGATGGTTGTCAGATAACTGATATGGGTTCATTTTAATCCCATTTGGGGAACATAGTGGCCTGGATTTTCCAGTACAAGGATTTAGTAATTCTTTTGGTCTTTGAATGCCAACAAAGATTTTGGAAATTGAATTCTTAAATGTCTTGGAAGTAACTCCTGGAAAATTGGAAACAGTGAACTGATTGCATGACGTACTTGGAATTGAAAGTTAAGACTATGGATACAGTTTATTTCAGCTCCAAATGTCCAGCTTCAGAAGTAGTTAAATTGGTAAAATTAGGTGAGGACTTTTTTTGTTTTTGTTTTTAGTGTGCAAGGTTGGATTTTTTCCCATTTGTTTTCTGAGATAAGTTAATGAATATAAATATACATTTAAAAGCACTGATCTGATATTTTCCCCTATTTTCAGAGATTTGTTCAAAACTCTAGTCTCTGTTCCCCTGAAGTCTTATTAAATGCTTTTCAAAGGAACAAATTCTAATAAAAAGTAGGGCTTGTGACAACAAAAAGGGTTGTGGGTTGCCTTCGAAATCAGTGAGCCACAGTGGTCTTTTTTGAACATATGTACATTGGAGGATGCTAGTAAAAGAAGGTTGTATTACTGAAAAAAATTAAAAGCAGAGTTGAGATCTGCCTGGAAGAGCTTTGTTTGGTAGTGAGTTTCTGTCAATTATGACCTGTCAGAATGGTAACAAGCAGTGGCAAAGAGCAGCTGTGCCATAGAGAGGTGTTCTTTCAGTTGCCCTTTCAATTTGTTGATATTCCTCAGAATGTCTATAGGTATTTCCAGAAGGATCCTGTCTTGAAAAACATTACATGACCTCTCTGATTGTGTTATTTTTTCTTGTTGTTATTGTTTTCCATCGAAACAGAGTCTTACTATGTTGCCCAGGCTAGTCTTGAACTCCTAGGCTTCAGTGATCCTCCCCCACCCCCAACCAGCTTTCTGCCTGCCTAGGGTTAGATATTTGGCTACTATGATCTGTGGATGCTCTGTTTTGATCTCTCTCTCTCTCTCTCTCTCTCTCTCTCTCTCTCTCTCTCTATATATATATATATATATATATATATATATCCTTTTCTCTCCTCCATTTCTGATACCATGCCTAGCTTGTCCTGGCTGCCTTGAGGAGTGACCTGGGTGGGATCTGAGTGGAGTCAGCTCTGGAGGTCTTATTGGTGGATGAATTAGTGTCCTGTGGTTGTCACAATGAAATACATAATCTTGAATGGCCAAAAACAACAGCAATTTATTCAATCACAGGTCTGGAGGCCAGAAGCCAAAATCAAAGTGGTCTTTCACAGTTCTAGAGAAAAAATAACTCTGATCTCTTCCAGACTCTACTGCTCCTGACATTCCTTGGCTTCTGGCCACATCACTCTAACTCTGCCTCTGTGTTTACATCATCTCCTATGTCTGTTTTTTCCTCTGTGTTTCTCACTTCAGAATATCTGTCATTGGATTTTTAGGGACCACCGAGATGATTCAGAATGTGTTCTTCATCTCAAAATCCTTACCTTTACATCTACAGAGACCCTTTCTCCAAATAAGGTCCCACTCACAAATTCTGATTCACAAGTAGTTGGGATGTTGCCACATTCATTTTAGGGATCTCCAGTCAGTCTACTACTGTTGTAGGAGTGCCAGGGTGGCATGGGGCCTTAAAAAGGAAGTGGAAGGAAAGCCTTTGGTGATAAAACTGTAAACAGCTAATGTTTATATTTGGTTATTATTATAATTATTGTAAAATATACCTAATGCAAAACAGCATTTTAGCCACTTTCAAGTGAACAGTTCTGTGGCACTGAGTATATGCATGTTGTTGCGCAACTGTATCACCATTCTTTGCCAAAACTTCTTCTTCCCAAACTGAAGCTCTATACTCATTAAACATTAGCTCCCCGTATCCCCTCCTCAAATTATTATTGTTTTACAATTCTTTCTAATTTTGTGATTTTTGTTTCTGTGCAGTGCTAGGGATTAAACTCAGAGCATCAAGCTTGTTAGGCAGATGCTCTGCCGTTGAACCACACTCCCAGCTCCTTCAATTTTAAAAGAAGTGCTCTGTGATTATTTAAAAAATTACCTGGTCATTTTAAAAAGCCTTTTAAAAAGGCAACTTGAGTGAGGCATATTTTCTTATCTCGTAGTTCATTCATTTCAAGTAGATCCAAATTTTAAGTAAATTTATCCGGTCATATAATCATTACCGTAAAATGCTTTAGAAAATTTTCTCGGCTTTATAAGATCCTTCATACCTATTTATAGTTAATTCTTATTCCTGTCCTTATCCTAATTGCATTCTGTCTATCTTCATAGATTTTCCTTTTCTGGTTATTTCATATAAAGTTTTGTTTTAAACTTAAAAATACTTTTCTGATTATAAAATACAGAGAAATGGGATCCTGTCACCTGGAGCTTACTAGAAACTCAATTTCTAGTCCTCATCTACACCTACTAAATTGGAATCAGTGTGACAAAATTCTTAGGGGATTCTTCTGTATATTAGACTTATGAATGCATGAAAATACTGTGTCTACCATATGTATTTTTTTTTAAGTCAGGGTCTTGTTCTGCTGTCCTGGGTAGTCTTGAACTTACTATGTAGTCTAGGCTGGCCTTGAACTCACAGCAGTCATCCTGTTTCAGTCTCCCAAGTGCTGAGATTATAGGTCTGTACCACCATGCCTCACTTATGTGGTTCTGGGGAATCGAATTCAGGGTCCTGCACTTGCTAAGCAAATGCTCTAACCACTATGTTATTCCTCCAGCTCCTGTATTTTTTATATTGATCCATTGTCCACTTAATGTATTATGAGCATTTTCCAAAGAAATTATTAAATCTCTTCTGAGAAAATATTGATTGATTTTCAGGCAGGGTCTCACTCTGTAGTCGAGGCTGGTCCTGAACTCACTGTGTAGAACAGGCTAGCCTCAAATTTACAGCAATCCTCCTGCCTCAGCCTCCCGAGTTTTGGGATTACAGGCATATTCCACCATCCCCAGCTTCTGAGAATATTTTAAATTCCATTGTTTAACTAGCCACTTCATGGCAGACATTGGATTTCTTATCCTTTTTGACTTTGGGGGAAAAAAACCTATGATAATCATATTTGGATGTGAATCTTTGTGCATAGTTTGACATCTACTGTGTCGGTAATTTTACTTCTTGGAATTCTGAAATGGTAATTACATGTATACGTTTAAAATTTACAAAGTACGGAGAAATGCTGATCTGTGGTATAGTTAGTTGTTTAAAACACTATTTTCCTGGACACTAGGCCTAAAGCTGAACAGATGATAGGGAATGTAGATCTTCAACATCTGATGTTAGAGCATATTGCTAATTCGCATCTTGTCTTCTTGAACATTGGTTTTATTTTTTTTTAAACTAAAATGAATGAGTAAACAAAAATGGATAAGAATGGTGCCAAAATTTAAAGTACGGGCTGTTTTTTTTTTTTTTTTTTTTTTTTTTGAGACAAGGTCTTACTGTGTTGCCCAGGCTGACCTTGACCTCCTGCTTCTGCTTCCCTTGTAGCTGAGATTTGCAGGCAGATGTCACTGTGATTGGTTGAAGTGCAGGTTTTTACTAAACATCAGGGAAATGGAAGGAACAAAAAGCTGGACCTATGTGTAAAAACCCTTTCATGTATTCTAATTCCATCTCACCAAACTCTCAGCCTTCACTAGTCCCTTTTGCCCTTGCAAGCAGCCCAATGTGTCATTCCTGGCAGCCCTTGATGCTTAAATTACTCAGAAGTGGGGAGTCACAGTCACTTGGGGGGGGGGTGAGGGGGGAGTTGTATCTCACATCCTGTTGGCAAGGCTTTCAGTTCAGATTTTTCTACTTTTCATAAGAGTTATAGTCTCTTCAATATTTACTCATCTCCCAAGTCCCTAGGTACTTGGAGAGTTATGTGAAGAGACTGAGAAGTTACATATGCCCGGCTCATTAGGTTGAGGAGGAATTGAGTGTGTCCAAGAGGCTGAGACTGAATTTTCCTATTTAACTGCCTATACTGCCATGTTCTCTGAGGTTTTCACTGCTATAATAGTTCCTGAAAAAACTAGCTCCTCTTTCTTCTGGGGGAGGCAAGGTATAGAGAGGAGTAGCTTATGAAAGAATCTATCCCTTTACTTAACTCTCAGCTCTAGAGTTCAGATCTAGCCATCTGCTTTCCAGGGCCTAAGGAAATCCCATAACCTCTCTATGCAGGCAGCCTGTGTGTTCCTGTAGACAGTGTGATTCTCATGCCACAGCATGTATCCAAACCTTTGGAAGACTTAAAACGGGCTTTTGGGATCCACCCATGGCTTCTGCTCCAGTGTGTTTGGATTGGGGCCAGAGAATTGACATTTCTAACAGGTTTCCTGGTGCTGCTGCTGGTCTGGACTCATACTTTGCGAACTGCCCTGGGCTGCCTCTCATTGCTCCTGGCCTCCTGCAGTTGCTTCCAGGTAGGTGTAGCAAGATGCTGGAGAACTTCTGCATTTGAGGCACCTGTATCTAGGAGTGCTTTCCAGGCTTCTAGGGGTAGTGCCTTCCGGGGCGTGTGCTTGTATTGTTACTGCTTGCTGCACCAAGGAAGGAAGCTGCTGATAGGCCATTCAGAGTGGGAGCCACAGCAGTTCATTCGAACGATGGCACCCCTCCCCCTCAAATCTGCAGCTTCCTTTACCTGTGGTAATTTATGATCTAAAAATTCTAAATAAAAACTCTAGAAATAGTTCTTTAAGTTTGAAATTGCATTCGATCTTGCCTGGGATGTAAATCATCCCTTTGTCCAACTTATCCACAGTCTGTGCTGCTTTCTGCCCCATACTCATTTGGTAGTAATTATCAGATTGACTGTCAAGGTTTCACAGTGCTTGTGTTCAGGTGCCTCTCATCTCATTTAATAATGGCACTATAACAATAAACTTTGCGTATAGACTGTTATTTTAAGTGTGCTACTTTATTATCAGTTACTGTTGGTGATCTTTTTACTAAGCCTGATTTATAAATTAAACTTCATTGTAAGCATGTATATGTAGGAAAAACACGGTATGTGTAGAGTTTGGTTCAGGAATTTACTGGTGACGTGGACTGTATTCCCAGCTGTTAAGTGGGGGAGTACTGTGTTTCAAGTGGTAGGGATGAGGTTAGTCATTTGGGGAAAATAGAGAACATTGGGTAAGAACAGAGGCCATGTGGCCCTTAGGGCTTCAAGGACACTCTGAAAGACAGCAGCTTTGGGGACTCTAGGACCTTGGCTTGCTCTGCACCCTTGTATTTTAGCTCACACAGGGCTACCCTGAACATTATCTTTCAGCCCTGCCTTTTTCTTTTGACTTCCCCTCTTTTTTTTTTTTTTTTTTAAAAAACCAGTTAGGGCTCTGAGGAGCCTTAGGCTCTGTCCCTGTCCTTCCCACTTGATTTTAAGTACATAGCCCCTGCCATAGTGGAGCTGCATCCTTGATGAAATGGGGGCTGAACTGTAGTTCCTCAAATTGTGTTGTTCAGGACTTATATTTTATTTTTACCGTCAGACTTAAGGACAACTGTGATAGAGAGGGTTAGGGAAGTGGAAATAATCGTGACTCAACTTTGTCTTACTCAGTGATCTTTCAGTGGATCTTTCCAGTCATGGTGGTGGCTGTTTCAGTATAGATTCTGGTGTCAAAGTGGTTGGTGGTTTGGTACAGATTAGAGAAAGTAGCTTAGAGAACCAGGCAGTCAAGCTATATTTAGACTTAATTCTATTGTCCTTTAGCCCAGGAGTATCATTGCCTAGTGGGTATCTCATCCCCTCATCTGCCTGCATTCTTTTTTTTTTTTTTTGGGGGGGGGGTTTGCTGCAGAGTGTTGCATCTACAAGGCAGCATTTGCACCTGCTTTCGTTCCTCCATTAGCATCTTAGGCTCTGCTAGGCCACTTGAGCAAGAACCCTGAAGCCCGGGCTACAAAACATTCCTGTATGAATTCCTTCCAATAGCATAGGGCCATCACAGCTCATACATATGGACATTAATATGTGTGTGTTACTTTGAGAGTTCTGGCATTAGATAATTTTTAAAGAAAGTATTTCTTGAGGTATTTATTACCTGTAAGCCAACTGAAGTGGCTAAATTCTCTGAACGGGGTGGGGGGATGAATTCTTGGCTTGTTCTGTCATCCTTTAGGCTAGCTAGTTATATTTGTGCTAAATACCAGTGGAGCTCCCTGTGGACACTGCGGGATAAGGACACCGTCTTATTCTTATTCTTGCTAGTTTGCAAGGGGGTAAATTAGGCTGCAACACTTGTGAGTGGAATTATTAAATATCAATGGGAGATAATAAATGTGAAGTACCTTGCAAATCTTTTGATATTATGCCTGTTTCAGTGAAAACACAGCTGCTGAGATACTTTTCTATCTGTAATCGAGAGAGTAATTTTCTTTAAGGTACTTTAAACCAGATCTCTAGTGCCTCTGGGTCATTAAGAAGCATGAATGATTCTGAGTCTCTGAAAAGGATGAATAGACACAGAGCAGAGAAGCAGTAGTGTCTGTGATGCCACATAGTGAAATTGAGGACTCAGATTTTGTAAAGGGACTCAGAACTAATTTGCTGTGTGGTTTATTAATGGATTGGAGTTGACACTGGATTAATACAGCTAATTTTTCCATTTAGAGTTAATGTTTACACTAAATTGTCCCTGGTCGTGAATGATTTAGAGTTAAGCAAGCATGTCAGGTTAAGATATAGTGCTAATATTTCATGAGAAACATTGAATGAGGTTTAAATCAATACATGAAGTGTGAAGTGTATCTTCTCAGGAAAGGCTTATAGGCTAAATAAGAGCAGTTAATTGGAAGAAAGTCAAGTCCACCCAATATTTAGATTTGTTTAGAAGCCAAGAGAGCAGGAGAGAGAAGTGTTTCTCTAGTTCTGTGATGTCATCAGCTTTCCTGATGTGCTTTAGAACTGTTGACAATAATGTAGCACTTTACTTCTGTGAAGCTGATAGGAATGGAGGGGGTGTCGTTGAGCATTGATTTCAGAATTTTTGTACTGCATTCATGCAGACCTGTGGAGAGATTTGCCTCAAGTCAAATTGGACAGCTTTTGCCCTCAAGTCTTAAGATCCTCTAATGACAGGCCACAGATGGAATTTCTACAGACTGTTGCTCTGAGGACTGGCAACATGTTCTTTGTGAAAATTCTGTGTGATGCTACTTGACAGGCTTTTGAGGAGGAGAATGAGAGAACCATTGTTGAACTGTATCTTTACGTATCCACTCTCTTCAGACATCTTGTTATAACTCCAAAATCATAGCAGGTCTGACCATGTTTTGGAATTTACCTTTGTGAAATGTGATGTCCTCTGCAATTATAATTAAATTTGGTCAAACCACTTTTGGATTTCTCCATCATTTCTTTGCTCATCTGCAAGGAGTATGTTCCAAGCCTCCCAGTGGTAGCCCAAAACTGCAGATAATATCAAACCCTATGTATGCTATGCTTTTTTTTTGTATACAGACATACTTACCTGCTGATAATAAAATTTAATTATAATTTTGTCACATTTAATAAAATAGAACATTTATAACAATATACTGTAATAAAAGAATAGAAGTCATTCTCAAAATATCTTCGGTATTTTCACCTTTTTTCTGAAAAGAAGCAGCACTTTTTTTGGCTTATCTTTGGCATATCAGAATTGCCAGCATCACTACTTTTGTGATTTGTGCTATTATTAATTAAAATAAGGGTTTCTTGAGTATAAGCACTGTGATACCTCAGTAGTTGATGTGATAACTGAGATGGCTGCTAAGTTACTAAGGGTCAGGTAGTATATACATTGTGGATATGCTGAGCAAAGGGATAATTTCATCTCTGGTCAGGACAGAGCAGGATGGAGTGGGACAGTGCAAGATTTTGTCATGCTTTTCTTAGTTGTGCACAATTTGAAACCTATAAACTGTTTCTTTCTGGAGCTTTCTATGTAATATTTTTGAACCATAATTAACCTTGGGTAACTGAAATTCCAGAAGGCAAAATTTCGAAAGAGACTGCTGTATAGTTTCTAAAATGTAAAGATGAGACTTTATTTCTCTGCGTATTAATACATTTAATAAATCTTCCAGATTTCTTGGGAGAGACTGGAATTTCTCAGTTTCTTGTAAGTTAACTAAGTGAGCATTGCTTAAGATTACCAAAAGGGTATACTTAGAGATTTATTTTTACTTTGCTCAAATGATTGCTTTTAATAAGATGAAAAACTGGGGCATAAAATACAGAATATAAATTCAGATAATTTCATTTATGTCTAGAAAATAGGAAAAAAAGAACTCAAGATCAAGACCTCAAAAAAAAAAGTCAAGATCAAGACCTCAAAAAGTTCCTACAGTTAGAATGTTGGGGAGACTTTTTGAGTCATAAGGAAGGACCATTTGGTCTTGGTGACAGTGCAGCCACTGAGTTCACAGGTGTCACCCTTTTCAAATCATGTAATGTTTGTGCATGCTGACAAGCAGCTGCTAATTCCATTTTCAATGACAGAGTAGCACTGGATGACGGGATGTTCTCAGGAGATAAGCTGCTCCTAAAGCCACATGCCTTTCACACAGCAAGTGGTTCTGTCATATGGGCCCTGGAAACAACATGGTCGTCCAGCTCCACTGTCCATTTGTTTAGCTCCTCTGAAAATTTGAAAATGATTCTTACGATGTGTGTGGCTGAGGGGAGGGAGGGAGGGGGAGGGGGAGACACACACACACACACACACACACACACAGAGAGAGAGAGAGAGAGAGAGAGAGAGAGAGAGAGAGAGAGAACTGTTTGATAAAATTTACATTTGAGTTCAGAAATACTGCCAACATTGTAGAAGGAGAGTGTAAAAAAACTAGTGAATGTGGATGACTAAGATATGCGCATGAACCTGTAGCTATACAGTTACAGAAAATAAAAATATCCTTTCTGCTCTGTTTGAATAATTTAAAGTATGGCAGAATTAGAAAGAACAAGCTGTGATCCAGGACAAAGGAGCCCCTATAATGAGCGACAACCCAAAGAGCTGGAGGTGGGAAGAGGAGTGGAACACAACTGTTACCTGTGCTGTGGACTGCCTCGGGCTGGCGTGTCTCCTATTAAGGGTAGCTCTCCTCTGCGCTTGTGCTGTCTCTGCTTCTGGGCCTGTCTTAGTGCACATTTATGCCTGCTTATAACTTTGTGTGTGTGTATTTTTCTGAATATCTGTGCTTCTGTCTGTCCATCTTTTTGTCTGTTTCTGTGTCTGTCTTTGTCTGGGTATGGCTCTCTTACTCTATAAATGGGCTGCCTGAGGAACTCTTGCCAGGCAGAGTGGGCTGAGCTGGGTTGTTGCCATATCTGCTTTCTCACTAGTTGCAAAAAGGCCACACCGTAGACAAAAATAGGTGTGCCTCAAAGTCCCACACATGGAGCTGGTTTCCTCATGATCATATGACACCTGTCACAAGGGTGGGGGAAGACACAAAAGAAGGACTAGCTGGGAGTTTTGGCATCACATTTAATTGGTGGTCTATATCTCTGTTCCACCCTTTCCCTGACAAACCGCCCCCACACTTCTCATTTTGCCTTAATCTTCGCCCATCTCCATGGGATATTCCCAGAATTCTGAATGCTTCCTTTTGTGTAGAATCAGTTCCTCCTGGGAGTTGTTATTGCAGCTCCTGTTAATTTTCATGTTTTTGTTCAGTGTTGCAAAGAAGAGGAAATGAAGGAACATGGGTGTTGACTCAGGAAGCTGGGGAAATAGCCCTTGTTAGGTCTAGAATTTTTTCCGTGAATATTTAATAGCTGACCCATGCTGTTTGGTTCTTTTTTCCCCCCTAATTATTAGCTTTTCTTTGACCTGTCTCTGTCCCTTTGTCCCCTTATTCACCTTTGAGTATCACAAAGCTTTCTAAAGCTGTTGAGTGACTGTTAATTCCTTTAAAGTTTCCTCTTCAACTATTTGAATTCGTTTCTCCTTACAGCATTCCCAGAACCTGCAGGGACTCTCATATTGTTACTGATAACCTGGGCTTTAAGGACATTGCTATGGCTGCGGGGATGGCATAGCAGTTAAAGTGCTTGCCCAGCAAGTGTAATAAGGCCCTGAGTTTGATTCCCCAGCACCACATAGAGCCAAACATGGTTTTGCAAGGAGGGAGGCTGAAGCAGGAGGATTGCTGTGAGTCCAAGTTTAGCCTAGGGCTCCATAATGATTTCAGGACCAGCCTCGGCTACAGAGCGAGACCCTGTCTCAAACAAACAAACAAACAAACAAACAAACAAGTAGGACATTGCCCTTGATGGTAATTTATATAACTCGGCTCCATCTGATAAGGGATTAAAAACTGAACAGGGAAGAAGCCACCAGGCAAACAGAAGCAAGTAATCTGATTCAAAAATGGGCACTACACCTAAAAAGATGCTTCTCAAAAGAAGACATGCAAAGGGCCAGCAGGTGTATGAAAAAATGGTCAACATCACTAGTCAAGGGAGAATGCAGATTGAAACCACGATGAGATATCATCTTGCTTCAGTAAGAATGGATCTTGTGTGAAAAAAAGAAAAGTGGAAACAAATACTGATGAGGATGTGAAGAGGAGGGAACCCAGTCTACTCTTGGTAGGAATGTAAATTAGTGCAGCTCTTGTAGAAAATGGTATGGAGGTTTCCCCCAAAATTAAAAATAAGACTACCGTATGATCTGCAAATTCTTACTGGGCATATATTCAAAAGAAATGAAATCAGAATGTCAGAGAGACATCTGCACACCCATATTTATTACAGCACTATTTATAATAACCAAGAAATGGAAACAACCTAAGTGTCCATCAACTGATGAATAGAAAAAGAAAATATGATGCGTATGCACAATGGAATCCTATTCAGCTAAAAAATGAAATCCTGTCATTTATGACAACATGGAAGAAACTGGAGACCATTATGTTAAATGAAATATGCCAGGCACATAAAGACAGGTACTGCACAATCTCATTCATAGGCGGGATATAAAAAATGTTGCCTCTGCATGTGCATGTCCCGTTTTCCCAGCACCACTTGTTGAACAGGCTGTCCTTTTTGCATTGTATGCATTTGGCCCCTTTGTCGAAAATTAGGTAGTTGAGGGTATTTGGGTTTGTTTCTGCATCCTCGATTCTGTTCCACTGGTCTATCTGTCTATTTTTATGCCAGTACCAAATTGTTTTTACCACTATGGCTTTATAGTATAGCCTGATGTCTGGGATTGTAATGCCTCCTGCTTTGGTCTTGTTGCTCAGGATTGCTTTGTCTATTCGTGGTCTCTTTTGGTTCCATATGAATTTAAGAATTGTTGTTTCAAGTTCTTTGAAGAAACTTGTAGGTATTTTGATAGAAATTGCATTGAATCTATATATCAGTTTTGGTAGTATAGTTACTTTGACTATATTTAGTTTGCCTATCCAAGAGCAGGGGATGCCTTTCGATTTTCTAATGTCTCCTATAACTTCTTTCTTCAATGTAGTGTAGTTTTCTTTATATAGGTCCTTCACATCCTTGGTTAGGTACACTCCTAGGTATTTAATATTTTGCTGAGCTATTGAGAATGGTATTGTCTTTCTGAGTTCTTGCTCAATAAGTTCATTGTTAGTGTATAGAAATGGTATTGATTTTTTAGTATTAATTTTGTATCCTGAGACTTGGCTAAATTTTTAAAATTATTTCTAGGAGTATATCCAAAAGAGGCCAAAACAACATGCAACAGAGATATACGTATACCCATGTTCATAGCAGCACAACTAACAATAGCTATAATAAGGAAGTCAACAAAATACCCATTAACAGACCAGTGGATATGGTGAAACTGTGGTACTTATACACAATGGAATACTACGCATCTGTAAGGTCCAACAGTGTGGAGGTTTTCACAGGCAAATGGAAGAAACTTGAGAATATCATGCTTAGTGAAGAGAGTCAGAAGCAGAAGGTGAAACATCAGATGGTCTCTCTGATATGAGAGACCCAGACCACAACCATCTCATGGAACTTTAAGTGAAAGACAAAGCGAAAGAGGGGGACTGGGGGTGAAGGGAGGGAAGTGAGGGTAAGGGGAGGGACAAAAGGAGAGCGGGAAAGCCCTTGTCACCTTGACTAGATACGTATGTGTGCAAAATGCTCAACTCCATTGTAAACCTTAAATTCTGCACTTGTACATATCAATAAAATGGGGAAAAAAAGTTGCCTCACAGAAGTAGAGGGTAGAATGGTGATTACCAGAGACTGGAGAGAGTAGGAGGAGAAAAGGATTGGGAAAGGTAGGATCAACAGGGACAAAGTTATAGTTTAAATAAGAGTAGCAAGTTACAGTGTGCTATTGCATCATAAAGTGACTATGGATAGTGATTTTTGGATATCTGAAAAAGCTAGGAGAAAGGATTTGGAATACTTCTTTTTTACCATGAAAAAGTGATAACTATTTGAGGGGATAGATGTTTAACCTGATTACATAATGTATACATATATTGAAACATCACATTCTATTCCATTAATGTTTAGAACTTTCTTGTGTTTATGTATCAATTAAAAATAAAGAAAAATTAACTTTCTTAAAGTATTTTTTCCTGTTTCCTTGTTTTGCTTTTCTACTTTTAACTACTGGCTTGAATTTCCTTCAATTTTTGGTTCACTGCCATACGTATTTTCTTTGCTAAATAGTATGTATTTAAAATTTGCAAAATGAAGACAAGAAACAGAAATGAAAATACTGCCATCCCACATCCTAGAGATAATCATGGTTGAGCACTCATTTCTAGCCAGTCATTTGTCTTAAGGATTAATATGTACTTGTTCCTACAAAATGTTGTCACACCGAAGGTGGTATTTTGTAGCCAAGAACATTTCTTTTTTAGTTTTAATTTTAGTAAATATAACACAAAATTGTGACCAGCTTTAAGTTACATGATGTAACTTAATTTTCTATAACATTGGTAAAATTTTCTATAACATTGGTAAGTATTTTAAAATTATAGAATCCTCTCCTCAAAGGTGAAAGTTCTGGAAGTAAAACTGTGCTATTGAGGCAGAAACAGAACACTCAGACTTCATGGTGGCAGTGCTGCTGTCTGCAATTACTCTTCCAGTAGCTTCAAGGTCTCCTGGGGATCGCAGCTGCTGTCAGTAGTGGTGGGCTTTGGAAACATGCATATCTGCTTCATAGCACTTGATTATGCTTATCTTAGAGTGCTCTCATTTTGGGGGCTTTAGAGTATATTGTTTATTCATTTTCTTTTTTTTTCTTTCTTCCCTTCCCATCCTATCCTTTTTCTTTTCTTTCTTTGGATTCCAGTTTGCAACTAGTCTTCTCCAAAATGTACTAACTGAGACTCTCACAGTAACATCCCTCATTCCCTTAGTAGGATCAGCCTTAAAAATTCAGTGGATCCTGTAGTACATCTCATTGTTTTAAATTGGCATATTGAAGTGTATTTTCGTGTGTGTGCTTGCTTTAGTAAACTATTGATAACCTTTGTCATTTTTAGATGTTTGTCCATGAATCCCTAATCTGTATGTGTGTATATATGACATTTCTGAGAATGAGCTGATGACACAGTGGGAGAAGAAAGTTGTAGGTTGAAATTCTGAAAGTTTAACATGAGAATTTAGAAAAATAAGACTCTACACTTTGATTTCTGGTTTTATAATCTATGACATTATGTGGCTTAATTACCATTTAGGAATGTAGCATAATATCAATTAGAGAGCAAATCCAGAGTTAAAGCCAATGACTACATTAAGTTTGGAGATTTTAAAAGGAATTTTACTTATCTTTATTACTCTAGAAATCAAGCTAGAATGTGAGAGTTTTTATTGTCACACATTATATCAGACAGTTTCTACTTGAGAAAAACATGAAGTGTTTTGTGCATTTGGATACTTTATGTCAGTGGGCCCCAACATTTCAACCACAGGGATTGGTTTAGTTGAAGCCCATTCTCTCAAGGATGGGGCGAGTCAGGGACAGTATTGTCCTGCAGTACATTGTTGGAGGATAGCGCTGGAAGGCAGCTACTCACCACTATACCACCAACACACATTGCAGGATAGCTGTAAGATGGCAAGCAGTGGTAGGAGGGAAGCTGGGAGTGAAGCTCTGCCTCCTGTCAGATCAACAGTTGCATTAGAACCTAATAGCGTGCTGACAGGAGGTGGGCCTTCACTTGCTTTTCATGTCCTGCTTGCAGCCCAGGGGCTGGAGACCTCTGCTTTATGTCATGGATATGTCAGTCTTAACACAGTGCATCATAGCTTTGGGTACCTGTCCCAAAATCTATGTGGAGTTAAAACATTTTACCTTTGTGCTTATCAGATCATGCTACATAAACTGCGAAACATGCTATGACTATTTACAATGATAATAAAATTATAGTGCAGCTTTATACTAATGTTGTTCAGCCCAATCTTCCAAATACTGTGAAAACCTAATTGTAGTCAACAGGAAGTTTCCCTATTTTAAGAAAGAAAACTTTACACAGGATGAAAGAAAGATTTTATTGATTGAGGTTGAAAAGTCAGAGAACTTGATACATGCCTTTTCAACCTGAGTGCCTCCAATAGCCATATCTCGTCTTTTGTGTATGTCCAAAATGTCTATAATAGTGACTGTGTCCCATAAATCAGACCATGGGATAACTGATTAAAAATTGTAGACCTGGGGAGTCAGTCTTGACAAATTTTAGATTACATTTTAATCTATCGTGAACTTCTATTTTATGTTGAAAAGTCAATGTTTACTGTTTCTTCCAAATATAGATACCACAAATAACTGTTTTGTATCTGTATCTTTTCCTTCAAGGAGAGCACAGTCTTATCCCATATTATCTAAGCTCCAAGTTAAGTGACAGCTGAAATTGTGTGGTGTGTCCACGAATGCCCATGGTAAATGGTATTTGGTTTGGTGGTAGACTCAGTTACATTATGTGGATTTTAGCTCCACCCCAAATGGGCATTGGGGTTGTAGACAATACTTGTTGAATTCTGATTTTTTATAAGTTGAGTGTGAATTGTGCAGTGGTACTTTGTTTGGTTCAACCACGGATACTTCTCTGTCCTTTTAATCCATTGATTATGTCATGGTATGTTGAAGTACTTAAATGATATTTAACCTTTTTAGAAAGGTGAACCTTCTTCTTGCTGAGCCAGGGTGGATATAGCTGACTGGCCTAAATGGACATAGGGCAACATTACAGCTGACAAGGATAATAAATCCTGTGATTCTGTTCTGTGTTTTGAGCTGGGTAGAAATCTCATAAATTGTAGCTGGTCTGTGGGTGTCTGTGTATGTTTGATTGCAATCGATTGGAAAATTGATACTGACGAGATGCATTGTTGACACTTGTTCCTAGGAGTGACCTAAAAACACTGTGCATTTCCATTTGTCTGGCTCCCCCGTGTGCTCTGGGTTCAAAGTAAATTAACTTCCAAGTTAAAAAAAAAAAAAAAAAAAAAAAAAAAAAAAAAAAAAAAAAAAAAAAAAAAAAAAAAAAAAAAAAAAAAAAAAAAAAAAAAAACCTCAAAATACCAAAGCTCTGCATGAACTGAAGCTAAGCTGTTCAGCTGGTATGGGGGCAGGAAGAAGGTTTATCATTAAAGGACAAGGGCATGTTGAGAAATTGTTCTGTATCTCAGCCAGTTAATTATTGCACCTTCCCAGCTTGTGTGAAAGGAGAAGCGAGAATAAACATCGATAGTGATTATTTTTCTTGGTTATTCTGTTCACCTGCTATTTACTGGCGACATTTTAGAGAGGAGAGATTAGCAGAGGCTGCTTTTTAAAAATCCAGAGTCTCAGAAGCATGCTGTGTCTGCTTTTCTGGTTCTGAGTGGGGAGGGTGGGTCAGGGCTGGCACTAAACTTTTAGATCTATTTTTAAGCTTTGAGGAGAAATTTTATAAATATAAGTTGCTGCTGCTTCTTTTGAAAAAAAAATCCCTTTCTACTCTAAAAATAGTTTGCTGGGAAAAAGTTTGTGAATTGTTTATTAAATAGAGACTCAGAAATTCAACAGAGTGTGTTTTCTGATAAATAAAGAAAAAATCACCTCTTAGCTGGTATCTGAAAGCAGATGCAGCTTCTTGGGAAAGAAATACAATTTTCTAAGACTTTACTGCTAATGTCAGAATGAGGAAGAAAATTCAGAATTTTTTTCTTCTGTCCTGCTCTTTTCTGATCCTCGAAATCGTGACCATTTCTTTTTCCTCCCATTTTATTGATATGTGTAAGTGCAAAAATTAAGGTTTACAATGAAGTTGAGCATTTTGTGTACCTACGTATCTTGTCAAGGTGACAAGGATTTTCCCACTCTCCTTTTGTCCCTCCCTCTACCCACTCCTCCCTCCCTCCCCCTTCCCCCCTGGTTCACTTTGTTTTTCATTTTAAGTTCCATGAGATAGTTGTGATCTGGGTTTTTCATATCAGAGAGACCATTCGATGTTTCACCTTCTGCTTCTGACTCACTTCACTAAGCATGATGTTCTCAAGTTTATTCCATTTGCCTGCAAAAGCCTTCATGTTGTTGGACTTTACAGATGCATAGTATTCCATTGTATATAAGTACCAGAGTTTGTGTATCCACTGGTCTGTTAATGGGTATTTTGGTGACTTCCATATTTTAGCTATTGTTAGTTGTGCTACTGTGAACATGGGTACACATATGTCTCTGTTGTGTGTTGTTTTGGCCTCTTTTGGAAATATTCCCAGGAGGGGTGTTGCTGGATTGAAGGGGATATTTATTTCTAGTCTTTTGAGAGCACTCCATACTGCTTTCCACAGTGGTTGTACATACATGCTCACTTCTTAATAGCAAGTGGACATGTGTTTGTCCCTTTGAAAGGCAGAATGATTGGCCCCAACCTCTGTTCTTACCAGCAACCTTAGCCGCACTGTCTACTGTAACCCTCAGTGTTATGCTCTGATCACTAATATTTACATGCTAGGCGTATGCTGAGCTCAGCTCATGTATTGTTTCATTTCGTCTTATTGTGATATCCATTTGAACATTCTCATTTTAGTTCTCGTTTTAAAGATGAGGACTGTGGTAGGTGGAATCGTAGCCCCTCGGTATGTCCACATTCTAATCCCCAGAAGTTGTGAATACACATGGCAAAAGGGATTTTGTGATGTGATTCAGTTAAGGATTTTTTTTTTTTTTTTGTGGTGTTGGGGATTGAACCCAGGACCTTGTGCATGCTAGGCAAACACTGTACCACTGAGCTGTACCACCGGCCTTTTTTTTTTTTTTTTTTTAAGTTTTAGATAAGGTCTCACTAGGTTGTTTAGGCTGGTCTTGAACTTGTAGTCCTTCTCCCTCAGCCTCTGGAGTAGCTGGAATTAGGTGTGTATCAGGCTTAGTTGAGGATTTGAAGATACTGGGGTTATAATCACAAGGGTTCTTCTAAGATAGAGGAACATAGGAAGAAAATTAAAAAGATACATTGGATTATATCAAAATTAAAAACTTCTATACATCAAATGACATAATCAATACAGTAAAAAGGTAACATAGAGCATGGGAGGAAATACTTGCAAATTACGTATCTGGTAAGAGGCTTATATTCAGAATATATATATATATATATATATATATATATATATATATATATAAATATCCCCTGCAATTGAGCAACAACAAAACAATCCAGTTAAAAATGGGAAGAGACAGTTGGACTTTAACAGACTTAAATAGACAGTTCTCCACGGAAGATACACAAATGGCCAACAAGTTAAATTTCCCTAACTTCCGTAACTACGTATCTCTGAAGGAAGTATCTCTGTTCTCATTTTCCGTTCTTACATTTTGTCTTGTTGTTCTCACCTCCAGCTTTATTTAGTGCCCTTTTAATCTGGCTAGTCCTGATTGGTCAGACTTCCGTATTCCAAAACCTACTTTCCTGCGTAACCCAATAACCCGTGGTCTGTCTGCAGCTGGATCCTGTGCAGCTCTCAGGAAGAGGGACAGAGGTCTAACTGATAGACACAATGGCCAAGGTAGACTGTTAAGTGAAAGAAAGCAAGATGCAAAATGCCACACAATATGTGAGTACTTTCTGTAAGACCAGTGATACTAGATACTAGATGTGAAAGGTGGAGGAATAGGATTTCCCTAAGGCATAGGTATACCTTTACCTCTCCTTTCACTATTTGATTTATGAATTTTTATTAGTACATATTAATTATATAGATCAATGGGCTTAATTTTGTCTGACTTACTTTAAAACAAGCATGTATACTTTTAAAATTAATTTTTGAGTGATTTTATATGCTTGTACAGACACACACATACACACAAGTGCACATATAGTTTGATAGGTTGTATCATGCTAGGACAAGGCTATTTATTAAGTCCTTGTTCTTATTCCCATGTATTGTCTTATTTCTGGGAGGCACTCAGTCTTCCTTTCTGGCTATTTGCTTCTAGGACTTGCTACTTCACTCCTGAACAATGTTCACACGCATCTGTCTCCTTGTTTGCCAATTCTACATTCTCTTTGCATCATCATGGTGGAAGATTTTAGTTCACTGCCCTCAACCCCAATATCCTTCCTCCCGCTATGTTTGCATTTCAGGTTTTGGTTTAATCTATACTGAATGTTTTCATCAGTGCAACAATGTTGATGAGTACTGAAGCAACATATACTCTGGTTTCCTTATGTAACTTTTTTTTGAGACAGTCTCCTTCTGTAGTCCAGGCTGGCCCTGAACTCACTAGGTAACCCAGGCTGGCCTTGAACTACAAGTAATCCTCCTGCCTCAGCCTCCTTAGTGCTTAGATTATAGGCGTGTGCCACCATGCCTGGCTTATGTGGTACTGGGGAATTGAACTCAGGGCCTTGCACTTGCCAAGCAAGTACATTAATTGATTAGCTATACCTCCAATCATTGTCATGAAACTTTTATTTTCTTTGAAGATAGTACTTCTTTTTTGTTTGATGACACTTCATCTTCATATACCTTGAACTAAACAACTCTATATGATGGCTTTTAATAAAAACTAACCTCTCCCTCTCTCTTCCGTCTCTCTACCCACTACTCCTCTTCTTTGCCTCTCCTAGAAATAGTACCAGAGACCTCCTAGAGCCTTCCAGTTCTTTCTGCACTCTGAATTGCTTCTGCTTTAAGATGCTGCCAACTGCTAGCCAGGAAGTTTTAGTCACCTGTCTGTCATACCGACTGCTGTCCTGCATTCTAGTCCAGCATCATCTTTCTTGATTTACTCACTTGGCTTGTAGAGTATGTCACCCTGCCTAGCAGCCTTCTAAGAGTAAGTTTTTCTTAGGTTTCTGTAAGACCAATGATTCTGGATGTGTTTAAACTAGGAAAGATTTCCCTTTTAATACTTACCTGCCTTGCAGATCCGATCCATGTCTGTTGATGAAATCTCAGAATCCTGGGCCCCAGATGCTGTATCTTCATTCATAAGTTTTTATTTGGTCTTCGGTAACCTTAACATCCCATTTTACGGCTCACAAAACTGAGTTGGTGGTGGGGGAAATACACCTTCAGCGGTATCAGAGCCAGAACTAGAAGTGTCAGCTGCGCACACCAGGTTGCTGCCTTTTTAGCCTCAACTACCACCTACTGGAAAGAAAAGTAAGAGTAGCGAGTTCTGAGTGATAGGCGCAAATGCACAGGCTGCAGTGTGAGTCTAATTCTAGGTGTTTGCTTGTGTCCAGTTCAGGACAAGTTTAGTTCTGGCTAGTCATCCTTTGGTAAAGCCATGTTATTGACTGTGCGCCTGAGTGTGTGCATGTATGTGTGGGAGAGACAAGGAAAGAGAGACACTAATTTATAGTTAGGCTCCAAGCTCCTTGTGATAATTAAAATGCATTGCCTATGATTTGTATAAGCTCAGTATGATTATTTTTGTTGCTGCAGTATTTGGCTTTAAGCAACGTAAGAATCCCCCCTCCATTCTTTTATAATGTGAAATGCCTCATTACTTAGGAGTTTGCTGCTGATTGTACAGTTTAGCGTTTGATCTTTTTGTTAACTACAGTCAGATGACCACACATAGGGTAATTAGATTAACCTGCCCCTCCTATCCCCTACTGAAACAGTATAAAATCCGATATTCTGTTGACACATACTTTTCTTAGATTAATGATCTTAGAGTTGCTGTGTGGAAATTTGCATAGCTCCCTATAGCTCTGAGAAATGAAAATGCCCAGCTGCCTAAAAGCTTTAATCAGGAAATGAGCATGAAATGGCATTGTTTTGTCATGGGCTTGGAGTAATTTATTCTTGACAATCAAGTAATCCCGGATGGAAATGTATATAAACAGTTTTTCAGCAACCAGTAAACAGGTGCTTTTTTGGGGTAAGAACTGAACAACTTCTTTTCTGGGAAGTGGCTTTCAAATCATTGGCTCTCACAGTAGTTACTGCTGCAAGTTTATGTTTTAGTCATTTTCCTTGTCTTTCCTCTTTGAAATGTCAACTTGTGGAGTAAAATAAACACAGCCAGAGGGCCGTGTACATTGTATGAGCAGAGGATGGTGTGGTTGCTGGAGACAAGAACTTGGCCATAGGTCTTCCTAGGCCACCCTCACCAACTACTGTGTACATATCTCCTCTCGGGACCTACATTACCCGTGTGTCAAATAGAAGCAGTGTGGTTGCTATCTTTTAGTACGGCTGTGAACATTGTATGTGCCCCCAACTCTAGAGCACCCAATTCTGTAAACCAAAAATTACTGGATCGGAAAGGACACATAGGTCCCAATACAATTAAAGTAGGAGACTTTAATACTCCACTATCACAAGTAGATAGATCAATCAGACAAAAAATCCATAAAGGTATACAACTGCTGAAAGACACTACAGAAAATTTGGACATAACAGATGTTTATAGAGTTTTCCATCCAACATCAACCAACTACATGTTCTTCTTAGCAGCACACGGAACATTTTCTAAAATATACCATGTCCTAGGACATAAGTCATCCTTAAACAAGTACAAAGGGATAGAAATAATTCCCTGTATACTCTCAGACCATAGTGGAATAAGACTGGAACTTAAGAGCAACAGAAACAGAAGAAAATACACAAATACATGGAGACTTAACAACTTACTACTGACCAAACAATGGATTATGGAAGAAATCAGAGAAGAAATAAAAAACTTCATAGAGCTAAATGATGATGGAAGTACATCATATCAAAATCTGTGGGACACAATGAAAGCAGTCCTTAGAGGAACATTCATAGCCATAAATGCACACATCAAAAGAACAGAACATTCACAAATAAGTTTGCTAATGATGCACCTTAAGGACCTAGAGAAACAAGAACAGCTTAACCCAAAAGGCAGTAGAAGAGAAAGAATTATAAAGATCAGATCTGAAATAAATGAGATTGAAATTAAAAAAGACAATAAAAAAGATAAATGAGTCAAAGAGCTGTTTCTTTGAAAGAATTAACAAAATTGACAAACCTCTTGCTAATCTCATCAAGAAAAGGAAAGAAAAGGCACAGATTAGCACAATTAGGAATGAAAAGAGTGAAATTATAACAGACTCTGCAGAAATCCAGAATATTATAAGAAATTACTTTGAACATCTATATTCTTAACAAATTAGAGAACTGGGACGAAATGGACGACTTCCTAGATACATATAAAATACCAAAATTAAATGAGGACGATATAAAAACCTTGAACTACCCCATCACACACACAGAAATTGAACCAGTAATAAAAACTCTACCTACAAATAAAAGTCCAGGCCCGGATGGATTTACAGCAGAATTTTTTCAGTACTTTAGGGAAGAACTAACTCCATTCTTCCTCAAAATATTTCATGAAAGAAAAAGTGAAGGAATACTACCAAACTCATTTCTTGAGGCTAGCATCACACTAGTCCCAAAACCAGACAAAGACTTAACCAGGAAGGAAAATAAGATTCTGGCAAACAGAATCCAACACGTAATTAGAAAGATCATACACCATGATCAAGTGGGCTTCATTCCTGAGATGCAAGGTTGGTTCAGCATACAGAAATCAATGTAATACACCATATCAACAAAAGTGCAACAAAAACCACATGATCATCTCTATTGATGCAGAAAAAGCCTTTGACAAAATCCATCACCCCTTCATGATAGAAACAATGAGAAAAGGAGGCGTAGAAGAGCCCTACCTAAAACTCATGGAAGCCATATATGCCAAGCCACCGCAAATATAGTAAATGGAGAAAAATTGAAATCGTTCCCTCTCAAATCAGGAACAAGACAAGACTGCCCACTTTCACCACTCTTATTTAACATAGTCCTTGAAACACTGGCCATAGCAATCACACAAGAAAATGAAATAAAGGGAATCTGCATTGGAAAGGAAGAGGTCAAACTTTCCTTATTTGCAGATGATATGATTATCTACATGGAAGATCCTAAAAATTCCACTATGAACTTCTGGAAATAATAAAAAAATTTACCCAAGTCACTAAAAAATCAATAGCTTTTCTCTACTCTAACAATGAACTTGAGCAAGAACTCAGAAAAACAATTCCATTCTCAATAGCTCAGCAAAATATTAAATACCTAGGAGTATACCTAACCAAGGAAGTGAGGGACTTATATAAAGAAAACTCCAGTACATTGAAAAAAGAAGTTATAGGAGACATTAGAAAATGGAAAGGCATCCCATGCTCTTGGATAGGCAAGCTGAATATAGTCAAAGTGACTATACTACCGAAACTGATATATAGATTCAATGCAATTCCTATCAAAATACCTACAAGTTTCTTCAAAAAAGTTGAAACAACAATTCTTAAATTCATATGGAACCAAAAGAGACCAACAATAGCTAAAGCAATCCTGAGCAAGAAGACCAAGGCGGGAGGCATTACAATTCCAGACATCAGGCTGTACTATAAAGCAATAGTTATAAAAGCAATGTGGTACTGGCACAAAAATAGACTGATAGACCAGTGGAACAGAACTGAAGATGCAGAGACAAACCCAAATACCCTCAATCACTTAATCCAAATGCATACAATGGAAAAAGGATAACAACCTGTTCAACAAATGGTGCTGGCAAAACTGGACATCCACATGCAGAAGAATGAATCTAGTCACACACCTATCACCATGCACCAAAATCAGATCAAAGTGGATCAAAGACCTAGACATTAAAAGCGAAACACTGAACCTCCTAGAATTCAAATTAGGCAAATATCTAAAAGACATAGGGGTAGGCAAAGACTTCCTTGACAAGACACCAAGAGCAAATGAAGTTATCCCCATTATTAACAAATGGGATCTTGTCAAACTAAAATGTTTCTGCACAGCAAAGGAGACTATCAACAATGTAAAAAGAGAACCAACAGACTGGGAAAAAATATTTGCCACCAACAACTCAGATAGTAAACGCATAACCAGAATATACAGGGATCTAAAGAAAAGTAAGCCTACCAAAATAAAGGGTCCTATTGAAAAGTGGCCAAATGAAATGAAGAAGCAGTTCACTCATGAAGAAGTATAAGTGGCCAACAGATACATGAAAAGATGTTCAACATGTCTAGCCATAAGAGAGATGCAAATCAAAACAACGCTAAGATACCATCTCACTCCAGAAAGAATGGCCTGTATCAACAAGTCAAATAGCAATCAGTGCTGGTGAGGCTGTGGGGAGAAAGGAACCCTCCTGCACTGCTGGTGGGAGTGTAAATTTGTACTACACTTTGGAAAACAGCATGGAGATCTCTCAAAAGACTAGAAATAAATATCCCCTTCAATCCAGTGACACCCCTCCTGGGAATATATCCAAAAGAGGCAAAAACAACACATAACAAAGACATATGTATACCCATGTTCATAGCAGCACAACTAACAATAGCTAAAATATGGAAGTCACCAAAATACCCATCAACAGACCAATGAATACACAAATTGTGATATTTATACACAATGGAATAGTATGCGTCTATAAGGTCCAACAGTGTGGAGGTTTTCACAGGCAAATGGAAGAAACTTGCGAACATCATGCTTAGTGAAGTGAGTCTGAAGCAGAAGGTGAAACATCGAATGGTCTCTCTGATATAAGAGATCACAACTCTTATGGAACTTTAAACGAAAAACAAAGTGAAACGGGTGGGTAGGGCGGGGGAAGGAGGGTGGGGAGGGTAGGGGGAGGGACAAAAGTAGAGTGGGAAAGTCTTTTTCACCTTGACAAGATACGTATGTGTACAAAATGCTGAACTTCATTGCAAACCTTAAATCTTGCACTTATACATATCAGTAAAATAGGTGGGAGGGGAAAGGAAAGAACATCCCTGTGACACATCATAATTAAAATCCTAGAGACAAAACACAAATAGAGAATTTAAAAAGCTATAAGAGAAAAGCAGTGGGTGATTTATAAACACAAGCCCATTAGGATGACTAGAGATTTCTCGACCCAATCCCAAAAAGCCAGGATATCATGGAGCAATATCATCCAAGTGCTAAGGGAACATAAATGCCACCCCATACTGCTATATCCAGTGAAATTATCTGTTAAATTAGAGAGAGAAATTGAATATTTCCATTATAAAAAAAGCCTGAAGAAATGGACAACCACTAAACCAACATTGCAGAAAATACTCAGCGGAACCTTAGAGAAAGGAAACTAACAACACTAAATGTGAACGGCCTCAACTCAACTCACCTATCAAAAGAGAAAGGTTGACAACAGAAAGAGGAGAATGAACTGATGAGAGTAAGGCAAGTAAATAACATTGAAAAATTATAATAATGGCAGGACATACCAAATATACCTTGATACCAACTCTGAATGTGAATGGCCTTAAATCTCCTATCAAATGACACAGACTGGCTGACTGGATCAAAAAACAAAACCCACAATTTACTGCTTAGAAGAGACATACCTTACCCATAAGGAAACTCATAGACTGAAATTAAAAGGGTGGAATTCAATATTTCATGCAACAGAACCCAGAAAACTAGCAGGAGTACCTGTACTATTCTCAGACTCATCGGACTTCAAAGCAAAACAGATTAGGAGATGGTCACTACATACTGGTTAAGGGAATAATAGAACAGGAAGAATTCATGATCATCATATATGCTCCCAACTCTGGACCATCCATATGTAAACCAGAAATTACTAGTTCTGAAAGGACATTAGGATCCAATTCTATTTCATTGTGTATACATACCGTAATTTATGTTCCATTGGTTTGTTGATGGGTATTTTGGTGTGTTCCACATTTTAGCTGTTGTTAGTTGTGTTGCTGTGAACATGGGTATACATGTATCTCTCTTATCTGTTGTTTTTAACTTTTAGGGGACTTTAATATTCCACTATCACAGATAGACAGATTTACTAGACAGAAAATCCACGAAGAAATATAACAGTTAATTGACAATATAGATAACTTGTACTTAACAGATGTAATGTCAAGAGAATACACTTTCTCCTCAGCAATACGTAGACTATTTTGTAAAATAGACTATATTGTGGGCCATAAGTCATTCTTAAATAAGTACAAAGAAATTGAAATAGTGTCTTGTATACTTTCAGATCACAGTGGAATAAAACTGGAAATTAACAGCAAAAGAAACAGCAGAAAATACACAAATACAGGGAGACTAAATAACTTACTGCTGACTAAAGAATGGATCACAGAAGAAACCAGAATAGAAATCAAAAGCTTCAGAGAGTTCAATGATGAAGGAAGTACATCATATCAGAATCTATGGGGCACAATGAAAGTAGTACTCAGAAGGAAATTCATATCCATAAATGCACACATCGAAAGAACAGAGCAATCACAAATAAACATATTAATAATGCGCCTCAAGTTCCTAGAGAAACAAGAACAATCTAAGCCAAAAAGTAGTAGAAGAAAGGAAATTATAAAGATCAGATCTGAAATTAATGAAATTGAAATTAATAATAAAAAGATTAATGAGTCGAAGAGCTGGTTCACTGAAAGAATAAATAAAATTGACAAACATCTAGCTAAACTCACCAAAGGAAGGCAAGAAAAAACATATATTAATGCAATTAGAAATGAAAAGGGTGAAATTACAATAGAATCTGCAAAAATTCAGAATGTTGTAAGAAATTATTTCAAACATTTATATTCCAACAAGTTAGAGAATTGGGAAGAAATGAATGACTTCCTAGACACATAAAAAATACCAGAATTGAATAAAGAAGACATGAAAACATTGCATAGCCCCATTACACAAGTTGAAGCAGTAATAAAGTGTCTACCTACAAAGAAAAGTCCAGGACTAGATGGATTCACAGCAGAATTTTTTAAATACTTCTGGGAATCTTTGCATGCATAATATATACTTATTGGGCCTGCTATGTTTCTCCCACCCCAGCTTAGCTTTCTTGTCCATCACTCCCCAAGCTTGATGACAAATATTGAATCACCAAGTGCATCACTCCATCACAAGTGGGGAGTCAGGATAATCAAAAGGATCCACTTCCTGTATCATTTCAAATAGTTCATGCCATTGGCCGATGATTCTCCCTACAGTATTAGGAGGAGGAGGAGCAGCAACTTCAGGTCTTATAAAACTAGGTAACCAACCCCAGAAATCACTAAGCATCTTAGGGAAGGTCATTGTTGTAATTCTGTCTCTTGAGATTTGAGTGAGATCTGTACCTTACCCTGCAGCACTCACAGAGTACCTGGGAGGATGGACAGATTGAAGGACCTAGAATTTTATAACAAAGAGCACTGGGACAGGGGTTCCATCAAAGGGCCACAGGAGCACATGCTTTCCTCATCAGAGCTGTTAAAAAGACAGTGGAGTGGTGTTGGACCTTAGCCATCTGTTCCTTTTTTCTTAGGGGCAGTTTTTCACCTACCATGTGATGTGAAAGTTCTTGTTTTAGGGGTACTGCTTCAGGGAGTAGGTATTATGCTATAAGAGACGTTTAAGTTATTTTTTTCTAGAAGATTCTTTGTTGGGGGAAGTGCCCATCTCTTAGAGAGCTCAACTTGAGATGTAATTAACCTTTTGAAGATAATTAACCTGTCTCAAACTGTTTATGCCTGTGGGCACCAAAGCAAACTGGATTCTACCCATGATAGAACTATAGATATGATATGATAAATAAAATTTAACTCAGATTAAGATTTAATGCTTTTTAAATATGCATTTTCTTTTTCTTGTCATCACTTTTACTTTCATTTCAAGAATCTTGACATGTATAATGTGTATTTACTGGGCCTGCTGTGTTCTCCCAATCCAGCTTAGCTTCCTTGTCCATCCCTCCCCAAGCTTGATGACACATGTGGTCTAGAGCTCTCTGCATATGTTAGCGTGCAATGTAGTCCCTGTGACCAGAGGTTTCAGGTTCTTTAAATCTAGCAGTGGTGAGAGTATAGCTAACCTTTCATTAGAATTCAATGTCAGCTTCTTCCTTGTTTGAAAAAAAGAAAAAAGAATAAAGTAGTAGTCACTTTAATTATTGGGAAATAGTAAATATACTTGAAATATTTAATTTTTAAATTAAAAACTGAATAGTCAGCACAAGCACATGGTACTCGTTAAAAGGGATAACATACATGCTTTCCCTGTGTTTCTGCCACCCGACTTCCCTCCCTGTATGTGGCCCCAGTTAGCAGTTTGTCTTGTAAGGTTTTATACTGTGTATCGAAGCATCCCGCAAATTCCCTAAATGGTAGCATCCATTCTTAGGGTCGCTGACCTAGCGTTGCAGCTTGGTAAGTTGTCCTTACTGATGCGTACAGACTGACCTCATTCCTGAAAGAGTTAGTTGCATGGTTTAAAATTATGGTCACTCGTAATTAGCTCTTGACTGCCACTCAGTTACATTTTTGGTCTTTTGCTAATTTAAGCAGTGCCATAACAATTCATTTTGTACTCGTGCCATTTTGCACATGTGCAAATATATTTGTAGTTTAAATTCCTAGAAGTGGAAGCACTGAGTCAAAAGGCGTAGGCATTTCAGTTTTTGATAGATAATTGCCACACTGCTTCCCACGGAGATTGTGCTGATTTATATATCAATTTATGCTCTCATTAAAAAGTACGAGAGGCTCTCTTTGCTTGCATGCTTGCCAGCATTATCTTATCAATTTTTTATTGTTACCAATCTGACAGATAAAAAATATCTTGTAATTAAAAAATTATGTGCCTCCCCTTCTAGACTGTCAACTTCTGAGCAGTTTTGTACTGCAGTCCCCATAGCCCTCATTCTTTGCGTGAATACAGGCTGTGTGCCAGGCACCGAGCTACGTGCTGTGAAAACAGAGCCAGTATTCTGAGAAAGCCAGACTATTGCAAGGACACGTGTAAACATTATTGTAATACAGTATGTAAATGCTATACTTCTAGGTATGAGAAAATATCAAGGATACCGGGTCCTCCAGTGTACTGAGCATTGTGTCAGCATTGTTGAGGGAATCCTACTGTGATTTGTCTTTCTCCTATTAGTAGAGTTAAATATCTTTTCATGTGTTTGAGTCATTTGTTTTTTTTTTTCTTTTTCCTGTGAACTATCCTCTGCTGCCTTCTGTTAGGTTATTGATCTTTTTGCCGGTATCTCCTAGGAGCTCTCTGCTTCCCCCAGTTTGCCTTTTGTCTTGGTTGGTGAGTTTTTTTGTTTTTGTGTTGTCATATTTCTAGTTTTCTGTAATTCATCAGTTCTGTTTTTTTGTCGCACCTGGATTCTGTGTCGGTGTCGAATTGTCCTTCTCACTCTGCAATTGTAAAAACAGTCTTTCATGTATTCTTTTAATGCTTTCAAGGCTTAGTTTTAAATGAATAGATTAATTTTGAGTATCTAATATTTCCAGTCCAATAAATGTTTCTTATTTGAATAAATGAGGCACTGCATGAATTTTCTCACTAGTACCACCTTCTTCCTATCACTCTAGTCTTTCTTTTTTGGAAGTACGAGTGAACCCAGGGCCTCATGGGTGCTAGGCAAGTGCTCCAACACTGAGCTATAGCCCAAGCCCCTTCCTACTGCTCTTAATTAAGGCTCGTCTTCTTCTTGTGAGATGAGAAGTCGAGGGTGAGCCATTGAGTCCCAGTTATATTTCTGAAAGGTTGACACAGATCTCCATGTTGTTAGAATTTTGACCTGAATTGAATACTCCCTCCTTTGTAGGTAGACATCTTGCCTATAATACCACTTAATTGGACATTCACTTGACAAATATGAAGGGCCATCTAAAACATGTCTAAATAACCGGTTGGTGTGGATGTCTTCTGATGCACTGGTGATCACCTATAGATGTTTAGCAGGTTGTGAGTGAAACCTAAAAGCACTGCCTGTTGCACAGGCAATTGCACTGTGTACATCAGGAAGCAATATTGTCTCTCTGTGTTGCAGGACTAGCCCTTCTCATCTTTGTCCACTCCCCAGTGCTTCCTGTGCTCTCAGCAGCATTCATTCCTTCCCATTCTGTAGATCAACAGCTTCTTGCTCTCATGTGCCTGCTAGTTTGCTGCCCATGTTGTTAGTGATTCTTGGAAGATATTAATGCAAGTATATGATACTGCAAATATGCAATTGAAGATTGACATAGAAACATGGTAGCACATATACTGTTACATTTGAAATGTTTTACCTTGTTTTGAGCTAAAAATGTCATTGGCATATTTATAATTAATTGTTGAAGTGTTTTCTGAGTAGCAACATATTTTGTAAATATGAGAAAGCCATTGCAGTGTGAGACATCAACATGGTTTTACTATGTCATTTTAAGGGAAATTATGAAATATTTTGACTATATAACAGGTACCAGTGTGTCCACCATCCTGTCTTTTCAAATCCTCTAGTCTTGTTGTATTTACAGTTCTCTCTAATGAGAGTGCCATATTTCATGGTTTGATGCGTATTATATTTTAAACCGAATTTTCCAGGTTTAGTTGAAACTCCCCTTTTACAGTTGCTGTGGCTTTCGGAATCTTGCTGTGTCTTTCCAGGTGTTCTGAGATAGATTTACCTTTTGTGAAAGGAGCTAGTGGTTGGCAAAGCAGTGTCTCCATGTGGGGAACACACTCACAGGTGGCTGCTCCAACTTGCCTTTTGTGTGATGAGGAAGAAGATGCACATGTCAGAGAGCAATGTATTATTTCTGGGATTCTGTGTCCACTCAAAACTCTCTTGATCAGTAGATTTGCTGTAAGGGTTTGTTTTTAGTGATTTTCTTTTTATCTCCAGCCAGTGGTAATTTTGCAAAATGGTTTTCCATGAACTAGCACAAGGGGCACAGCTGTGATCCCACAGCCATGTCTAGCTTAAAAGGAAGCTTTTCTTTCAGAAAGAAATAGACGAGGATTGAAGGCAGGCTGATGAATTATGCATATTTTCTCTGTGTGCTTCTACCCAGAGACATGGGACCCTGCCTGGCCTCCCTCATTTCTCCTAATGCAAAGACGAGTCTCAGGACCAGCATTCTGGTCAGGTGAGGGTGGCACTGAGCTCCCCCTGGTGTCGATGACAGCAGTATGCTGTGTGAGCCTACTGCTGGCAGCAGAGAAGGAAATATTGCAAGATAGGAGGGACGCAGCCTGGGTGGAGAGCAAGCATCCTTTCAGCTGCTTGTGTAAATGAGATGAGACGTTCCTTGGCTCACCCACTCCACAGGCTGCATCTGGCACATTGCAACCATCCGTTCCCTTAATGTTCATCTCAGAAAGCTTTCTTCTGCCTCAGATGAACACCCAAATATCCAAGCACTTGTTTTTTGTGTTTTTGATTTTCTAGGACAAAATAGTAGCACATTCTTATTTTTAAAGGACTCTATCTTCTTCTAGCTTAAGGATTTATATTATTCTTTAAAATTGAAACATACACAAAGTGTGGTACTTATACACAATGGAATACTATGCATCAATAAAGTCCAACAGCCTGGAGACCTTTGCGGGCAAATGGAAGAAACTTGATAACGTCATGCTTAGTAAAGTGAGTCAGAAGCAGAAGGTAAAGCATCGGATGGTCTCTCTGATATGAGAGACCCAGATCACAACTATCTCATGGAACTTAAAATGAAAAACAAAGTGAACCAGGGGGGTAGGGTGGGGAGGGAGGGTGGGGTGGGTAGGGGGAGGGACAAAAGGAGAGTGGGAAAGTCCTTGTCACCTTGACAAGATACGTAGGTGCACAGAATGCTCAACTTCATTGTAAACCTTAATTTTTGCACTAATACATATCAATAAAATGGGAAAAATTGAAACAGCCTACAGTAAAGTGGAGTGATCTTAGAAGAATGGTTCAAAGAATATTTTGTCATGTGTATGCTTGTGTAATAATCATCCAGGTTAAATTATAAAATATTTCCACCCCCTAACAGGCTCCTCCCTACCCATCCCCAAAGCTAACTGCTGTTCTGAGATTTCTTAGCGGAGATTAATTTTGCCCCTTGTTGAACTTCATATAAGTGATATTGTATAGTATGTAACCTTTTGTGTCTGGCTTCTTAACATTATTGCTGTGAAGTTCTGTATTGTTATGTGTAATATTTGCCATATCATCAACTATTTAAAAACAACAGTAAATCATAATGTGTATACTACTCTTAAGTTCACTCTTTGATCCTGAGGACACCTCTGTGATGGTACATTTAGCATTAGATATCTTTACAGATGACAGAAGAAATTCTTTGAGGCTTTAATCGTTGCTTCCAGGTTACACTGTAATAAGTGATGATGCCAGGACGAGTTTAGGTTTTCTGACTCACAGCATCATTCTCGTCACTAATCGTGAAGCCTGTGCTGTAACTTGTCATGGTTGTTGGAAGTTTCTATTGGTGTTTTGTTTGGTGACTGACCAGCTAATTTAAAGAAGAATCAAACCAGCCAAGCCCCCAGCACCTGTGTAGTTGGTAACAGATGGGTAAAGAGAGTACTGGCTTGGCTCAGAAGCCATCTACATCCAGGCAGCTCAGCTTATTGGAAAGCAAACTACCCTAAACTACCCTAGTTTAACTGCCAGTTGCATACAGATCATGTGTTGGCCCAGTAGGTTGCTATTTGCAGGCCACTAAATGTGTCAGGAGAATTTTGGCTGCACTGGCATTTTTGGGGCTGATTAGCCTCAGTGTGAGTGAGTCATCTTGGCTCTGTTCTGCACAATGCCTTTGGGAAGCAGGAGTGGTGTGAGGAGTTCTTTCTCTCAGCTGATCTTCATGACACAGCTCAAGTGTTGCTGCATCAATGTCCTGTTCACAGTCCTTGTACATGCCAAATTTCCATTGTTAAGGCATCAGATTTAAGTTGAAGGGAAGTTGAGTTTATTTTACCATCTGAAGAAATTTGCTTATACTTTGTCTCTCTGTACTGTATTTAAGCAAGTAAAATTATTGCTGGCTTATACATGTGGGTATGTGTATATGAATTTCCTTAAGTCCTCATTGCTCACAGTTCTGGCCTAGAGTGTAGCTTGTACCACTACGATGGTAGTATCCAGGTTCTTGACAAATGGGCTTCATAGTCACAAAACAGGAGTGTGGGGGACAATGAACACTGCACCCCCATCCCAGAAATGCAGTCTTACAAATTTGAATCAGAACCTCGGAGAGCTCCAGGTATGGCAGCAATGGGCCTGAAGGTGTTGCTCTAGTGCCAAATCTAGTGTTCTCTGCAGGAAGAAGCTCTTTTATATGGATGATGAAGAACTTCATGGATTTTGGCCTCAGTGCTCAGGTTTATGAGTAAAGTGGTAAATTGCATCCTTTAAGCATGGAGGGGAGCTACCATTTCCACTAGAACCACAGGTATAGTGGTTTTGAGTGTCCCTCCTATAGTCATGACACCTGCTCTTCTTAGGAGTTGAGGTGTAGCTGAAGGGCTGTGCCTTGAAGGCCTGGAGTTTGGTCCTACCACTAGCTCTGCCCTTTAGTAGCTCTTTTACTAGCCTTTGTCTGCTCTTGTGTTCTCTTTGACTGCATCTTACAGTTCTTATGTGTAAGGATATGCCTGGCAAAATCTTTTTTTTTCCCGAATGAGTTATGGGGAAGAAAAAGTAAAAAAATTTTCATGAAATCACTTTAATTTAAATAAGACTTTGACACGTAAGGTCCTATCTTTGTTAACACTGCCACTCATTTTTATAGTAAACTCTTAAGAGACCAAGACATCAGAATTCTGTGAATGTAAGGTATTGGCTGACTTGTATTTACATGATAATTGGTACCATGGGGCAACATGAATATCAGGTAATTTTAGCCAGAAGTAGACAGTGACTTGTGGCTTACAGTGTTTAGAAAAGTTTTTGAATAAAGTACTCTGGCTTATGGTGTTTTGGAAGCAACTGGAGATTGCAGTAGAAGGATGACAAGAGCAGACATTTGTTTTAGGAGTGTCCCTTGTAGTAGTAGGAGACCGAGCTGGAAGACATAAAACATAAAACTATCATACAGGTGAAGCTTTTAGAGCAGGGTTTGTTTGGCACAGGTAAACACTCAAATAGATGCTATTCATGTGGAGTTATCTTCTATTTTATTATTATGCTCTGGTAATACATACAGCATGAATTTTCCATTTTGACTCTTTTTAGAGTTCAATCAGTGGTACTGATTATATTTACAATGCTATTCAGCCAGCCATCACCACTGTCTATTTCTGAAACTTTTCAGTTGACCCAGATAGAAATCATATAGACATTAAATAATAACTCTTCAATTCTTTCTTCTTATTCCTAACTGCTAATCTCCTTTCTACCTATATGAATTTGCCTCTTTTAGATATTTCACATAAATAGAATCATATATTTGTTCTTTGTGTCTGTCTTATTTCACTTAGCAGTTTTTTAGTCTTACCCATCTTGTAGCATGTATCAGAACTTTCTCCCTTTTTTGAGACTGAATAGATTCAATTGAACAGATATGCTACATCTCAATTATCCCTTTGCCTGTTCGTGGACATGTTGGTTGCTTCCACCTTTTAGCAACTGTGAATAAAGCTGTCATAAGTACTGGCACTGGAGTATCTTTCATAGTCTCTGCTTTTAATTCTGTTGAGTATATCCTCAGTAGTAGAATTGTTGAATCATATGATAGTTCTATATTTACTTTTTTGAGAAACTTCTATGTTGTTTTCCACAGAGGCTACACCATTTTGCACTTCCACTAGTAATGTATAGGGTTCTCCATATTTTTGTTAGCATTTTGTTTTTTTAATCTTTTAAATTTTTACCTATCCTACTGATTTTGAAGGGCTTTTGACTTGCATTTTTTAAAAATGACCAATGATGCTGAGTATCTTTTCATGAGCTTATTGGCCATTTACATGTTTTCTTTGGAGAAATGTCTATTCAAGTCTTTGGCTTGGTATTTTTAGGGTAGTAGAGGTGAAATAGGGAGAAAAAGAGTGGTTGAAGTCGTAAAGCCAGACTTGGTGACCAGTCAGGTGGAAGAGTTAATGCTGACTTTTCCAGGCTGGTTAAGTGGGTATACGATGGACTGTTAAACAAGACATGTCCCACTCCCCTGAGAGAAAATGTAGGTTGGAGGAAAGTGTTTGCCTTCCAATGAACCTGGGTGTTGCCAGGTAAGGAGCCTACAGAATTGGCTGCCAAGTCCATGTACATGTGCGGTTTCTCTGAAATAATGTGGCTTTCATTTTAGGTTTTGTCTTTTGTCTGTTTTATCTATGAAGCAACTTAAGCTCGATCAGCATTGGGCTTCTCTGTCTGGGAAATGTAAACAATCATTGGGAAATGAGAGCTTATGGGCCAGCCTTCTCCCAGCTCTGTTTTCTCGGCTCTATCTGCTCTGGATTAGATTGGCCCTTCCCTGCCAGCTCTCATGGTGAGCTGCTCTGAAGTAGTGGGTGGTGAGCTTTCTTGAGAACTGTAACTTCTGAGGCCTTTCGAGCCTTACAATCCCCCCCCCCCCCATTTTATTGATATGTATAAGTGCAAAACCAAGCCTTATATTCTTTACCCTGCTCCTCACATTTTTCTGCCTGAGTTTTGTGCCTTTAGCAAGCAGTTTGTGCTAAGCACAGACTGGCTATGTTGCCCCCAACCCATGAATTTCTTAAACTCATTTTTTGGCAAAGTTAGATGTTGTGTTATAGCATCACATTATTTGTAGGTGGGGAAATGTGTGTGTGCACAGTCATGTCTGCACTGTGATGGATAGTGAGGTTTGGCAACTGTTCTTCCCCCGAAGAAGCAACTGTTGGAGGAAATGAATGTACTCAATGGCTTGTTGTCTTTGCTTCTGGAGCCATAGTTGGCTGGCAGCTATCAAGTGGCTCAGGCGGGCATGTGGCTCTGGCATGCAATGTTTGCAGACTGTCCCCTAATGCCATCTGCCTGTGAGGCTATAGGAACCCCCAGCAGCTGCTGTGATGGGTTGCCATGTACACACACACACACACACACACACACACACACGCGCACAGTTTTGTGTGCTGTGGAAAGATACTCCTGTTGGCCTGTGTCTGAGCTCTGGCTGGTTAGGGCTCTGTGACACCAACAGAAACTCAACCCAGTGAAGTAGCAGCCCCAGTTGCTGGTTTCCGGTGGGGCCCTGATGAGGCAAGAAGAGAGAGCGAAACAGCTGTGAGTAGAGCTGGCAGTTGGAGAGCTGAATATGGTTATAAGCTGTGCTGTGGGTTGTAGGAAGGTGAAGGGCAGTGATAATGCTTTCGCAGGATTTGCTGTTTTCTTTCCACCTCCACCCTCCTCTCTGGCCTACTCATGGCCCCTACCTAACTGACCATCTTTCTGCTCACTCTGTAGGAAACTCATCTCTTCATCTTACCCTTGCCTTTTCTAAACCACACAACTCTTATCCTCTTATCTTTGAGTCCTTCCTGCTGTTCAGCCAGACTTCAGGTGTAGTTCCTAATCTTTGTTGTTGTTGTTTTTTTTTTTCTAAGTTAATGTAATCATGTGTTCAGAGAAGCCTAAAAGCAACTTGCTCCTTCAGAAAAAGGAGAACTGTACTTTATAAGTTGCTGTCATTTTGGCCTGTTAATGCTTTTGCAAAGAATTATCTAAGTTATTGAAATAATTCGAAATATAGGTTGAGTGTCATTTATCTGAAGTGTGTGGGACCACAAGTGCTTTATATTTAGGATTTCTTTGACTTTTAGAATATTTTTCATTTATGTAATGATATATTTTGAAGATGGAAGCCAAATCTAAATATAACATTCATTTAAGTTTCATATATACCTAGTGCACATAGCCTCGGGGTGATATTACACGCTATTTTTAGTGTGCTTGTGTTTGGACTGTCACCTATGACATGAGATCAGGTGTGGAATTTTCTACTTGTGATGTCACATCAGTCAGTACTCAAAAAGTTTGGATTTTGGACATTTTAGATTTCAGGTTTTTGGATTAAAGATGCTCAGTCTATAATTATATCATCTATCAGGCTTACCAAATTGAGATCTTTTCCCCTCATTTTTGTTAGTGCATGTTGGTTATACACATAAATGGTTTCATTTGGCAGATTTGTACATGCACAAAACATTCTTGAATCACCCCCCCATCACTCTCCCAACCCCCCGCCCCCTAGTTTTGCATGTTTTGGAGGAGGAGTTCAATATGTGTAATATATTTTGGTCATATTCATTCCACCTGTTACCCCGCCTTATACTCTCTGTCTCTCCTCAAAGATGCAGATTTTCTTTTAGAAGACAGGATCTCGCTCTGTAATCAAGGCTACATCTGAACTCACTGTGTAGCCCAGGCTGCCTTTGGACTCACAGCAGTTTTCCTAATTCAACTCCTGAATGCTCAATTACAGGCATGTGCCACCATGTTCTGCTTCAAAAGTCTAGATCTTAGTGGAGTATTGGTAGGAATATACCTAGAGTGAAATTAGCAGATGTCTTCTACAACAGGTCAGACACTTAAGCTTTGGCTTCTGTTGCAGCTGCTGCTGTCGTAGGATCAAGCATCAGAGTGCATGAATGTGATGATGTTCTGTGGAGCCTTAGTTACAAAATAGGGTGGCAGGCTGTAGTTACTGTCCTCTGGGCTGGAACGGTAGTCTTTATTTTAGCCTGTCATCCTTAGTTTTTCTTTGTCAAGAGTTGAAAAACCAGAGGAACTTGATGACTGTAAATAAATTTAAATCGTCTTGTGGGTTTAGTATAATTGTGAACCCAGTGGTGATTTAGGAATATAGTTCTCTAAGTCCCTGTTGAGAAGAGTAGAAATCAGAAGGCTTTTAAAGGTTGAATCTGCTTGGTCAAGGCTTGTCATTGTTGCAAAAGTAGAGCAAGCTGTTTTAGAGCTGTATGGTGGCTTTCATATATCAGTCATTCTCTTGATAGTCACATGGAATGAGCACAGTTGCTTAAGGTCATTTTACCATGATACTGGGCACTATTCTACTTTGTAGGACTAGGTGCTTCTCTAGTAAATGTAAGATAAAAGTATAAAAATACAGGAAATCATGTTTTTAAAATATAATGTTGTGCTGATTTTTATTATAATACTTCATTTCCACAGAGATAAAGTTTAAGATAATTATCGTAAAATTTCAGACTACAGTCTTGTTTTCCTTCCTCTGTCCTCACAGGAAATAAAGAAAGATATGAAGAAAGACCCTCTCTCCAGCAAAGCTCCAGAAAAACCCATGCATGATATGTCCAGTGGAAACTCTTTGATGTCTTCTGAAACCATTTTAAGAACAAATAAGAGAGGTATGGTAAAGGAGAAAGAGTCCTCTCCCTGCATACAAACAAAACCTGAAAATAGTTCTGGGTGAATTGGGTCAGATTTTGCATTGCTAAAAATTGAATGGAGTTTGTCTTTTTGGTTTCCAGTATAGATTTTGGGGACACACACACACACACACACACACACACACACACACGGAGCTCATAACTATATAATAGCTATAAAAAGGGGAACTAATAATTTTTTGACAATGAGAGAGTTGGCAGAATTTGTAAATAATGTTTTTTTCTAGGGTTTTAGCTTCTGCTTTCACATCTATTTTTATGGATGAGAGTGAATTAGAGAATGGTATGGTGCAGTCTAAGCCATATATTTCACTACATTTTCCTTTTTATCTAAGGCGACCTCTGTCAGAGTCTTTCTCTCTCCTAACTCCTGATCACAGGCCCTCCTTCCCTGGGTTTATGAGGCAACATGTACAAAAGCCATAGCTGATATACCCATCTAACTCAGAAAACCTTAATAAACTTGTTTTCCCTCTTTGAGACCTTGAGTTAAAATTTAAGTATCACCTTGTTAGAATTTTGTTTTCTATCCCATCTTACCCTGGTGATGCATGTTTAAAACAATGTGAGAGAAAATACAAGATTGCAGAGATGATCCCACTCCATTCTGCATTGTGGGCACACAGAGTCCTCTCATAGTGTTTCTTAACCTGGGTTCAGTCAGGGCACATGCTGAGCTGGGAAGGGTGCCCATAGTAGGTCAGCATTCAGCTGCTGGCTTTTCCTGTTGATTACTTTTTAAAAGGGAGATAGAGAGCTGTTCAAAAGCACGAACAGGAGATGTCTTAGCAAAGAATTTCCCGTAGCAAGAAAAGAGAAGGCAAGTTTATATAACCATGGGAAAGAACAGCTAATCTTTCATAAAATTTAAACAGCATAAGTATTTGTCCAATAAACTGTCCATTGATCATAGTGCTCAAAACATTAGCTTTGTGTCTTTCTTTCTTCCTGCTTCTTCCTCTGCCCCCTCCAGCTGCCCTAAGTTGCATTTCCTTTTCTGAATTATTCAGATAAAATATTGGCTGGTGGCCCATGTTGGTTAGCAGCTATAGTATTTCCTTTTTTTTTTTTAAATCCCATCCTACCAAAGAAGAGGATTTTTCATTTTAAAAATTTTCTGTACTTTTGTATTGCTATAAAACTATATTCTTCCCTGATAGTGCTTTTTATACACTTGCAAGTAAGTTCCCAGACTCTCAAGAGTTGCCCTCATGGAGTTTGAGAAGTAGAGGTCAGTGAGACTTCTTTCTGCATTGCCAAACTTTTCTGGCTGCTCTGAGCTGTCCTTTTCCGTTAGCCCTTCTCAGGTCATCAGCCCAGCAATTGCACACACACTGACCAGCAGCAAGGCCTCTCTGGCCAGCCCTATTTTGGTGAAGTCAGTAAGAGACGTAAGGTAATTAATTAATTTCACAAGAGAAGTAATTAATTAAGGTAAGGAATGGAGGTAATTATCTGGATGAGGTCAGCAAAATTACCTGGGAACTTTAAATCAATGAAAAGACTGAACTTTTCAGGTAATTGTTTCTTTACAATTGAAAAACTGGCCCTTGAGTTCCCCTAATGCAATTTTTCATTTACCAAGAAAGTGAAATTGAAAGGGATGGCTTCCTTGTACAGCTTATACTTCTTTTGTAGCCCTTTACCTTACACCTGCAGCTAGCTGAATTAAGACCAACCTTTTATGTCTAGGGTTTTTGCATGCTATATATGCCCAGTGGCTGTGAGACCCAAGCACATGGAGGCATTCTGTAAATGTGATGCCCGTAAGAACCCATCTTCATTCTGTCCCAGGCTTCACACTGACCTTCTAGGTCACCTGGGCCAAACATAAATTTTCAACTGAAGGGAAGCATTGTGTACCAGGACTCGTGCTGTTGTAGACCCTCCCCCACCCCATCAAGCCTAACAGTATTCTACTACTCCTTATAATAAACAGCGGGGTGGGGAGATTGATTGGCCTTGTCAGGCCAGATAAATAGTTCATTGTACTGAGCTCAAAAGCTACATTTTTTCCCACCCAAAATCAATGAGAAAACACTTTTTTTCCTGAAATCAAGGATCAGAGGCTAAATCTGTGGGATGATTCTAGTTACTTGTAAACACTTCCTTCCCACTAATTTTTAAAATTTTATGCGTTAAATGACTGAAGTCTACCCTTTCTGCTTTGTTTCCAGCAAGCTTTGTCCCTAAAAACCTTTTGGATGTTTTGGTTTATTTGTGGTGTTATGGTTGTTAGAGAGGAAAGTTGCTCTCAGGCTTTGGCCTGTTTTGGTTCACTCACACGGGCTCTTTCTTAGACTATATGAGCCCACCTTATAACTCATAAACCTTGTAAGGTTGAAATAAAACTAACACAAAGCCTTTTCCTTCAACTTTATCAAATATGAGATGATTCTTTTCTTTATATGAGCCTTATCATGTAATACAGGCATGGAATTGACTTACTAAAGAGTGAGGTCGCTTACCATTCTGACTTTGAAACTGAACCACTTCATTGAGGCCTGAGCTCCAGACTGAGTTAGGTAAAGAAGTTTGTTCAATTGTGTCCAGCTGTTTTTGCATTTTGCTACATACTTCACTTTACAGCATTTTAAAACAGGGTATAGGACCTCGTAGTCTGGGATGAGCTCCCCAAGTACCTGCATAAGGTCAGAAGATGCTTTAGGTTTGAAGGATGTTATTCATAGCCTTGGGAAAGCAAGCACCACAGAAACATTAGTTGGGGTACTGATTAGATTCACTTTTGTTTTAACTTTTGAAAATTACTACAGAATTGATTTAGAGGGGTACTGGAATGACACCATAGGCCTTTTATTTGAGAAGCTATGGCTTAAATTGAGAATGAAGGTAAGTCCTCCGCACTGGCTTGGTAGCCATCAGTTATACATTTGGACCACTACAACATCAGGGGCAGTTGTGCCTGTTCCCACTTCTGGTCATGGGGAGAGGAGCTTCCTGTTTGAAATAAGCCTTTACAAAGGGACAAAAAGTCATTAACAAGAAACTTGCAGCCCGAAAACACCAGTGTATCCTAACATAATCCCAGACTGTGGTATGTTAACGAATTGTAGCCAGAAATATAGAAACTTTCCTGGGAGTCAAATGTCATCTCATAAACCACAGCAGATCACATGGGAAGGACACAACTCTGCTTCTCTTTGACTCCCTCCTGCTGCTTGCAACTCCGTACATTGTTCCTTCCTCACTTTTTTGGCAGATACCAATGAACGTTCAATAGCATGTGTTTACTGCATGCCAGCTATGTGCCAGCCCTATGCGTGGTGCTGGGGCAAATATGGAAACTAGAAAAACAGCAGTCAAGTCCTGCCCACAAGCAGTTCCAGTCTGTTGTATCACATGGTAAATGTTGAGAAAGTGCTGCACATTTTTTGTAACTTTTTTTTATGGCAAGATGGGGGTATGTCTCTTATTTACTTCTGTCATTCTGAATGTGAAGCCACTCCCTGGGTTTCTGGCTTGCTTTATATGTCCTTGTTTCTATTTCCAGTTTATCATGAATTCAGTGTTTGGTAAGTCTTTACTATGTTTTGCACATTTATGTTTTGCTATTACTATTGTTATTGTTATGCTGTCCTGATATAAAATGTATTTTATAATCATCTTTTTAAGTCGCTCTGCTATTTTGGCATCTGCCTTCTGAAAGAAAAACTGCTTTTACCATCTTTATTTAAGGTTTGTTATGCATTTGCATTGTACTGCTCCCTCCAGAGATTAATGCTGAAAGATCTGACAGTTGAAAAGATATTATTTGCAGTGGGTCCAGCTCTGATGCCGTGAAGTGAGATTATCTTGCTCACCTGAGATTCAAGTTAAGAAGGGGGGAAGCTTGCGGTCTGAACTGGTATGTGGGCTTGACTTTGGTTATAGAATATTGTTCTGGGTGTTTGTTTCTGGTATGTTAGGTCCTTTTGGCAGACTTGTAAAATTTTTTCCTTAACAGAGAGAACAACAGCTGCTCTGCCTCTGGTAACACATTGTTGCTTTAAAAGTTAGAATTTTTCAGAATTTATTGTGTGTGTGGATGGGTGTTACTTACATGCCCTTCACAGTCACATGGGCCTTGCGTTTGCCACACAGAAGGACTCTTCATTTGAGTCTGCTGCCTCTAGCTGTCAGAGAAATTTTACTTAATGTGTATTCTTCTTGTCCTTGTAGAATCAGCACTAATAATTCCAATCCCTAAATACATCTGACTGTCACCTCTCTCTGTTCTCTCTGGTGGGGAAACATGTACTTCAAGTATTCAATTTTTTAGCATTTACTTGTCAGCCTGGAATAATATTCCTGAGGTATCTGTTGGTGGCTTATGAGAATCTGGCAGAAGGTGAGTGTGTACAAGTGTATGTTAACATGTACGTGCTGGTGTAGAATGCTCGTCATGGGTCCAAGGCAAGGCAGGGGTGCGACTCTTGATATGCTGTGGGTCTTTGTTGGAAATAAAACTAAACAAAGGGTGGAAATGTGTCTTTAAAGAAGAAAACATCAACTTCTTTGCTTTTGCAGTGTTGCAAGATCTGGGGATTTGTTTGTATAAATCAGACCTTTTCTTTGAAAGAAACAAGTGTGAATTTCCCTCTGTGTATGAAAATGTGCCATTGTGAGTCAGACTTTTCTTTGAGTTTTCTAATCACCTGTTGATTTTACCTTAAGAGTGTCTTTTGTGCATAGTAGAAGAGTAGGAGTTAACAGAAGGTTGTGTGGAAGCTCTTGACAACCGGGCAGTGAGTGAGTAGGAAATACCATCACTCAATGCTACATACATCAGTGTGAATGTATCTGAATATTCATCTGTAGTCTTCCAGGGGGCCATCATTCTCCAAAACTTGACAGTGAGAAGCCGTTCAAGAGCCTTTAAGCTAACGGATTCCCTGGCTATTTCTGGCAAGTTTTATGGGTAGCCTGTGTTAGGCCTATAATTGATGTTAGAGTATTGTCCCTTGCTTATTTCTTATTGAAGTAGTGCTGCCTATCAAGCCTACGGATGGGATGGCAAAAAGAGCGAAAAGAAGCTCTATTAAGCGTTATGTTGCCACTCCACATTCTCTACACCTTTTTACACATTCAGTTTTAGACTTTTTCTATTATATTTATCCTCTCCAATCTCTATTCCCGTTCCTAAGGCATTGGCACTAAAGGCTGTCCCATGGAACAGTTGTGCATTTAGACTCCCACCACATTCCTGCTGGGTTTCCACTCAAGTCCATCCCTGGTTCAATCCATGAAGTGGGTTTATAGTAGTGGCTCCACCTGGTGGCTCAATTAGGAAACTTCGCTTCCTGCCTGTGTCCTTTTCTTTCTCCTCATGAGATTGTTACTCTAGGATGCTTTTGCTTCCTCTGACTCAGTGTTCTTAGTTCATACAATTCCTTCTCAAACCTGCAGTTTCTCACACTGCACACGCATGTGCACATGTGCACACACATGCACCCTTTTTTTCTCATCGAGGATTTGCTCACTAAACTCAGAGTGTTTTCTGATCTTTGCTGTGTTGGTAATATCCTCATTAATTCTTGTTGATAAGCATTAGAAAATAAAAGAACTCCTATAGGCATGGCATGACTTTAGGCAGAGATATTAATTTGGACATAATAAAGAATTGTACTGTAGTCCTCATACATAAACCAAAGTCTCATCTTTAATAGTTTCAAGCAACCATAACTACATTCTCAATTATTGTTGTACCGGTTTTTCCTCCATTGAACAGTGTTTTATTACTGATGTTGTTTTCAATTGCAAGCAGGTGATGAAAGTAAAAGGCTACTAATTTTGTTGGCTTCATTATCGTATGTAAATTCTCTAGAGGCAGGCCCTTCTTGCCTGGGTCTGGATAGCCCCCTCTTAGTATGCCATTGAGCATAAGTATTTTTGATAAATAAAACGTCTTTAATTTCAATTTTTCAGTTTGTCGCTTGATAAAATTGCAGATGTGCGTTATTTTAGCTACACTGTGGATTAGTCTGGGAATTTAGTCACACTTAACTTTGATTCTGTTAGGAAATACATTTGGAGTTCCAAATGTTCTGCAGAGAGCATAACCCACTTGTAAGTCTGATTTCCTATATTGTTTTTTTATATTGCTGGCATGAAACTTAGATAGTTGTTAAAAGTCAGAGTCTGTGTAATTGGGACAGCTAAAGTTTGCTCATGCTGCAGAAAAGTTGACAACCACATAGTATAGGATGTTGGAACTGCACAAGCTCCGTGCAGTACGCCATGTGCTAGAACAGCCCTGAGTTCAATCATGCTGCAGCACTGTCTGAGGTGCTTAGTTTATGGAGGCCTGAGATTAATGTTAGCATGCTTATTTGTCTATATCAGGAATACCATAAAAGATGTGCCATTGTGTGTTCCCATCTACTAGGGAGGAGACCTTGCAACGAATGTGACACACTCAGATGGAGACGAAACCAGCTTTTCCCAGTGTGTGTGGTGTGGAATTGCAATCCTGCACAACGTTCTGCAGAAGAGGGTGTGGAGATAGACAAAGAAGGAGAGAAAATTGTCTGTTCAGTCATATTTAAGCTATAGCTGTATCATTAACACTGTCCTCGAGATTGATAAGCACGTTAGCGTGTTGCAGGCTCTCAGATGTCCTGTGGTAAGAACTGCTTATCTTTGCCCTTTTTACTGAATATTAGTTAGGACTCTACTACGTAATAAGCATCTCTGAATGCACAGAGCGTATTAGAGGAGGTGGAGATGAGAAAAGTAATGATGCTTCTAAAGCCTGTGAACACAAAAACATGCATTAGATGATGCCAACATGATATTCCTGGATCGAAAAATTGAAGCCAGTCCTCTTGGTATTTTAAGTGGAAAGCTGAAAGAGAATTTTTCCTCTTATTATTTCTTGGGTCTTTGTGCCTAAGAGTGTCTCCCTGGATTGGGCTATGTCAAGAGAAGTGGCTGAGGGGGAAGGCCAGACCATGGGGTGAGCCTGGTTGTCCAGGCTTACCTGGGGCTTGGATCAGGATTGAACTTATAATTCTAGGGATGGCATTTACAGTGATTACAGTCCCCACACAGACAGTATATCCCATTTCCCTCTCACCTTGCTTCAACTGAGAGACAGAAAGTTGTAGCTTTTCTTAATGCAATTAAAACCCTGAATGTATATAAAGAACAGCTATGCTCAGTCTCTCTGCCTACTAGAGGCTGCCTTTGTGAATTCAGGTAATAAATCTCCATGAAGGGCTGTGAGATAAAAACCACACAGCCTTCCTTTCTAGAGTTCTGGAGTCATAGAATTACTGAGGTAACTAAAGGTTTCTGATGTAGAGACCACCTTACTGATGTACTGGGAAAGAGGACATGTGACTCTGCCTGGGATACCCTAAAGGATAACCTTTAGATCTCAGGACTGACCTTTGCCAAGCCCCACATGAAAACCTCCTTTCCAAAGAGAGATTTATCTGGAAAGGGAGCTGATAGAGTAATGGGACGTAATTAATTTCATGAAGGTGATACTTAAGTGCCGGTTATATTTGTTGTGTTGTTTAGGAGCCGCAGGTGGATTTGTGTATAGTCCAAACTCTGAAAAGGGAGCATTTTATTCTAGTTATATATCTCAATGTGGCACTGCAGTCCAGTTCCCCTGCTGCCATATGCAGCCTCATCTTAGTCTTTGAACTCTTGGCACTTTGCACTTGTGAAGCCTTAGGACTGTTGTGGCTGAACAATGAGGGTGTTTTGTGGCCGCCTCCCTAACCCAGGGTGACAGAGGGCCAGCTGCACTACCCGCGGGGCTGCCCACGTTATTCCTATTAGGAAGAGAAAGAGAAAACATCTAACAGTTTTCCCTGTGTGCCCTGTGCAAGAGCAGAAGCACTGGATAAGGACTAGCCTGCTTGTTCTGTTTGTATTTCTTTAGAGACTCAAATACGCTCAGTGGTAGCAGGGCATTGTTGCAGGAAGAATGGCTGTTTGAAGGGGCACAGACTGTACTCCTGGGGCACCTCCAAAGTTTCTTGGAAACCTGAGACAAGTTGTATATTCATTCTGTTTCCCATTTTTTTCCCTCTGTAAGATAAGGTGACTGCTGTTGGTAATTCCCTGGGCAGTTGGGAGGACAAAAATGAACAAAGAGTAGAGTTTTAGGAATAAGATGAGGAGTCACTCACTGGAAACACTAGTAGTTGTTGTTAAGACCTTAGATCATTGGAAAAATTAGAGATTTATAGAAAATAATAAAAGGATATTGTTTCCACAAAGCATCCAGTGATCAGATGCATGTGAGGCATTCTCCAGGATAGACCAGATGCTAGGCTGTAAAAGAAATTTAAACAAATTTGAAAGGGTTTAAATTATACATAGCATGTTGTCCAGCCATAATAGAGTTAAATTAGAAATCAACAACAGAAGGAAATTAAGGAAATTCATAAATGTATGGAAATGAAACAACATACTTCTAACAAACTAGTGAATCAGATAATTCACAAGGGAAATAATCCAATACTTTGAAATGGATGAAAATGAAAACACAACATACAAAAAAGGCAGCTAAAGCTGTGATTCAAGTGAAATTTACATTGAAAACAGCAGCTCTGAGGTCAGTAGCCTAATTTTCTACCTCAAGAAACTAGAAAAGGCTGCTAGGACTGTAACTCAGCAGTTAAAGTACTTGCCTAGTGAGCACAAGGCCTGAGTTCGATTCTCAAGCACCACATAAACTGAGTGTGGTGGTGAGTGCCTGTAATCCCAGCACTCAGTAGGCTGAAGCAGGGTTGCCATGAATGAGTTCAGAACCATCCTGGACTGTAGAATAAGAAGAAACTAGAAAAAGCTCAAAACAAGTGCAAGGAGGAAGGGATTATAAAGATTGCAACAGAGATAGAGAACAGAACAGCAATACAGGCAATCAACAAAGCCAAAAGTCTGTTCTTCGATATAGTGAACAGAATTGATAATCTCTGGCTATAATGATCGAGAAAAGAGGAGAAAAGATTGAAATTGCTGTATGTGGATTTAACGAGGGGGTATCATTGCTGATCTTAAAAAAATAAAGGTATTATAAGGGAATACTACAGAATGACTCATACACTGCAGATGGGAATGTAAAATGGGTTCAGTCACTTTGGAAAAGTAGTATGACAATCCCTTGAATGATTCAATATAGTGTTACCGTGTGACCCAGAATTCCACATCCAGGAGAGATTAGAGTATATATGGTCTCATATAACTTGGTACTGCATGCTCATAGCAGTGTTACTCATAGTAATCCACAAGTGGAAACAACTTGAATGTCTAGCTACTGAAATATGGTGAATGAAATATAGCTTGTCCATAGAGCAGAATTTTATTGGGCCATCAAAAGGAATGAAGTGCTGATACATATAAGATGGACAAACCCTGGAAACATTATGCCAAGTGAAAGAAGCCATGCACAAAGAACACCAGTTGTATGAGTCCTGCTGAATATGAAATATTCAGAATAAGCAGATTTTTAGGACAGAAAACTGTTTAGTATTTGCACAGGACTGAGGGTGGCAGTGGAAAATGACTACTAATGGGCATGAGGTTTCATTTTGGGGTGATGGAAATATTCCAAAATTAGATTAGTATGGTGGTTATACAATTCTGTGACTATATAAAAACAATTTATTTATACAGTTAAAGTGGGTCAATTTTATGTTATGTAAATGGTATCTCAATAAAGCTGTGAAAAGAATACCACACAAACTGGTATGGAAATACAGTGACTGGCTGTGCCTGGCTGGCTGGCTGGCTGCCTGCCTCTTTCTCTCTCACATTTCCTAAGTGCTCCCACCCCTGCCCCTTAGCTGAAGGATAAGATGTGCCATTTTGTTTATGCAAGTCTTTAAAACTATGTATTTCTCAATGAAGCTTTATATTTTTCTTTATTCAATCAGTTGCCTAGGAGATAATGAGTCTGAGGGATCAAAATGATGCTTTTTTGCTAGGGATGACCTAAATATTAGATAATCGATTTGAGAAGGGTAGAGACCTGTCTTTGCCCTCCCACTGTTCATTTCTTGAGGAAAAAAATGAGATTGCCTGTAAATCAAAAGCCAGGCCTCTTATAAATTCTAAATTCTGTGCTCCACAGAGAGAGCCTCCGCTGGAAAGGAGAGAATCCATTTATGTTTCCAATTTTTCTTGCTGATGTCAGTAACTCTATACTGGCTATTTTTGCTCTTAAATCATTATCTGCAGCGCTGATGATTTCTTTAGGAAAAATTCTTAGATATGAAATTACGAGACCAAAATGTATATAAATTTTATGGGACTTGGACTTATTATTGTCACATTGATTTCTTGAAAGTTCGTGGCATTCTGTACCTCCAGCGGAAGTAGAAGGAGTGCTTCATAGTGTTTTAAGCATTAATTTCTCTGATTAACAGAGTGATTGGATATTTTTCTATACTTTGTTAGCAATCTTTGCTCTTTTGACTAATATCCATGTATTTTTATTACTGAATAGTATATTCTTTTGTCATTCATGACACATTTTGCTTCCCAATTTGATACTTTTCATTTTGCTTACTATTGATTGTGTTGTGTGGAAATCATATATTTCATGTTGATCAGTATAAAAATGCTTGCTTTTCTGACACATCTCAATAAATTATCTGCTAATTTTTTGAATTTTTTCTAATGACTTAATTTTCTATTTCAAGTATTTAATGTACAGTCATGTATGGAATTTGGATACATGAGATTAATATGCAAGTTGATTTTTTTTTTTTTTTTTTGGAAACAGGGTCTTGGTCTGTAGCTCAGGATGGTTCTAATCTCATGGATGTAGCCCAGACTGGCCTTGGATTTAAAATAATCCACCTGCCTCAGCCTCCCAAGTGCTGGTATTACAGGCATGTGCTACCATGGCCAGCTGTATGTGGTGCTGAGGAATTGAACTCAGAGCCTTGTGTTTGCAAGGCAAGCGCTTACACCACTGTGCCATTCCTCCAACCCTGATTTTTATTTTTAAAGAATTTTTCCAGAATCATTTATTGACTCTTTTTTGAGACTAGGTCTCACTCTGTCATTCAGCCTGGTCCTGAACTCACTGTGGAGCCCAGGATGGCCTCAAACTCTGGCAATCCTCCCGCCTGAGTCTCCCAAGTGCTAGGATTATAGGTGTATGCCACCATGCCCAACTTTATGTGGTGCGGCAAAATCGAACCCAGGGCCCTGTGCTCCTAGGCAGGTGCTTTAACTGCTGAACTATGCCCCCAGCCCTTGTTTGTTGCATAACTTTGCCCTTTCCTATGAACTGGTAATACCTCATATGTCATACAATGATATTATATCTGAGTATTTTTGAGGAACTTTCAATTCAGTACCATTAATTTGTCTCACTCTTCTTACATCAATATAGTTAATGGTGTAACTCTATAGTACCTTTTAATATATAGTATAAAAAGATTCTGTCTCTCCTATTATCCTTAATTTTCAAGAATATTTTGCTGATTTTCACTTGTTTATTATAAAATCATATCATCAAGTCTAAAAAATCTCATTGGGGTTTCAATTTGAATTTCTTTAAAATTTCAAGCCAATATTGAAAGAATTGACATTTTTTCAACTTTTTCTTTTATACATTTTGTACTATAATAGAAACCACTTTATATTCAAGTGTATAAGTGAAAACCTTTTCTTTCCCAGCTCTCCTCCTAAGTACTTTTGGGTGCTTGGGGATACTGTATATTCCTCTGTGAGGTTTTTGTTTTAGGTTTTTTTCTTTACTAGTTTAGAAGCTTCATAAAGGAGGAGGCTGTACCTTGTTCATCTTGGAGCCAACTTTAACTGTTGAATAGAAGTTTGTGCTTGTTCTCAGGCACTCTAGCACTCTAGCACTTTTGAAATGCCAGGGAGAGAGCATGCATACTAAGTTATATGTGAAGGAGCTTTTGAAATTGTGAGATTTATAGAAATTGGTCAGTGAATGCTGAAGGAAGGAGGAGATTGATTATTATTATTATTATTATTATTATTATTATTATTATTTTGAGAAGTATACCAGGAAAGTGTGTGTTGAACCTAGCTGTTGTCCCGGTAGTGGACAGTTGGTTAGTGGGCAGCAAGGAAGCGAAGTACAGTTCTGCATGGTAACAATTGTATTGGACCTTGAGTAATGTAGTGGTAGGTTGAGCTGTTACAAGGGCCGCTGTGCTTGAAGAGAAGCTGCCTGCATTTCCCACATTCATTTGTATACCATGAAATGAAGTGAGAGATGGTAGCCCAGTTATGGGAAGTTTTTGACCTGATGTGATAATTTTAATCTATATTCGATTTTACACCCTTCTCCCAAGTTTTCCTTTTTTTTTTTTTTTTTTTTTGCAGTTACTAGGATTGATTATAGGCCTTTCTCTCTGAGCTGCATCACCCCAGCCCATTTTTATTATTTGTCACAAGGTCTCACTAAATTGCTATGTTGTCCAAGCAGGGTTTGGTTTTTTTTTCTCATTTTATTAGTGTTTATATGAAATACACAATGGTTATATTGAGCTTGGGTATTTTGTGCATATACATATCATGCTGATACATACGTATCAGTCTTCCCTTCCCCTTCTTGATCCTCCTGCTTCATTTAAAATTTTTTTCTAGGTGACCAATATCCTACCATCTTTTTACTATTTTTAAAATTTATATACACATGAAATCCAAATTCTGTAACACATTAGAGACATGGGACTTGGGTGAGTCAATGGCCTGCTATGCTCCCCCATTTTCTGAGAAACACCCCTTTTCTAGCTGACTGTTGCCCTTTTTTACTCTGTCACTCATGTTGGGGCCTTTTTATGCCATTATTTTTGTCAATTTCATAAGAGGAGCACCCGTCTATAGTCATTCTTTTGTATTTGGTTGATTTCACTGAGCATTATTGACTCAAGGTGGCCCTATTTTTGTCAAAATCTTCATATCTGTCTTTCTTTATGGCTGCATGGTATTCCAGTGTATGTAGGTACCATATCTTCTCTAACCATTCATCTATGGATGGTCAAGTAAGTTGTTTCCAGGATTTGGCTATTATGAATTGTGCTGCTATAAATATGGATATGCATGTGTCTTTTTAGTATGTTGACTTTATTTCTTTTGGGAACATGCCCAGTAGAGCAGTAGCTGGATCAAATGGAATTTCTATTCTCAGCTTTCTCAGGAATCTCCAGGCTGCTTTCCATAATAGTTGTACCAGCTTGCATTCCCACCATCCGTGGAGTGGATTTCCTTTTTTTCTGCACCCTTGCCAACAATTGTTTTTTGAATTCAGTTGTTAGTTGTTTTGATGTACGCCATTCTCACTGGGACAAGGTGAAACCTAACATTGTTTTTATCTGCATTTCTCTAATGGACAGTGATGAAAAACACTTTTTCATGTGCTTCTTGGTCATTTGTACTTCTTCTGAGAAGCTTCTTTTCATTTCATCTGCCCCACTTCTTGATGGGGTTTTATCTTATGGGGCTTTGTTTTTGAGTTCTTTGTATTAATATTTTGTCTAAAGTGTTACTGGTGAATATCTTTTTCCACTCTGTGGGTTATATCTTCACCTTGTTGATTGTTGCTGAGATATCTTATGCAGCTGGTGATCTGTTCAGAAAATCCTTTCCTGTCCCTATGTCTTCTAAGGTTTTACATATTTTGTCTTTCAGTAGGTTCAGTGTATCTATTTTGATGTCTAAGTTCTTTGATCCATTCTGATCTGATATTAGTGTGTGGTGACAGATATGGGTGTGATTTCGTTCTTTTGCATGTGGAAATCCAGTTTTACCAGTACCATTTGTTGAAGATGTTGTCTTTTGTCCAGTGGATCATTTTGATCCCTTTGTCAAAATCAGGTGACTGAGGGTATTTGGGTTTGTTTCAGTATCCTCAATTCTGATCCATTGGTCTTCCTGTCTGTTCTTATACAGTACCATGTAGATTTAATCACTGTTGGTTTGTAGTATTTTTTCAAGTCTGGGATTATGATTTCTATGGCTTTGTTCTTGTTACTTAGAATTGCTTTAGAAATTCTGGGTCTTTTCTGGTTCCATATAAATTTTAAGGTTTTTTTCTAGTTCTGTGAAGAATCTAATTGGTGTTTTGATTGGTTATTGCATTGAATCTGTATAGTAGCTTTGGAAATACAGCATTTTGACAATATTGGTTCTTTCTATCTGGGAACATGCGCTGTCTTTCCATTTTCTAAAGTTCTCTTAAATCTCTGTCTTAAGGGCTTTGTAGTTTTCTTTTAATAGGTCTTCCATCTCCTTGATGTGGTTTATTCCTAAATATATTTGGTTGCTATTATGAAGGGGGTTGTTTTCTTGATTTCTTGCTCTTTGGTTTCATAATTGGAGTATAGGAATGTAATTGATTTATGGGTATCGATTTGGTAACCTGCTACTTTTCTGAATTTATACCATATAATTACTAAATATGACCAAAAGATAAGCTCCCCTAGACATACAATAATTTAACTCACTGGTATACAAAGAAAAGAGAGAATCCTAAAATCTGTAAGAGAAAAAAAAAGGCAGTTATGTATTAAGGCAAAGCTATCAGAGTAACAGCAGGCTTCTCAACACAAATTCTAAGGGCCAGAAGAACCTGGAGTGAAGTCCTCAAAGCCCTAAAAGATAGTAGCTGTCAACCAAGACTCCTGTACCCAGCAAAAATATCATTTAAAATCAACAATGAAGTAAAAACCTTCCACATCAAAGAAACATTGAGGAAATTTATGACAACTAAACCAGTACTACAAAAAAATTCTCAAGGGTCTGCTGTCTAGGGAAACAGGAACAGCCACAACAAAAAACACAGTGACAGGTTTTTCTTTGATAGAGAGAACATCTAAAAAACAAGTAAATAAAAGAATTTAGTATTTATAGGGTGACAGAATGGCAGGACCTAAGACTCACATTATCAATTAAAACCTTAAATGTTAATAGCCTCATTTCACCAATCAAAAGACATAAATTGGCTAACTGGATTAAAGAGTACCATCCAACCATATGCTGCTTGAAAAAGACACGTTTCAAACATGGAGATAAACATAGACTCAAAGTGAAAGGCTGGAGTTCTATATTCCACTCAGCTGGGGGACAAAAAAAAAAAATGAGGGGTAGTGATACTCTTTGCTGACATAGTAGACTTTAAGTCAGAAAAGACAAAGAAGGTGACATCATTCTTGTAAAGCAAACAATCTAGCAAGAGGAGCTGACAATCATAAACATTTTTGCTACAAACAATGGTGCACACAAGTACATAAAACAAAAGCTACTGGACTCCAAAAAACAGATAAACTCCAACTCTGTAATAGTGGGGGACTTTAATACTCCCCACTCCCAAGAAGATAGATCCTCTAAACATAAAATTAATAAAGACATACGTGGTCTGAACTACATCATGGAAGAAATAGGTCTTACAGACATAATACAAAGTTTTTAATTCAGTAATAACAGAATACACATTCTTCTCAGCTGCCATGGTACATTCTCCAAAATAGACCACATTTTAGGCCACAAAAAACTTGAACAGATACAAGAAAATTGTTATAATCCCATTTACCCTGTCAGATCATGTACATTAAAACTAGAAATCAACTATAACAGAAGATACAACTCAAAACTAATGGAGACTGAACAGTACTGTTGTAAATAAACATTGAGTTACAGAAGAAATCAAGGAAGAAATAAAGTTCACAGAGACAAATAACAGTGGTAGCACATCACAGCATAACCTCTGGAACATAATACAGTCAGTGCTAAAAAGGAAATTCATTTCCATAAATGCACACACAAAAAGAACATGATTTCTCTGAGCAAGTCCAAATAAATAATCAAACCACACAACTCAGGGCCCTAGAAAAATAAGAACAAGCCAACCACAAAGCTAACAGAAGAAAAGAAATTATAAAGGTCAGAGCAAAAATTAATTAAATAGAAATTTTAAAAGCAGTACAAAAATAAATGAAACAAAAAGGTTTTTTTTCCAGAAAGATAAGCAAGATTGATAAACCCCTTGTTAAACTCATAAAAAAGGAAAGAGAACACCTACAGCATTACAGTTAGGAATGAAAAAGGTGAAATTACAGCAAATAATATGGAAATCCAAAAGATTATAAGAAGTTACTTTGAAAATTCATAGTCCAATAAATTCAAAAGTCTAAAAGAAATGGAAAAGTTCTGAAACACATATCAACTACCAAAACGTAAGGAAGAATAAATGAAATATCTGAATAGGCCAGTATCCACCTTTGAAATCAAGGAAATAATAAAAACACTTCCAACCAACAAGAGCTTAGGAACTGGTGGATTCCTAGCAGAGTTTTATTTAAAAAAAAAAAAAAATCTGGGAGGTTTCAATGCCAGCGCTCACCACACTTTTTCAAGAAGTTAAAAAGGAAGAAAAATTGCCCAAATCATTTTTCAAAGCAAGCATAATGTTAATAATACCAAAAACCAGACAGAGCCCTAACAAAAAATAAAACTACAGGCCATTATCCCTAATTAATATAGATGCAGAATTAATAAAATTCTTGCCGACAGAATGCAGCAAATTGTAAAGAAGATTATACACCATGACCAAATGGGCTACATTTCAGAGATGCAAGGATGGTTCAGCATATGCAAATCACTAAATGCAATATTCCACATTGACATATGCAAAGAGAAAAATCATATGATTATCTCAACAGATGCAGAAAAAGCATTTGACCAAATCCAACACCCATTTATGACAAAGACTCTGAGGAAAATAGAAATAGAAGCACCCTATATCAGTCAACATGATTCAAGCTATTTGCAACAACCCCTCAGCCAATCCTAAATGGAGAAGGACTGAAAGTATTCACATTATATTCAGAAAGAAGACAAGGATGCTCACTGTCACCCTTACTATTCAACATAGTGCTTGAAATTTTGACATGAGCCATCAGGCATGAGCAAGGAATAAAAGGAATACGAATTGGAAGGGAAGAAGTAAAGATATCTGTTTTTGCAGATGACATGATACTCTACAGTGAAGACCCAAAAAGTTCCACCCAAAGACTCTTAGAACTAATAAGCCAACCCAGGGTGGATTTGAAGTTGCAGTCCTCCTGCCTCAGCCTCTTGAAGAGCTGGGGTTATAGACCTGTGCCACCAAGTTCGACTCCCCAAGGTTTCCTAAGTAAGTGTGCATAGTCTGGATAGTTGTATAGACAGCAGTGTTTGTACTCTTTCTGTTGAATTCTTTGGGCTAGACTTAGCTGCTGCGCCCTTTTTGGGTTTCACCCTCTCTGATATGTATTTGCTTGTAACTACTTTTCTTCAGAGGAGAAGAGGAAAAGTTAAAACAATAATCAAAAGGGATGGTTGAAATATACAATAATGTGTCAGCTTTACTTGGAATAGTCCAGTGTTATAATCAGGGATTTGCATTAAGATTTTAATGTACGTCAGGTGTATCTGCATAGCCAATTGAAGTTGCCCTGTTGAAGACTTAGGAGGTGGCCGCCCCAGGCGGAATGGCCTCCATGTCCTGTCCTGTTTGCTCCCCTCCTTGCTTTCTTCTTGCTGTTTTTTCCCGCTCTGTCCTTTTTTCTTCTTCCTAGGACCAACTTGGGTGGATTCTTCAGTATTGTCATTTCTTGTAAAGGAAAGCCACTTTTCCAGAAAGTTTTGCCTTTGAATTTCCCCATTATTTCTTTTAATACTTTTCTCAGCCACATTATTTGACAGCTTAAAGCAAACGGGTGAACACAGCATGCTGTTAATAGTATATTTCTTCTAAAATGCTGTCTGTTGAGAATCAGTAGTTTCATACTTGACGTTTAGAAAGCTTGAGGCAACTCTTTGATAATATCTGTAGGAGTAGTTTGTTTCTTTTGAAGAAATTAGGTTCCTTTGTAATCTTTTGACTAAAGCATTGAGATAAGAGGTTTAACTCTAAAGTTTTTAACAAAGAGGAAAAGTCATCCAGTTGCTGCTAAGTGACATGGTGTGGATGGGGATGTGAAACCAAGATAAGCTAAGAATGGGAATTCTATATCTATTTTGCACTTATACTTTAAAGATCTCACTCTTCCTCTGAAAATTTGGCCACATAGCTTTGCCTTTCTTTCACAGAACACATACACAAGTCACATCGATGTTTAAGAGATTCTTCCCCTTAGTCCTTCCTTTCCTGTCACTGTATTTCTTTCCTCTTCCTCTGATTACTTCATCCCCCTCACCCTGACCCTTACTCTTTAATCCTCCTCCTCCTTTCTGGACCAGGTCCCTAGGGTGTAAATATTTCTTATTAGCCCTTATTAATCTATGTACAGACTTGATGAGAATAACCTGGCCCATTGGGCTCCAAGAATGACTCACAGAAACCATTATGCAGCTTGATTTTAAGTCTTTTGTTAGGCAGGCTTATGTAGACTGCCATTTTACTTTTCTTGCTCCCTGCTGATTCTCTCTGGTAGCACGCTAATAACTTCAAGAATGACTAAACCTGGGCAGCAAAAAATAAAGAGAGGAAGAGAGGCCAGCATCAGTTGGGTGGTTCTGTAGGATCAATCTCTCCCTCCACATCTTCATAAATTATGGACTGTATTGATCCATTCACATTGATGTATAGACTCATTCTGCCAGAAGCTGGAGGTGAAGTAGAAAATGGAAAGTGACCATTTATTAGAGCTGATGAGTGTCTGCATTGTATGGAAACACCAAACCAAACATAATCACATATGCCTAGACAGCCTGTCTTTTAACCCTATGATAGCTTGGCCACAAGCACATGGGCCTGGGGGTGACCGGCAAGACTGAATAATAAGTCCCAAGTAACCTATCTTTTTTCAGTGACTTAGAACTAGTCTGTAAATTTTTTGAGATTGGAAAACCACTTTCATTCCTTTGTTTCTTCTCATAGTTCAGCCATGGATTTTTCTGAGACCTTCATTTGAGGACACATGAGAAATATGTATTATTTTCCTGTCTGACAACTATTACAGATCTCAGAAAGTTCTTTTCACTGTTTCACTTTTTTTTGAGACAGTGTCTCAGTTACTTTTTCATTACTGTGACTCAATACCTGACATCCACAAATTTAGGGGAAGAAAGGTATATTTTAGCTCACAGTTTCAGAAGGTCACAGTCCATCCAGGGGTGCCCGGCAGCAATGTAAGTATATGGCAGAGGCAGAGGTGGAAGCAGTTTCTCACAACACAAACAGGAAGGTAAGTTGGGACTAGTTGAGACTAGTCCTCAAGGAAGGCAGGAAGCAGCTTATATATCCTTCCAGGTTGCCTCCCAGTGATCAACACTTCCTGGGTCCCGTTGTGGGTCCCCAGTACATGCCTATATCCAACTAACACTCCAGTAATCCGATTTACATGCCTGTAATCCACCCCTCCGGACTAGACCCCAATCTCCCAACAGCACATGGTTCCATAGACAGTCTATAACATTCAAATATATGAGACTTTGGGGGCACATTCCAGATCCAAATCACAGTAGGCAGGATCTCCCTAGCTCACTAGGCTAGGCTCAAATTTAAGAATCTTCCTGCCTCAGCCTGCCAGAATGCTAGGATTATAGGTATATGCCACCACATTCAGCTTCTTTTCACGTTTTTAAGTGTGTTTCTTTATCTACACATTGAAAGGTTGAGAAATTTTCAGTGATTTTTGGTCTGGGAGGAATTCTTTTTTTTTTTTTTGAGACAGAGTCTTGCTTTGTACTCTAGACTGGTGCTAAACTCACTACGCAGCTCAGGCTGGCCTTGAACTCACGGCAATCCTCCGGCTGAAAGAAATTACAGGTGTATACCACCATGGCCAGATAATTTTTATGTGGTGCTAGGGGATCAAACTGAGGGCTTTGCATGCTAAGCAAACACTAAACACTGAACTATATTCCCCAGCCCTGATCTGGGGATCCTTTCTAAACATTTTATTCCAAATGTAGATAGCTTTTCAGATCAGGGCCAGATTCAGTTTGTTTGTGATTTTTAAAGCATTCTAATCTGTGTACCCTCATTTTGTATATTAAGCCTTTTGAAGTTGCAAAACTTCACTCCTTTTTGCAAACCCCAGGATTCCTAGGAATGAATAATGAAGTCACCTGTGTACATCATCCAAGTCTCTTTGAGAAGAGTGATGTAAAATATTTGTGACTTTAATCCTCCCTGAGTGTTTGTTTTAAACATGTTTTTAAGAAACTGCTCTGTCTTAAGTATTGTCACGTCAGTTATTTGTTGCCACCATAAAGCACATAACAAAGGACTGCAAGACCTCAGCACCATATAACACTTAGCTGCTCTGAGGGTCTCACGTCCTGCAGCAGGCCAGCTTGGGCATGTTTGCATGGCTGTTGGCAGAGATGTACCAGAGCAAGTGAGATTAAGCGAGTTCTGCATGCCCCCACTTGTGTTTCAGTTTGTTTTTTGAAGCAAGTCACATGGACTGGCGAAATCTCTGCTATTGTTAAGGGAAGCACTGAAGTCATGTGACAAAGGACATAAAGTAAGGAGAGAGGAAGCATTCGGGCCCTGAGGCGGTCATGCACCCAGTTCCTCTACATGCAGTGTTGTAGTAGATACATCTGCCCAGTCCTTTATGCAACCCTGAGAGGTAGGTAGCATCAGCTTTATTTAGCAGTTAGAAAAACCAAGCCTCAGAAATGTTATGTGACCTATCCAAAGTCACACTGTTGATGAGTAGGGCACAGTCATCTCTCAGGATCTGTGGGGAGGTAATTTCAGTACTCCTGCAGAAGGCTGGAGGCATAGCTCAGCAGTTAGAGTGCTGCCCTGGGTTTGATTCCCCAGCACCACATGAGAGGGGTGTGGTGGCGCACGTGTGTAATCCTAGCACTCAGAAGGCTGAAAGGTTGAGACAGGAGGATTGTCATGTGTTCAAGGCCAGCCCGGACTACATAGTGAGTTCAGGACCAGCCTGTACTACAGAATGAGACCCTGTCACAAAAAAAAGAAAAGAAAAAAGAAAGAAAGAAAGAAAGAAAGAAAGAAAGAAAGAAAGAAAGAAAAAAGGATTCCTGTAAATACTAAGGATTCTCAAATATAAAATGTTAATTAAATATGACAGATTATTGGGTTTAACCTATACAATCCTCCCATATATTTAAAATCACCTGTAGGTTATTTTTAATGCCTAAAACAATGTAATGCTATGGAAATAATTGTTGTACTCTTGTTTTTGTAATGATGAAAATTAAGATGCAGTTTTTGTATTTCTGAGGTTTGAATCCAAGGCTTTTGCTCTAAGCTACACCCCCAGCCCATTTTTTAAAATTTTGAGACAAGGTCTTGCCAAGTACTAAGTTGCCCAGGCAGGGCTCAAACTTGGAGTTGCCTCCCAGAGCCCTGGCCTAGCTCAGATGCTTTTATTTTTGTTTTTTTTTTTTGTTTGTTTGTTTGTGTTTTGCCAAACTAGGGATTAAAGCCCCCACATGAGCCTCACACATACTAGGCAAGCACTCTGTTGCTGAACTACATCCCTAGCCTTTTTTTTTTTTTTTTTTTTAATTTTAGGACAGAGTCTCATTGAGTTGTGTAGACTGGCCTTGAACTTGTGATATTCCTGCCTTAACCTCCAGGAAGCTGGGTTTATAGGCTTATACCACTGTGGTTGGCTCAGAAGCAATTTAAAAAAAATGTTTTTGATCTCCAGTTGTTTGAATCCGTAGAGAGGTACACGTGAATATGGAGGGCTGTCTGAAACTTGGGTTCGAATCCAGTTCTGCCAGACCCTTCCTCACACAGCCTGTCTGCTTCTACCCAGCATTTTGGGTTATTGGCTCTTTCTGGAAGCGTTCTGCTTTGCCATTTATGCTTCTGTATTTCCCCCTCCAGCCGCGCTCTTCCCCTTTCTCTGTTACATTTCTTTGACTCCCTTTTTTCAGTGTCCTAAATGTAAGCAGGTCCTGTTTTTGGCATCTTCTGTTTGCCTCCTTGCTTCTGGGCTCAGTCATTGCCATGAAGTGTACACCCCGCCCCCATACCCACCTTGTTGGCTGGCTTGCCCTCTGTGCTTCCCTCGCCACTCGTTTCTCCTCCCAGATACTCTGAGCTGCAAGTCTCAGCCACTCTTGTTCATCCTGGCTTACACCAGAAGGAAGTGCCTGTCTTGCACAAGAGGAAGTGCAGAGGCAGGGCGAGCCCCTGGGGGCTCAGTTTTCTCTCTTTCCTAGTGTCTTGCTGTGTTGGCTTCGTCTTGTAGTTGACAGATGAATCAGTGATAGTCTTTCCATTAAGGAAGGGCAGGGAAATTCTTTCCATTTAGATGTCCCAATAGACTCACCTTTGTCTCTTACCATGTTACCCTGGCTTAGGCCGATTTGCCACTCCCCGAGGCCGTTCCTGGGGGAGCCTGACCTGGGTCTGGTGGCCCGTGGAGGAATGGCTGGTAGGAGGCAGTTGCCACGTTCCCTACTGTGCCTGCATGGCTGAGCAGCACATTCTCCATCCTGTTTCCTGCCACTTCTATCTTCTGCATTTTAATTGGTGGTGTCATCAATCTTTCCTTCCTTTCATCAACACTCTGCCATCGGTTTTTAACTTCTTCTCTACTATCCTTTCACTGCGTTATGTGTTTCTTTCTTTCATTTGTTTTTGTTTTTGCAGTGCTAGGGATGTAACCTAGGGCCTTGAGCGTGCTAGGCCGGTGATCTATCCCTGAGCCACATCCCCGGCTCTTTTCTTGGTTTTGAGATCATTAGTAAAGGCCTACGTCAGATGACTCCCTGCTCTCCTGAGTGTACGATTTAAGAGTCAAACAATTCCTGGGCATCATGGGCAGGATGAAAAGAGCATTATGCACTGTGTGTGGTGTGACCCCATGATGAAAGCAACAGTAATAGCAGTCAGGGAAAGTGTCTCATGAGCAATTGCTTCTAAGCTGATGATTCAACCTTGGTAATGTCTCTCTTTTCTTGCTTTAGAAAATTATCTCTGTTCTCTGATTTGGACCCTTACCACATCTTCCAGTTGACCCATCAATCAATTTTGGTGCTACCTTTGTTTGTAAATAAAGTTTTATTGGTACCAAGTCACATCCATTAGATGATGTACATAGCCACTTTCACATTGCAATAGCAGAAGTAGTTAGTATGGACACCAAGCATCAAATACTCTCTGACCCTTTACAGAAAAAGTTCATCAACTCTTGCTGTAGACCAGCAGAAAAACTCAATTCCTGCCTTCCAGGAAGTTTCGTCTTGTAAAAAGAGACTTCCTCATGTATAATATTTAGAAAACTTTATGTTTAATCCTGTTGTATAAAGATATTTAAGTACTATAAAAGCATTCAAGTGGCAACAAAAATTAGTATTGTTTGAAAGATTAATGTGAATTTGTTTCTCTACTTTTCTCCATTTTTCTCTGCTGTTTCATTTTCTATTCCACGAATGAATCTACATTCCTTTTCTTGCCCTCAGATTTCTAGATTGACACTTTCCAGATTTACAGTTTCTAAATTTACACTGTTCATGGCACTTGATTACTTCCCTCTCAGGACGAGAGTAAAGGTGCAGATTGGTTGAGAAAATAGAAAGTCTGAGTGTGAGATACCTTTTTTGTGTACCTTTGTACCTTTTTCTGTACTTAGGAGAAAGAATTTGTTAAAGAAATGAGAGAGGTCTTTATTTGCATGGAACAAATAGATAATAGTTTTCAAACCTCTTGGTTTGAGGAAAAATCTGCTTAAAATCTTTCACTTACAGGTAGGCCAGTCCCTCTACCTGCATGACTCCTTCACTTAGAAAGCTTCCCATTTCCCAGTGACACACCTCCATGGGCAGCAAAACCATTTGCAGCCCCTCCAGGAAGCCCAAAGTTCTGAGTGGTTTTATTGTCCTGACCAGAACACAATCATCTGCCCAGTAAGGAAGATCTCATGTCCTTAGATTTCAGTGCTCTTTTCTTTGAGTTGTGCATTTTCATTTAAACTTATCTCAAGTTTTCTTAGATTTAGTATAGAGTAGTTTGCAATACTTCCTCTGAGCCCTATTCCCAGGAGAGACCTGGTTTCTGATTATCTGTACAGAAGATCTTATACATACACATTATGATGAATCATAAGCAGTTATAGACATCTGACCAGAAAAATGTCATTTGCATATGGTATGACCTACCAGGTTGTGTTTAACCTGTAGCTGACTTTAAAAAAAAATTGTTCTTTTTTTTGAGTGAGGAGCAACTGTCTTGGGTCACATATAAAGTGTGTGTGTGTGTGTGTGTGTGTGTGTGTGTGTGTGTGTGTGTGTGCCTTTAAAAGTTTTTTAAATATAACATTAAAAAAATCAAGGGCAAAAATTGGCAGGCCACAGGTTATCACACACTAATACAGGCATACTGGTGTTTGAAAAAAACCTCACAGATGTAATCATTCTGTTGGTGCTGTATTGCAGTTATTTACTGGGTTAAAGAACATCTTGAAAATTTTGCCATGCACTCTAGTTAGAGCTACCATTCTTTCGTAGTCTCTGTGTAGTTATATCTGTGACTTAATTAACTAATCTCCTAATTGATGGACATTTAGAATGATTCTAGCTTTTCACTATTCTGAGTATTGTAGCAGGGAACGTTATGCACACATCTTTGCACATTTCATGTTAGTTTCCTAGAGTGTATCTTCCGTATAGTGAAAAGTATGATTTTCTTGACTTTTAGATATTTTCTTTAGAACTAGTCAGATGCCTCTGGTCTTAGCTGGACTTATTGCTATTCTGGTTTTTCATACACTAGCAATACCACAGAGGTCTCAGTGGAAGTCAGGCGACCCCTGCAGGCAAATCTCAGGCAGTTGTAAATATTGACATAAACTTCTCTCCCATTAGGGATCATACCTGAGCTCAGTACCCAGAAGGCACTAGGGACATGCATGAGCAAGATGCATGTGAATCCTTGTGGACGTACTGAAGCCCTAGTGATCTTTTCATTCCTGAAAGGACAGGAAAGTTGTAGTGCTTTCCAGAATTTTAGTAGCTACAAAAGGAAGAAAACCTGAAGGTAGTGTTGGAAATGGAGTAGTGGTGATGCTGTGGTAGGTGTCGGCCTGCAAATTATCTGTGCTCAGTTCCCTGGAAGGGAGCATGGGCATTGAGCTGAGCTGAGCCAAGGTACCGGATGACAGAGTGGTGCTCTTGCCAGCCAATTACCCGATTAATAAGAGGGCACTTGGCAAGTAGTGTCTTCAGCACAGTGCCATGCGACCATTTGTGGATCAGGACTTTTGAAGTTGTCCAGTGTGGTTCTTCTGTTATGATGGGCTGCTCCCAAGCCTATGACATGTTCCCGTAAACGTATTTCACTGTCCAGATGTTCACTGCTTTATTTTATACACTTATATAAATTTATCTTTTATTTTATTTTATTTTTTACTTTTGGGTTTCCTTAGAAATTATAATCTTGAAGGCAAGAATCAAAGGTTCTTTATTTTTAATTGCCCTGGAGCCAGCTTGCGAGACTGGTGAAGCCTATGTTTTTAAAAGAGTGAGATTGCAAAAGAAACTAACAATATTGAAAATACATGTATCAAAATACTGCCAAAACATAAACTGTCTGTCCGTCTGTCTGTCTGTCTTTCTTTCTCTATCTATCTATCTATCTATCTATCTATCTATCTATCTATCTGTCTGTTTATCTAGAGGCAGGGTCTTGCTCCATAGTCCAGGCTGCTTCTGAACTCACTTTGGAGCCAAGGCTGGGCTTGGACTCATGGCAGTCTCCTGCCTCAGCCTCCCAAGTGCTGGGATTACAGGCGTACACTACCCCGCCCAACTTATGTGATGCTGGGGAAATTGAATTTAGGGCTGTGAGCTTGCTAAGCAAATGCTTTAACCACTGTACCATTCCTCCAGCCTCAATAAGGAATATATATTTTAGTCAATGTATTAAATAGGTGAATGTCTCTGTGTGTCATGATTTTGAGGTAGAGGTAAATGTTAATGATATAAACTGCCATTTGCATAAAGAAAATTCATAAGTAGTTAGGATTCCCCATCCTTTGTTCTTGTGGAGATGAGAAAGGGTACTGTTAGAAAAGGGGGGCAGTCAATATTTTAAAATATTTTTGACTGCCTGTGACAAAGATCTCTCCCTCCCCAAGAAAATATGTGGCATTTTCTGTTATTCTTTAAATCTCACTGTTGTGGCCATTTTTGGGTACTGATTTGAAAAACTGGAAAACGCTAAATTTGTTTATGATGGGCATTTCCTCTCTCCCCAGATTCTCTAAAAATAGGCAAGAGACATTGACCCCAGAGGAGGGTCTTTAAAGGTGTTCTAGACCTTAGTCAATTTCTAAAATGTGCTCTTTGTTTTCCTTCCTGTCTCCCTTCTTTTCTTTCTCTCCCCTCCTCTTTTCTTCATTTCTTCTCTCCACTCTTTCCATCCCCTGATCCTCTCATCCTTTCCCTCCTTGCTTTCCTCCTTTCAGTGAAAACATTTGGGATCTGGTCTATCTATTTGTCAGCAGTAAAGTTTGAGAATGTCTGTAAAAATAGATATTTTAGAGGGAGTATGTTGGCAAGAAGGGAGGAATCATGTTTATGCTCAACAAATAACTTATATTTAGAATCTTCATTTTTTTCCTTTGAAATTCTGTATTCTCATTTCACTTGAATGACTGTGCATGGAGCACTTAAAAGTAGATCAAACAAAATTCTATAAATACGTTGAGTTCTTTGGGGGCATTTTGCCAGAATCTGTCTTGCTAAAGGAGAGAAAAGCAATGTGTTTTATGGATTAGATTTTCTCCTTTGGAAAATCCAGAGTACCTGTCTCAGAGAGCTAGGGGAAGCCAGGCCAGAGATACCTCTGGGAGTTGTCCCTTGAAGCACTTGTTGTAAGTTGGGTCGTTTGTATCGAGGGGCTTGCCTAAAGGCCAAACCAAGGCCCAGGACCAGCCTGAGTGAAGGGGGAAAACAGAAGTATGTTTAGAGAAGTCACTGCTTTTGTTTTCCAATATGATTCTTCTATGTCATTCTGATAGGAACAGAGGGCTGGTGAAAAGAAAATTGATTGAGCTGATATAAATAATTAACAGAGCTGCCTTTTAACAGATCCTTAGTGTAATACAAACTGGGAAAAGGGGAAAAGTCAGGTGGAATTATTTCCTTCTGTAAATTAGGCCGGTCCCCATTATCCCCATTTTCTACTTTCTACTTGAGAAAGCTGAGGCAAAGAGCTCTGCAGTGGACTCAGTGCTGGGATCCCCTTGGTTTCTGCTTCTCTTCTGTCTTAGGATTTTCTTTATATGCTTTCAGTGTAGACCATGTCTTCAAGTGCAGCGAAGTCAGAGCTCATGTGTCTGTTCATACCTCATTTTTATAAGACAGTTGAGGTGGAGGACATTTAGTTCCTGATGTACATGATACCAACATGATAGATGCGGCTACTACGGAAATATCAGATGACAGTGCTTGTAGTTAAAATATCTGGGTACAGCTTCTCTGAGTAGCCATTAAGTTTATTAAATTATTACCTGGCCAACTTGAAGGGTGCTTCTAGTGGCTTCAGTAAAGTGGTCAATAGAGTAATGTTTCTTGATCTATCCTAAGGGGATAGATCTATCCTAAGATTAGGGAATTTGGTTTCTCCCTCTCTTTCTAGATACATGGCATCTGGGCCCATGCATTGATTCAGAGTGGGCATTTGTGAAGAAATGGCGTCGTCATAACCATAATAAGATATGTGTGGGAGTTGGTAAATCAGTTGAATTTGCTGAAAAAGGCATTCATGAAAGAATTGAGAGGTGTCCAAGTTGAAGCTCAGATGATGGTTGGAGGATCCAACCTTCTGCACGGAGATAGTTGCCTTGGTTCTGTGGGCTGGTGGAGTCAGGCCAGGGAAAACAACCTTAGATTGGTGATCAGGGGGACCATTGTGGACTCCTTAGGGCTCTGTAATAGCACCTGATCAGAACACTGACTAATATGGGCTAACAGTGTGGAGCCATTTCTCTAGGCTCGCACCTCTTGCTGTCATCATTGACCAGGCAAAGACAGTTGTCATTGGGAGGCCAGAGCCCACTTGTCATTAAACTTGTGAAAAACATCTTTCTGACTGACTCAGTTGGCATTTATTTACTTATGGAACAGGAACCTTACTGTTATGTCATCTAAGCATGTTGACAAAGGTAAGTTTCATAGTACAAGGTAATTATTTTAATAAATGACTAGTGTTTGAAACAAAACCCATTACAATGTATTACGTGTTTTCATAAACAAATTGATACTGCTACTTTGGGGTGTAGCCTTCCATACCATTTTCTGTTCCTAAACAGGTGTGTTTACGTATGAGCATACCCTTTCTCTAGTTTAGTGATTTGTATTAGACTTTCATATATTAGCCGACTGGTGAATGGATTCACCTACTTATCAACAAACATTTGTTGAATGCTTTTGTCTGTGCTAGGTTCTCAGTGATGAATGAGTAAAATAGTTGATGTTGCTTATAGTTACATAGTATGTATATATAAAATTGGCATAAACATATGTGAGATTTGGTCTGTTAATATATTATGGACACCGTTTTCTTGGTGCATATTAGTTGTATAGAAACATGAGATTCCTTTTGGTATGTTAGTACACGCATGTAACATATTTTGATAAATTTCGTTCCCATTACTCACCACTCCCTTTCCTTCTCCCTCCCCTGTTCTTCTTTCCCATTTTCAAAGGTCCACTTTTTGGTAAAGGCTGCAAATAAATGTTTCATTTGATCCAGCAATACCTCTTTTGGGTATCATTTCAAAAGAGTTAAAAGAGACATATAACAGAGATACATGTATACCCATGTTTATAGCAGCACAGCTAATAAGAGCTAAATCATGGAAAATAACCCATCCAGAGACCAATGGATACAAAAACTGTGGCATTTGTACACAATGGGATACTAATCTTTCATAAATACAGATAGATTTGAGGTACTTGTAGGTAAATGGATGCAACTTGAGACCATCGTGCTTAGTGAAGTGAGTTAAACTCAGAAGGTTAAATATTGCATGGTTCTCTAATATGAGAAATTCAGAGTACAGGCACTTTATATAACCAGATGGGAGTGATGATGGGAGTCAAGGGAGATAGGGAGAGTGTGGGAGGGCCAGAAAGGGGGGAGGAAAGGATTGTAATGTTGACATGATATATTGAATATATGTGTACAAAATACTCAAGCTAGATGTAACCATTCTGTATCTCTCTCTCTCTCTCTCTCTCTCTCTCTTACACACACACACACACACACACACACACACACACACACACACACACACAAATAAAAATGGGAAAAATTTACAAATCTACCTTATGGATATCTTTACATATCAGTATACATAGTTACTTTCTACTTAATGACTGTTGAAAATACTATAATTTATGTAGTCCTTCCTCTCCGAGGGAACCCTTCAAGATGTTTCACATCTAGATCTCTGTGCATATATGCATTTGGTATAAAAAAGTGATGCTGTCGTAGACATTTATTTCTGTTTAATTGAAGCAGGTGTTTCCTGTCTTTTAAGACCGAACTTAAAATCAAATATAGATGATGCCTTGTTCATATACACCCCTGCTGTAGCATCTAGTATGAATAATTGCCAGTGGACTATGGATTTATAAGAAGAAATCAGGACTGAATCATTGTTTGGGATTGCAGATCCTTTGTATTACATTGCTGGTAGAGAATGAAGCCCCGGTGACACATCGACAGCACTGCAGGGTCCATCCTCTTTCCATCTCTGTAGCATCAACGATTCCAGGTGGTATTGACTTTTAAACACGAGTTAGTAGGTGCTCTGCTACCCCATTGATGCTTTGCCTCTCCTTCCCTCCCTCCTTCCTGTTCTTCTACAGTGTCTCTCTGTGTGGGAGTTTGTGTTTATTTAACCATGACCTAAGGACAGGATGACAGGATGTGGAATAAGTATTCACTGGCTTATTAATCCATTTATTGGTCAAGAACAGTCATTCATTGTCAAAAAGACACTGAGATAGGTAGGTGCTGGAGATGAAGGAAAAGTAAGGAGGTATCATTGTCTTCCAAAAGGGGCAGTATGCCCATTAGCTGATTAAGGTACTGTGTACATGTGTGTTCATTTCTGTGTATTGGACTCCTTTTCTCTGGGTATATAATTTTTCCAGTGTGTTTTCTAACTTTCTTTGTCTTCCATTGTCTTCTGTTGATCTATCTTCTTGGTGCCAGGTTTTCTCTCCTAAGCCATCCTGTGCTTCTTCCTGGATCTCTGTCTTCATTGGACCATATTCCCCACTTTCCTGTCCAGAGAACTCCTCTAGATTCTCATGGTCCATAAAATGAAGTCCTTATTCTTACCTTGGCATTCAGAGTCCTCCAGAAAATCACTCCTAATCTGCCTTCCTGATGTTATTTTGGGTGATGGAAAAAGAGAACTAAAGATCACAACCTAATTGACCTGTTTGTCTTGGACAAGTTATCTGACCTTTCTATACTCAATCATAAAGATGGGGCCAGCACCCTGATCCTCACAGGATTCATCTGAGGACTTGAAGGAAGGCATTTAAAAGCTCAACACTGAGCATATTTTCTACAGTATAAAGACATTTACTGTTCATTTTCTTCATCTCCAACAGGATGAAATTGATTTTTCTATGTAATTTGTGAGTTTGCCTGCCTTTCCCACCCATGGCTCAGAGACACTCATAAATGTATCCTGCATTCTACATTTTCACCTCAATTCTGGTGAGACTTGGTGGTAAATGAGCCCTGGCATAACTGTTACCACTTTTCAAATAACCCCTGCCTTTGAAGTAGCAGGCAAATGAATTTCCTATTTTCTGCCACGCAAAGATATTGATTGTACACATCCCTTTGAGTGTCAGTCAGGCTCATCTCCAGGGACCACACAACAGTGATTAGGTTACCTAGTGTACGTTTCCACTGCAACAGCCTAATTTCAGTGAACAGGGGATTGTAAAGAATGACCCAAGAGGTCACTTTTTCCTGGAGCATAATTTGCTTCTGCTGTGTCCTTCTCTTCCACCGATTTACACTACATCGAAACGGGCTAATGAGTGGCAGTTTTTCCAGGGAATGGTATGATGCAGGATCTGTGAGATCAATAATGCTACTTTCTCTTCCCCATCATCCATAATCCACTGAATATCCCAGGTAAAATGTGTGAGCCTACACCTTTATTTAGTTCAGTTTTTGCTATTTTCCCATCCCAATATAGGAAGACTGGCCTCTTGCGTAAGTTAAGGTTTCCAACTCCACAGCAGCTTCTTCAAGAAGCCAGCACACTGCCCAGTAGCCCTGGGAGTTGTTGCACCTCAGCCATGTTTGCTAATGCATCATAATAGAACTGCCTCCTTTGTCCTCCTGCTCTTCTGCTCCCAGGAACACAGTCCTACAGCTTGGAAGTCCTAGTTCTGAAAGAGTGAGAAGTAAAATCAAAGCACAGCAGCATTCACCTGGGTTACGTGTGAGAATAATATTGCCAAATATTTAGAAGTCTAGTTTCTTTCCTTGTTGCAGATACACTGAAGGTAGGCCCTAAAATAACATTGTCCTGGAAAATTCCCCTTATTTTTTTTCCTGTTGCTCTTTTTGGATAGCAGATTTGTCAAAATGTCTCATGACCTTGTCTCTGAGATGTCAGAATCATCTGGGGAACTTTTAAAATACAGGTAAATGGTCACAACTTGAGACCATCATGCTTAGTGAAGTAAGCCTAACACAAAAGTGTAAATATCGCATGGTTTCTCTAACTTGAGAAACCCGGAATACAGACATTTTATAGAAGCATGTGGATGTGATAGTGGGAGTTAGAGTTGATGGAGAAGGTGCTGGAGGGCCAAAATTGGGGAGGGGGAGGAAAGGGTTATAATATTGATGTGATATATATGTAGATACCCATTGTGTGTGTGTGTGTGTGTGTGTGTGTGTGTGTGTGTGCGTGCGCACGCTCGTGTCCGTGCGTGCGTGCGTGTGTATGTATGTATAAAATTTCAGATGCCAGGATGTACCCCCAAACCAGTGATACAAGAATCTCTAGAGTTGGGGCCTAGACATTGGTATTTCCTTTTTCCTTTTATATTTTTATTCAGAAAGAAAAATCAAGTGTACAAAAAAGTTGGGACACTAGTGCAATGAGCATCTACCTGTGTTTACCAGCTGTCAGCATTTTGCCTCAGAGCCTTGTCATGTAGTCCCAACTGGCCTTCAACTTGTTACATAACCTAGATTGGACTCAAATGTGAGATTCTCATGCTTCAGCCACCTAAAGTGCTGGGATTATAGGTGTGTGCCACTGTGCCCAGTTGTTTTTCTTGAACAGTTTGAAAATAGGTTATAAGCATCAGGACATTTCATCCCTAAATATTTCAGAGTATGTACCCTAAGATTGATGTTATTCTGCTGTGTAACCACAATAGAATAAACACATGCAGGAAATCTAACAATATAATGCTGCTGTGTAGAATTAGTCCCCATCCACGTTCTTCACTTCTCCCAATAGTATTCTTTATAGTCTTTTTAAAAATGTACAACTAAATTATGGATCATGCATTACATTTAGTTGTCATATTTTTTTGTTCGTTTAAACATTGGCTTATAACATTCAGTGTGTCTTTAGTTTTTAAAAAATCTAGAACTCCTGTCGACTTCTGAAAATATTTTATGATACTGACTTAAAGAAAAAAATCAAGTCAGTTTTTGTGGACTGTGCTCTTTGGATTTAAATGATTGATTCCTTATGGTTAGATTTGGGTCATTGTTGGAGACAGGAGTATCCTTTAAGTGTTGGTAAGTCCTTCTCAGTATAGCTGAGCAGGAGATATGATGTATGTCAGTTGTCTTGTGATTGGCAGTGTTCATTTTTGTCACATGTTAAGGATATGTCTGCCAGATTTCTCTGTTCTAAACGGACAGAAGTGATCCTGTACAATGGGAATAAGCGACTTGATTTTTTCTCTTTGATTTTATCAGTGCTTTCTTTCTTACAGTATTACCTCAGGACACTGTTACGTTCCTTAGATATGTAGTAAGGATCTGTTTGATTAATTTAATGTACTCTTTAAAGATGAAATCAAATAATTTAAAACATAGTTTCATTTTGTCATAGGAGATAGGGATATTAAAAAGTAGACAGTGTGGGTATTGGAAGTTTTCAGTTGACCTGAAGACTTTTATAAATCTGTGATGCTATTTGTTGTTTTATTTTTTGTGATTGCTGAAGGAATTTGCCTAGTAAAGTCTTAATATGCCATAAGAACCCAGGGTGAAGATTCTAAAATATCAATGTGTTTCTTGTTTGTGGGCTTGAGTCATGGCATGCTTTTAGTTTTTATGATTACATTTTCACAGAAGGTGAATGTTCTGCATTGCCTCTCCATCTACTTGGTTGTATTTCATTAAAATAGGAGCCTGTAGGCCCCAGTTCCCAGCAATAATAATCACTCCTGATTTATGGGTTTTCACTTTCTGTATTTGTCTTTTAACCATGTACTGTGTTAGCTCTGCTAGTCTTTTGTAGTCTCAAAGTAAAACCGAGAATTCATGACAGTGGCCTGACTTGGGAGGTAGTGGTGCTAGAATTGCATCACCTGTTTGAAGTATGTGGTGATTGAGATCTGGAGTGTCCCCCAAAAGCCTCATATTCCTATGGATACTGTGTAGGGTTGGGAGGTGGGGCCTGGTTGGAAGGGGGCAGGTGTTTAAAACTTTACCTGGAGGGGCTGGAGGGACGTGTGCTGGTTCCACCCTTTCTCCCAGTTCTCTCTGTTCCATCATGCTGTGAGGATCTCTGTCTCTGAGCTCTAGCTGCAGTCCCACCATGTGATTACACCATTTTCTAGCTGCCCACCCATGAGTGGACTGAGACCTTCTGAAACTGTAAGCTGTAATAAATCTTTCCTTCCTAAGTTGTGGATATTGCATATAGTGTCATAGTGATGATAAAGTAACTAAGACAGAATACTAGGCTCTCTAATTACTAGCTGTAAAATACTTGATCTCTAAGTGCCTCCTTAATCTCCTTGTCTGGAAAAAGGGGATCAGTTGTGTGCCCCAGCAGTTCAATGTAAGGATTAAGGGGATAATTCAGATAAAATACTTAATAATCTCTAACATATAGTAAGTACTTAATAAATGTTAGCTGTTATTTTATTAATCAAGCTGATTATGAATTAAAGGTGGCTTTTGCCTCTAATAAGAAAGTTGGGTATGCCTGCATTATCATATATGTGTGCTTGTGTTCCTACATATGAATGCATGCTAATGCATGTGTATTTCATGGCCACCTGACATATGGGTATAAAGTTAAGTTATATCAACTATGCCTTGTAAAGTTTGCTTTATATCTACTTCTTTGATAAGCCACAAGTGCACATGTACATGTGTCTAGGTAAACTTATGTGCATTCCTTCCTTCAATTATGTAGAAGGGGTTATCAGCCCTGCTTGAAAAACACACATGTAACATAGGATGTTGATGGTGTTGCTGACATGAATGAGGAAAAACATGCACTGTCCACTTTTTAGGGGTTTCTTCGTGTAAACTTACATTGTTCTCCATAGTCAGCGACAATATTTAAGTTTTAAATTAAAAATTTAAAACTTTTTCTTTAAAACTCAGTTTATTACATAGAGGGGAAAAGCCCAATAAAGTATGTTAAAACTGGAATTCACACCATTGACTCCATGACCACTTCATATGGGTGTGAAGGTGGTAGTGCCAACTAAGGGGTTCCAAATGCCAGTTATGGGCAAATCAGATGTTTTATCTTCAGTTTCTACTAGCTATTAAAAGATGACATTGTCATCTACTGACTTCTTTGAGGAAGATCAAGATTCATTAGTAAACATCAGTGAAATGCCAGGAGAGGAAAAACAAATGGCAAGTAACATCCTTACGTTTACTGATGTTTAAGCTAGATGAATGCAGCTAAAACAGTTTCTCCTAACTTCAAGTATCCCTCTTGATCTGGGTTGTTGGTCATGTAGTACTTCTTCACAAGTTCAGATCAGCAAAATTTTCGAGGAGATGGCTGGAAAAGCAGCAGTACTAGCGTTAAGGAGCTCTCTGTGATGAGAGAGCTGTGGTGAAGATGTCCCAGAGTGATATTATATAGCATTGTAGGAAGCAGTTAAAGACACGTTGCAAAGAACTCAAGAATAGTTGTGAATTGAATAGGTTCACCCAGGACTGGCAGGAAAGTTCTGAACTCAGGCCTCTTACTAGCTTGGTGACTTAGGGTAAGCCGCTGAACCCTAGTTTCCTCATTTGCAGTTGATTGCTATTCCTGGCTCCTTTGTTTATACCTTACATGGTTGGCATGATGAGATAGGATAATGGGTTGAGAATTAATCATGAGCTATACAGTGTTGGAGGAATTAACTGTTTCTGTTTGAGGTCAGGTCAGGTGACCTTTACTACAAACTACCTCTGAGTACCTCCCTTATGTGTTCTGTAGGACTTTTCTTAGTATGTTTCCAATGTGCTTTATAGGACTTTATGCCACCAATTGAGTAACCTTCATAGAGACTTTTAAGAAATATTGACTAGCTTAATAGAAGTTGGTCATTCTTCTGATGCTAGGCAGGCTTTTATGGAAGTCCAATGCAGATATTTGGTTTGAGAGAAATCAGGTGATTTTGTTTCAGGTCCTGAATCTGTTGGAGTTGTCTTTTTTTTTTTTTAAGAATATATCATTCCTGGCTTTGCATTGATGCATTGTTGGGTTAGGAACTACATTTTACAGAGATGTTTTTGAAGATATGAACTTAACATATAACTAAGTTTTATGGCTTCAGCTAACACTAGGTCTTCAGGTGTTACTTTGGTGATTTTGCAGTTATTAACATCAGTTTTCTGAATTTATCATTTTACTTGTTTTATGTTCAGATTTATCTACAAAATTAAGTTTTAACATAACATATAGAAAATAGAAGCTCTTAAAGATTCATAGAACTTTCTTTTAAGCAGAGAGTATACATGGGGGCTGGGGGTAGGAGAAAAGTGCCAAGATGGCCTTGTCATCTAGATTTTCTTTGCTTGAGTGAAAAATATCTGTATTTCTTATGATACAGAGTACTTAATTTGCCTTTGGTGGTATCATGACCATGGAGTAGCAGGGGTGTTCTTGTCACTGAACTAGCACTCCTCTGGATTTGCTGCCTTGGAGAAAATTGGTATGCGATCTCTGTTCCAGAGAGGGTCAGTGCCCCCTTAGGATTGCTCTATACAAGCCTACTGACAGATCAACCTGCTCTCTTGGAATGAGCCCAAGAGCTCTGTGTTGTCTTATCAAGAGCCAGAGGCTTGTAACTGTGTACAAGAAGTAATTGGACAGGTACTGATTCTGCATTTCTGTCCTTTTCTATGTTCAACTCTGTTATTTATTTATTTATTTATTTAGACAGGGTCTTACCTTGTAGTCCAGGCTGGATGGTCCTGAACTCACTAAGTAGCCAAGGCTGGCCTGAAACTCACAGCAGTCCTCCTGCCTCAGCTTCCCAAGTGCTAGGATTCTAGGCATGCACCATTGTACCTGGCTAATGTGGTTCTGGGGAATCGAACTCAGGGCCTCGAGCTTACTAGGCAAGCACTCAAATTGCTGTGCTATTTCTCCAGCTACCTCTGTTCTTTCTTAATAAGGTACAGGTAGAGAAAAATGAAGCAGAGACCTGGGCCGCTGACTTTTGAAAAATATTGATCATGAAGTATATCAGATGTAGTGCAGACACTTTCCTTTTGCCATACTGCATGGAGGCCTTAATGTGCCTTCTGATCACCCTGTAGAAATTTTTCTCTGAGAAAAGATTAGAAAAGAAAAAGAATCCCTGGAGCCATTATCCAAAAATAATTTCAGGGTTTCTAAATGTGTTTCTTTGAAGTTGTTGATTCTTTTGGTTTTCTAGGTCATGTGGTGGCATAAGGAATGGTATGAGGTGGTCAGCTATGAACAGCGTATTTCTCAACAATGTCCATCTCACTTCCTTGTCCTCATCCACCTCTCCCTGGTGTGGGCCTCCACTGCTGCATGGTTGTCTGTCTGTCTGCATTCTCTCAGTCTCTCTCTCTCTCTCTCTCTCTCTCTCTCTCTCTCTCTCTCACACACACACACACACGTGCCCCTTGTGTATATTCTTTTCCCCCACAGTGCACATCTGTGATGTGAATGTGCTGTGGACAGTTGCATCTATATTTGAACTAGCCCTAAGCCAGAGGCTCCCAGGTGGGCCACGCTGGGTGAGTGAAATGCTGTGACCTTGAGTGTCCTCCAGTCAAGTGAAGTGTGGCCCTGGCTTTTATCTTCATTTCCCTGGGTTGATTTTATATAAGCAGCAGGGATCTTGTTAATGGACTCGTGGGAGAGAGAGAAGAGGACAGAAGTGGATTTGTTGGACGCTATGGAACATTTGAAGTGGTACCAAGAGGAAGTTGAAATCCAGTCGACCTTTGCTTATCAGGCCTGATTTCCATTGTGGTGAAAAGTTAGGATTAGTAAGAAAAAGGCTAGGATTCGTTATCTTTTCTTTTGTATGTTTGGGGAAAATGCCTTATGCCTTGCCAGCATTAGAAGCAGACCATTCTTGTTTCTCTATCATACCACATCAGCTTTCATTAAAAATCAGCAGCAGCAAATATAAAGCCCCATCCATGGAAAACTGTTTAAGGCAACTCTGTGTTCTGGTGCTTCAGTGGTTGGGTTTCGCCTTTTGCACCAATGGATCCGTTTCTCATATTCATGCCTTTCTGACCCAGCGGCTTTTAAACGACCAAGAAGCATTGCTCTGCTTTCTACTGCCTCTGTCTGAGAGACCAAGGCTGCCGTGCCTCTAGCCGTGTACCAGAGAGCATATTTGAGACAAGTCGGCTTAATTTGCCTGCATGCCTAGAAAGCCTCTTTTTAAAATCTTAATTTGAAAGACCTCTATCTAAATGTTTTGCTTTTCTCATCCAGGAGAGCGACGGAGGCGCCGATGCCAGGTGGCATTCAGCTACCTGCCCCAGAATGATGACGAGCTTGAGCTGAAAGTTGGTGACATCATTGAGGTGGTAGGAGAGGTAAGCAAGGGACTGGGCTGTACCATGGCCTTGTATGGCCATCAGACCCACCTGTGCACTCAACTCTGAAGAGCTCTTGCTGCACATGTCCAGGCAGCTGGACTTGATGTTGGTATTAGAACTTGAAGAAAACCTGGAGATCACCTAGTGGAGTCTCCAGCTGAGGAAATGTGTTCCTTCAGAGGAATGCTGTTCGGGTTAGTTGGGGGGCCCTTTGAAACCATTGTCTTTCTAGCATGGTACACTAAGTACATCTGAAATTTCAATCCAGTGCCATCAATTGTGTCTTCTACTTTAATTGATGATAAATACTAGGTGTCCAAAGTGACCTAGATCCAGATCTCCAATGTGGAATCCGTATTCATTATGGAGAGCACTGTGATTTTAAAGAGAAGGAAAAGAAATGACCCTTATTAAAGGCCAAGTATGTGACAAGTGTGATAAAGTTGTCTTGTGCATTTGTGTATGTGGTACCAGGGTGGAGAACCTAGGGCCTTATACATGCTAGGCAAATGATCTATCACTGAGGTACATCCTCAGCCCTGTGGTAAGCCCACTTACTTGTCTTAACCATTTTATTGTGTAGATGAGAGAAGAGCCTCAATGGGCTCTAGATGAGTCAGTGCCTAGGGGAAAATCCAGGTCCAGCTGACTGGGAGCCCACATTCATTCTGTTGTGCCAGTTCCCCCAGTCCTGCTTGGTCCTGGCTACTCATTACCAGCTCTGCTAAGGAAATGGCCCTCCGGACATTGGGTGAGCTTTTCAGGCCTGGACAGTCCTGGGCTTCGGTCTTAGACCCTTATTATTCATTCTGATTTAACCCTTTTATCTGTATGAAGTACAGCCTTTCAATTGCTTTTGTTTTCTGAATACTAATCAACGTTACAGACACCCATGGCTTACAGAAAAGGAAGGTAGAAGTAGAGGAGAACTGTACTTGTAAGTAAATAATCATGTGGGTGGGAGTGGTAGGTGTAAAGTTAGAAGCCAGATTTCCTGATTTTCATACAAATGTAACGTGAGCCCATGTGAGTTTTGTTTAACTCATTAGTGAGAGATCTGTAAGGTGACTCCAAGAGAACTGTCAGAGAGCAAAGCATTTGAGATGACTGAGGGAAAAAAATACTTAAGATCCTGAAGTTAGACACCAAAGTCCTTAGTGTCCTGCAGGGCAATAAAACTGCAGTCTTTGAGGTTATCTTTTCTAGGGGACAAATCATTTGCATTTTTGCTGGTCAAAGTTCATTTTCATTTCTGTCTAACAAGAATCACGTGCATTGTTTTCAGCTTTCCACCAGTTAACGTCTATGCTAATTATAAAATATCCTCAAATAATAACGTACTAAACAAGGGTACATATTCCTAGAGAAGAATCGAATGGTGTTTCCACTGTAGGTACTCAACAGGCATTCTAAACCCGTTTTGCCAGTTGGGATGATTTGTACTGTCTATTATTCACTGTCCCTTGTAGCAAACAGGGTGTTTGAAACGTTTATTGAAAGTTGAATGAGTGACGAGTGAGTGAGCAGCCAAGTCAGACATTTACGCCCATGAAAGAAGAACACATTTCTTAAGGTGGTAACCTTGGAAGAAGTTGGAGGGAAGAAGCAAACAGATGTGATTAATAAAAAAAGTTTTTAAAAAAAAATTTAAAATTTTGACATAATTCAAAGCTACTAGAGCTAAAGAAAAGACAACAGGAAAAATTGCAGTAAGTTATAACAAAAATTATACATGTGACACATGAAATATATTAAGTACTAGAATAATGATAAATGATAGAAGATAAATTTGCCATAAACACAAATCCTACAAGGGGGAAAATTCTTAACTATGAGAAAACATTCTATTTTGCTATTAATTAAAGAAGTATGGATTAAGAAAACTATGGGTTTCTACTTATGAAAGTCTAAGGAAGTATTTTAGTGGCAAGACTATTGCTAAAGCTTAGAACAATTGATAGTTAATAAATTTCTGTACCTGTATATCCATTATATGAAGCTATTTAGCAAGTTAGGTTAAGAGCTGTAAGAATCTGAATAGCACTCTTTTAACTCAGCGGTTTCATTCCTAAGAATTTATTGTCAGAAAATGGTTAACAAAAGAAAAAAATCATGGGAAGTGTTTTAATTGCAGCAGTGTGTTTGTGATAAGAAAAAATAATCAAGAAAGGGAATTAAGTTATATTATCCAGCTAGAAGATTATGAAGTCATTAAGATAGGAAGCACAAAAGCCTTTAAATATCTATTTGTTGTGTTACTTTGCATTATGATTATCTGTAATATTCCACTAAACAGAGAGCTTTTCAGTGGCAGGGACCTGGTTTTTATCTATCTTTATATTCATGGTCCCTGGAGTAGTGCCTAAAACCATATGCAGTTTAACAAATGCTTGCTGAATAAGTGAATATATGTGACTGAAAACAGTTTTTGTCAAAATGAATGAACAGATCAGAACACAAAATTGAATACACTAGGATATAATCACGTAAATATGTCTGTATGCACGTGATCAAAGACCAAAAGGGAACAAGAATTGAAAACGGTCCTTTCATAGTCAGTGATTTTTTTCTTTAATATTGTAGTAATTCTTTAAGAAGAAATAGAAATCAAGACAAGGCAAATGATTAGTATATTTCTCAGAAATGATGCCCACTTTTCCTGCCTGTTGACTACAGGGTAAGTGACTGTAGATTGCTGAAGGAGAGGACTAAGTGCATTGCTGTGACATGCTTACCTAAGTGACAGCAGGCCTTTGCCACCGCCTGCACCAGCTGCAGGATCCTTTCTGCTCACTGCCAGCTCAGTGATGGGGTTCATTCTGGCCTTGCCAACATTGGGCAAAAAGAGAAACAGCCATAGAATGTGTGAGATTTACATACCATGTAAAGGCTGGCCTTTTAATACAAAGTTTCAAAATTATATCAGCAAAAATAATTTCCTTGTTGCTCCAATTATAATTTGTGAGGCCATTGTCACTGTATAATACAAAAGTGACCCTTTTCTCTAATAGTGAATATTAATAAGTACTAGTGGGGAACTCTTCTCTACTTCCACTATAGACTAAAAGCAAAATAAAACACCCAAACAAACAAAACCCTTTATCTCACAGGGATACACTGAGATAATAATGTAAGAATAGCTTTATAATATAAAAGCAATCAATAAAATATAATATTGTGTATGTGCATGTTGTTATGTGTAGAGTGGACAAGGGGGTGAACCCTGCCAGGTGGACGCAAGACTAGGAAACAACCATAAGATAAAGATTTTACTAGGGCAGCAACATGTTGGGGGTCTATAAGACTTCAGCTCATCCAGAGAAAGGAGGCATCAGTATTTAAGCCCAGGATGGAGGGGAGAGCTGAGGTTGGGGAATAGAAGTTAGAGGATTGGTGGCAAGTTCTAAGGCCTTGAGAAGTTGGTCTTTGTCCAGGCAAGCTAGGACCCTAAGAAGACTGAAACCCAGATTGTAAGCTAGAGCGTTAGGGACACCTCCAGGTGGTACTAATATTTTAACACTAACCCCTGTTAGATTATAATCTTATTGAGTGATTAATAGATTTCATTTCTACAGTATACTTTGTTGGGCCCTAACAAACTCTTACAAAGATATTGAATGTATGCATTAGTTTTTCAAATCAGTTGAATGCACTAGACAATTCTAAAATAAAACAATGTACATCTACTTTGACGTCTGATTTTTTTCTTCAAAAAATGCATTTATCCATCTGGTATCATGTATGATATAGGGTCAAGACCTGTATGGGTTTGATGGCTTAAATTTCTTACTTTGTGAATCCTTAGTTGTCTTCTGCAATTCCCACTGGCTCATCTGCAACATAAGTGAAGCAACTGGAGAGCACAGTCCTTAAAGTTCTATAACCCTCTGCCCCTACCCCTGATCATGATTTAGTTGTTTTATCCACAACTAATTTGGCTGATCTTGTAACTTTCAAGTTGTTGCTTTTATTCTTTCTTACCACTAACTCTTTCTCTTCACACCTGTATATTTTCACACTATTTTACTAGCCGTACTACTATGAGCAAGCCACAGGCTTAACCAGTATTGGGAAAAAACAATCCTGGCTCTCAGTAAGGAAATACCCCACTCATCCTGCAGGGGTCAACTTGGAGCCTTCAGCCAACTTCTGGTCTGTGGCTGTCAGCCTCTTGGGGGAGGGGAGGGGAGGACTAGCTCTGGAATTGGAAAAGTGGAGATTGTTCAAGAAAGTGCCTACTTTGCTTCTGCTTTCTAACTGCAGAGTGCTGGTTCTGCTTTGGAAAAAGTCATCACGAGGAACCTAAAGGATCTAGGAGGCCAATTTGAAAGAAAAATAGCAGGCTGGGTTTCCAGAGTTGATATTTTAAAGAAGTCATTGTGAATACACACTTGGGTCATTTTGGTCCAGACAGGAGAATATAGAGAAATGCAGGTGATGTGCTAGTTGAAGAAGAGCAGAAGTGGCATATGGACAGGGTTACTAGGAGAGACAGTATTTGAGGGCCTCTGGAGGTTTTTCTTTTTTGAAGAGTGCATTGAAGCTGCTGTGTTTCTCTGTCTGTGTTACCCATTCCCTGTATTAGACGAGCTTGGTCTTAACCAGACTTGATCAGTGGTGACCCAAGAGATGGTTAGTAGTTTTTGCTTTTATATATTATTTATGGTTAATTTCTGAGGGATTTCTCACTGGTCCCAGTCAGGCTCACTGGAGATTGAGCGCTGCAGTCTTTGGGTTAAAGCCTAACCTGGCTTTGTGGTTTTGCAACATGATATTAATAAGTTGCATGTTAAAAAAGCATCATCATCATCTTCCTTCTTACGACCATAGGAGATTTAGCTCACTCAGCTAAAGTTAAATAGACCCTTGGAATTCTTCAAAACTTCTATTGAGATAAATTCTCTGAGTGTGGGTGGGCAGCTCATCCTCATTTCCTTTTTGCCCATGAGAAGTCAAGCTTGTTAAAGAGCTAATTGCTTAATAGGTGATCAAAACATGCCTGGACTCTTACCCACAAGGCATTGCCATGCTTTGAAAGATCTCCTATCCCTTTAAAAAGTAGCATTAGTATAAAAATCTGTTTACTGGAATATGACTATCCAAAGAGCTCAAGCTGTTCTATAATTTTCCACGTGAATAACCTGAGAGTGAACACTTCTGAGTTTCTAGTGTGCAGAGTTGGTAAAGCATTTATCTTAAGGAGAGGGGCACCATGTTTTGAAGAGATGATTAGATTTGAGTAACAGGCCAAAACCATACAAAAGTAACATATTTGCAAGTTTAAATCTACTTATAATAGATTTGAACAGCTGTGGGATTTGTCAAATATTTCAGTGTTTACATTCTGACAGAAACTTCACAGAGAGTTCTAGATTTATTGAACAGAATATGTACCTTGAAATAGACTTGGTCTAGTCAGGGAGCATAAAACATGACAGGTAAGAAGGGAATTAAAACTCCCCGTTTTACTGGAGTGACAAATGATGAGACTAACACGTGAGCAAGGAACTGAAAGACGAAAGTCTTCCTTGAGTGTGGTGAAAGTAGTTTCTAGAATAGGTGAAATTTCATCTGGGTACACGAAAGGGGAACAGTATGTGGATAATTATTCAGCAGGCACGGTGGTATCACATCAGGCTCTGGGCTGAAGGAAGGAGGGCATTGTTAGTATAGGCCCGGTGTGAAGTTGGGGCTGACTTAGGAATGTTTGGAAGTGTGGGGTATATGAAGCAGATGCTGGTGGATACAGTGCTCCCCACACAGAACTTTCCAGGGAACCTCCCATTGAAAGATTCTTTGCTTGGAAGTTTTCAAAGTTTAATAAATCCCCGTGAGCAGTTTTCTTCCCCGGGAACAGTGATGGGACAAAACTTGAGGCTCTTGGATTATCAGGAAAATCATCTTGCTGGCTTGATTCCCTCTGTGTTCTTAGTTTTGAATTGGAATGATTGTAAGTTTTTAACATGGACTCACTTTGGAACATGGGGGCTGTAGAATTATTTGCGGCTGTTTTGAAAAGTAAGACTCTCAAGTACTGCTGAAGGTTGGCTCCTATCAAAAACCCTTTCCATTATGATGAAAATAATAGATGTTGCTTTTTCTTGTTGGCCACTTTGCTTAAGTCTCATATAGAAATTATATGTTTTCTTAAATCATTTCCCTTTCAGGTACACTACAGATTTCTCTTTTGAAGGTCCCTTCTCATAGGAAATAAGCTTGTTCTCAGAATAGTAAGGGGAAAAAATAAAAATTATCTCCCCTATATGAATGGAATGTTCTGGTTCAGAGAGAGATGAACTATTTTAAGGAACTAAAATTTAAAAAATAATGTTAGGTATTTATGGTTTCAGGAAGTGACCTCCTTAAAAATACTTTTTCCATTGATTCCCCTGAGAGAAAAGTTGGTTTACAAAAATAATGTATATTTTTCAACAGTGTTCAAAAGTTAAACTACATGTAAATATTTACATGAAGTTCTAGAGAAAGTAAAACTAATCAAAGGTGATTGAAATCAAATTAGTGATTTCTTAGGTGGGTTGGCTGGATGATTTTTAGGAATGATGGAAATGCTCTGTTGATAAAATATTTCAGTGAGTATCAAAACAGACCATTTGATCATTAAAGTGTGTACATTTGTATAAATTGTATCTCAATTGTTAAAAAACTTTTAAAATGATCGAATTTTTTTAGTATTTAAAAAATTTTTTTTCAAAACATCTTCCCCTGCCTTTCACAGGTGGGAGAAACAACTTTTTCTGAAAAGTTTTGAGGAAGACTAATTTTAGGAAATGTTAAGATACGGGCCTGCCTTAGAATTTGATATGTAGATTTCCTTTTATTTAAAAAGTGGTACTTTCTGGAACAATGAAGCTGACTTCATTGTCCTGTGTGCCTCTCCCTCCTTCTCTGCTCCCCCAAACCTAGTTTGCCTTAGTGTATTACTGACTGGAATTGGGAAGCAGATTAGCCATTGAGTGCAAAAAGCCATAACAGCCCTTAAGTGCATTATTCTCTCTGTCTACTAATCCTCAGGTAGACTTCAAGTTTGGTAAACCTCCTGCTCCCCGCTTAGAACACTTGACAGAACATTTCAAAAGATAAACGGGAGGTTCTCCAAATAGGTAGATAGCATACCATCTTTTCATTCCTAGACATCCTCTTCCCTGCCTTACATTATGTAGATAATTTTTGTGTAGCTGGGTGGAGTGGGGTATTGAAATTCACCCAGTTGTTCTTTCAACTTCCAGTAGAATTGAGATCTAGAAACCACTTTGTTGGGCCTGGAACCTACTTAGATGCTCTTGATTGTAAAGATATAGGAAGTGTTGGACCCTGGGATATAAACTGTGTAAGTGGTTTTATTTGGCCTTTTTCAAACACCACTAGTTGGAAGCTGACCTGTTCCCTGCTCTGGGGTAAATGCAGGGTTTACTGTTAGGATGCAGACATGGGTCCCAGATAAAGGCAAGGTGGCCAGGTTGATCAAGAGGGCCTACAGACTGTTTATGAATGGGGATTACATGGGGGGCAGAACTAGGCACCTGATCTCTTACATTACTTTCCTTGGTAGCATCAGTAATCCCTACTTTATTACAAAGGGATGCATTTCTTTCCCTCTTTAAATGCAGAAACATCAACACAAGCTAGCTTGATTTTTAAGCAGGAGGTATATAGGCTCTGCATGTTCCTTGTTTTCTTTCCCACTATTTTTATTAATATACAAATGTAATACATAGTATTTACAATGAATTTGGGTGTTTCGTACATCTATGTATCACATCGACTTCACAATCCCTTCCCATCTTCTACCCTCCCACCCCCTCCCTGTCCCTTCCCCCGGCTCTGGCTATCACTTCATATGGATCCAAATAATGTCTGTGTTCTGCGTTTTCCAAGTCCAAGAAACCATATGGTGTTTAACATATTAATCTTTTGCACCTAAACCATTTCACTCAAGTCACCACTCTACCCCAGCTTCCTATTCCTCTAATGGGTTCGCAGTAGTCAAATCTTGGTATCTCCTCTCTGAATCCGACCAATTCATTCATTGGGATATTCACCAAAAGGTTTTTTTTCCCCATATTTTCTTGTATCTTTGTTGTTACTGTTAAACCTGGCCTTGCCCACCAGTTCACACTAGAAAATAACTATAAGCGTGTAGTTCAAAAGACTAGCTAATTTGGGAAAGAAGAGAAAAATTAAATAAATAAAATTCAGTTACCTTAGCTGAATACTGGAAGGTGCATATTTGTTCCTTGTTTTTGTTGTAGAAGCTTCTAAAGGACAGACCTTTATTTGTTTTACTCACCAGTGAATTTGCCTCAAAGTCTTAGATCAGCACAAGGTAAATCCTGTTAAACATAGGTGGAATTGGTGAGCCTGTGAGGGCCACACAGGCCTAGGCATGGGAAGGCCTAATTAAAAATAGCAGTCAATATAGATGGTTAGGGTCTCTTGGTTCCTTCTGTTCCTCATAGGAAGGAAAAAAAAATCCTTTTTTTCTGGGAGAATCAGGGTTTGATAGGCCTGTATGGAAGAATTCTGTCAATTCCCTGCCATTCATTCATTTGTTCATTCAGTTAATGGGAAGCACTGACTTTACTCTTGGAATGAATGAAGGAGGGAATGTCATTACTCTGAACTTCAGTGTCCTTGTCCTAATGCAAGAGATTCGTCTAGGCTATCTCTGAAGAGAGGTGTGGGAATATGGGAGTGAGAGTCATTTTTTCTGTTATCTCCAGGCTCTATTTTCAGACCAAAGCACAGCTTTAGGAAGAAATAGTACAGAATAGCTCTCATTGGTCCTCCTTCCCCTACTCCATAAAGGGCTCAGTTCACAAGCACACCTTGTGCCCAAGTCACCTGTGATGGGAAGTGTGTCCCCTAGGAAATGAATGGTGGTTTTGTTGTCTGCCCCTCCATGCACTGTGTGGCTAATGATAAATCTCTGCCATTTCCCCATAGGCCATTCCTCTCAGACTGTGCTGTGCCAGTGATACAGGCACCTGGGGGTGTGGTTAAGTGAATATGCCCTTTTTTCTCAGCAGGCAGCCTGCTGATCCCACATATCAGGAGCAGGCTTCCCTTAAGGATCTTGGGCTGGAGCTGCTTATTACTGGGAACAAGAACATTTCAGATGTCTTCAAGCTGAATGGCATGGAATTGGCCCAGCTGCCTCGCACAGCCAGAGATTACGCCATAGATTGCTCATTTGTGGTCTGTGACCTTGGTTTTCCCCTCCTGCCCTGTGATTTCTGGGAGGAATGCCATTTCATGGTTCCTCAAGATTAGCATAAGGATCCCATGCTAGAAATCCTGTGACTATCGATATTCAGGTTCATAACAAATCTTTCTAACCATCTTAACCCTATAAAAATCTCCTTCAAAGAATAATCCTTTTCAGCCGAGTTGGCGTAGAAACATGCAACAATTTCAGTGGAAATGCTATTAAATGCCATGTGCTTGTGTTGTGTAGTCATTGGAACAGCTATGCATGGATGCTGTTGTTTGAATTCTTTCCCAAGGAGTTTGTAGTCATGCAAATATAGTTGCCATTCTGAAAGTCTGTGTCCCATGAGTTTCCTGACAAATGCTCTACACATGCTGTTCTGGTTGTCTCCATTCCAAGCTTCTTCAGCTTCCCCCCATTCTAGAATGTCTCACATGCCCCTTTCCCAATCATAGATAGCTGTCATTCCTACTTTCTGAAAATCTTATCTTAATTTTGGCCTTTCTTTTCTAAAAGCCTTCCTTTAGTATCTGAGATAAAAATGAGCTCGGCTTGTGTTACAGTTTGGTTTGTGCTAAGTCATGCTATTTTCTCATCTATTTACCCTGCTTTGTCAGTTTTTTATTCACATCCTTTTTGGTAGTTGTTACATTCTCTAGTAAAAATAAAGAGATGTCCTGTATAGTTCCGTCTCAGTGAGCTGAACATAGACCCGTAATGCATAAGCCTCTAACAGGGATCAAAGACCTGCCTCAATATGACAGCTATGATGTATTTTATTCCCATTGTACTGATTGGAAAAGCAGGCTTCTGTTTGGTAGGAAAAATTTGAAAAAGGTCACACAACTTCTGAGTTTCAAGATAAGATATAAGCTGGACTTTTGACTCTTAACTTTTTTGGGTCTGTTTGTTTGAATTATTTTATTTTTTCAGAAACACTTTTGGAGTATGCGTGAACTACAGTGTCAATAACAACTTCGGAATTTGTGCCCCTGTATAACCTGTTTGGGCCCTTTTCCCCCTCCCTCTTAACCTTTCCCTTTCCTTCTGCCCCCCTCCCATTCTCAGTGTCCCTTCCCTTTCCTAGCAGTCCATCACCCCTCTTCCTTCCCTCTCCCTTATATTGGGATCTTTTTGTGTGTATGTTTATGGCAGTCTCATGTGAGAGACACCAGTTGATATCTGCTTGGTTGAATTATTTTAGCTCATAAATTGTGTTTGTTGATTTGCACTGGTAATACATGCACATTGTAAAAAAAAATTCCAAAGGTTCTGTATCTAATTCTGTTATTCTTTATCACAATGGTAAATTAACATTTGCTTGTTCTTAAAATGACCTTATTTTTCTCCACAAAGCTAGCTCACTATTCTAATTTTTGGTGTTCTGATAGTGGCTCTATCACAAAGTCTTGGGATGATTTTTTTAACCCTCTTCTCACTTGTCTTTGGTCACTGAAATCTGGCTCATACCTCAGAGGGCCTCGGATCTTAATCTGCCTTGTCTACTCTGTCACCCTAATCTAGCCTTCACTCCCTGTCCATACGACTATAGTCCTGCTGACCTTCCCACCTCCTGTCATTCCCTTCCAGTTCATTCTGGTGTCATTTAGAAACCTGCAGGAAATTCTTCTACCTGCTAGTCTGTCTAGTTAGCTTTAGAAGTCTGGGAAATTTTCCCAGTTTTTGAATAACAATTTTAAATGCGTAAAAAAACACAGGATTATAAAGAGAGCTATTTATATTGAAGTAGTTTTCAAATTCTTTTAAAAGAAAATTTTGAAATAGTAATCTGTGTATTTCATTACTTATTAAATGGCACAGGTCTCCCAGTAGATACCTTATACAGCCATTTCAAAGTGGGAAAAAACACAACTGGTATTTCAAGATATCCATGGCAGGTGTGATATGAGAATATCTATGATTTATTTGGTGATGAGTTACAGGTCCCAATATTGGTGTATTATCTGTATTCATAAAGGATATGTCAAATTTCAGTTAGAAGCTAATAAAAATGACATGTTAGTTTTTGTCTGTTTGTGTTTGTGGATCCCACGTTAATCCCCACTCATCCTAAATTTGAATCTCGAGACAATGTGTCCTGCTTTCTAGTTGCCTGGTTACTTTTAAGCTCTGAGTCTATTCCCCCATTCCTTTGGACTCTACTCAGCGCCGTACACATGGGAAACAGACCCGGGACCTGTGATATCTAACCTGACCCTGCATTTCTGTTTTCTTTGCATCTGTGCAGGTAGAGGAAGGATGGTGGGAAGGTGTTCTCAATGGGAAGACTGGAATGTTCCCTTCTAACTTCATCAAGGAGCTGTCAGGGGAGTCAGATGAGCTCGGCATTTCCCAGGATGATCACCTGTCCAAGTCAAGTAAGGAATCCCACCTCACTGAACAGGAGAGGGAGGAGGGAGACTGTTGGGATCTGTTCCAGACTCCTATACTGTGTCATATGCCCAGAGGCTGTGAGAAAATCTCACAGGTATTTTGTTGGTTAGAATGTCTTAATCCACAACAATTTGGTAAGTTTATCACTATGACAATGTGACCTTTACCCACACATTCTGTATATCTCTGGATAGATGACTGCCAGTCCAAATGTCATTGTAGTACTGTCTCACAGGTGGCCCATTTACTGTTCTTCCATATACTTCTGCAATATTATTTACTCTAAGTTCATAATTATTTTAAAATGAACCCAATAAGATTGTTGATATTTCTTACCATCTTTTGAGGATCTTGAAGAAAAATAACAATAATAAAAACATTGGTGGTAAGAAGTGCTGTACGTAAGATATGTGCATGCTGAATCCTTTAAAAATATGACGAGAGTCCTGACCCCACTGTGGGTGAGCATGTGTTTCCTTCTGCGAGGGTGAGAACAAACTTCAGGTCTTTCTTTCTCCAGGGCTTGAAGGTTTCCCTCCAGTTTCTCTGCTGCCCTTTCCAGCTCACGGAGCAAAAGGTCAGGACCAGGAAGCTTTGTTCTCCCAGTCGCTAACCCAACTTCCCACATGGGTGTCTGTGTTTATCTTGTGCTGTGTTGAGCCAAGGTCACTGGTGTGAATGTTGTAGGAGGCTAGACTCTGTCATAATGGTGTGATACTACCTAGGATTACTCTCTATTTTCTTCATGATAAGAGGAAAACAGCTCAGTATTGCCAAAATAAGTCTTAAATGTTTTCCTTTTCTATTTGGAAATACTGATGTGAGTGGTGTTCTTATGTTGGTTTGGTGTCTTTTATTTAACCAGTAGCATGATCATACAAGTGCCCTATTTGGAATTAAAGCCATTTCTAGAGAAGTGCTTAGGAGGCCTCCTTTGCTGGTGCCTCAGTAGTTCTGGATCATACAACCTGACATACATAGAAACAGCTGCAGTTGCTGGTTGCGTCAGTGGCTTCAGCAGAGCTAAAGGATCTGCCTACCTTGAGCTCCAGAGCTTTAGATCTTCCTATCTTGAACTCTGTTCCATGCTAGAGTCTATGATAGGAAGAACTGGGAAAGGTTTTTAGAGAAAGTGTAGTATTTTGGATTTCCTGCTGCCTTCTGTGGCTTGGGGCAAGCAAATTTTCCACTACTTTGCCCTGAGAGTTAACTGTTACTCTTCAAATCCACATTAGAATTCCAGCTGCCCTGAAGTCCTTTTTGTACCCTGGATTAGTATTTTACCTGGTAATTAGATCCTGTACTAACAGGAACATTGTGGATTAAATGTACTTTTTTAGATGGAAGATCATAATGGATCATTATAATAACTTCATTTCCTTGAGGAAATGCTTTGTGAGTTCCAGTAGCAACAAAGTAGATAAACCATTTCACCCTTAGAAGGTCCTTAATAAATGACAACTGTCAGTGTTAATTAGGGTAAACTGTTGGATCTGGGCCCAGTGGCAAAAGCTCGTAATCTCAGTACTTTGGGAGGCTGAGGAAGTAGGATCACGAGTTTGAGCCCAAACTGGGCAATTTAACAACTTAGTGAGACTCTGACTCAAAATCAAAATGGATTAAAGGTGTAGCTCTGTGAAGGCCTTGTGGTCAATCCCTGGTACCACACATACTAAGATAACCTGCCTGTTGGGATATAACCGGTTTGTATTGAACTACTTAAAGGCTGTTTGCTTAGTTATGGATATGGTGGCCACTGAAGCATCATGTCTGTGTTGGGAAATTACTGTGAGGTTCTTCTACTGATGTAAAGGAGATATGGAGAGGTACCAGATAACTCATTCAGATAACCTTGGTTTGCTGCCATCTTAGCTATGTTGATAGACAGCTGGAGAAACAAAGACTGTTTCCTTGGTTTTAGAACTATTAAAACATTGCCTCACAACCCTTTCCAAGTGAGTATCTCCCTGAACTTTCAGCTGAAAATATATAGTTTTAGAATTCTTGGTGCAGGAAGATTAGGACGCTGAGTGAGATGGTTTTTCCAGTCACTTGGTCTGTCTTCCCCTGCCTTCCAGCATGCATTCAGTTCATAGCCTTCCATTTCAGGGCCAGAAGATCCCAATAGATTGAGCAGCCATGTTTTGTCTATGGCATCTGTCCAGTGTTGAGGAAATTTTGAAGTCCTTGGAGAGGTGTGTTCTCTTAATAAGGATGGATGCTCCTGATAAAAAAACAGCATGGCTTTTGTAATCTTCCTTTATGTATAGTTAAGTAAAAGAGGGACCTGTTTTCTCATCTGTCTCTCTGTATTCATTATCTATTCTTCATCTTTCTTCCTTGCTCAATTTTTCATTCATTCAGCATTTCTTGAGCTATGTCCTGTTGTTACTACGACACTGTGAAGGCACTGATGATACAGAGACAAATCAGACAGGGCTCTTTCTCACAGTAAGCTTATCTTGTAGAAAGGGTACACACACTACCCCAGAAGTTTAAGAAAGTGCCCCAGGTTCTGGCATCTGAGGAAGAGCAGGATGCAAAGGTAAAGGCCAACCTCCCCCGGGTGTTGTGAGAATAAGCGTTGTCACAAAGGCCATCAAGAAGAGCAGGTGTAAAAATAATAATGCCAAATTGAAACAGAACCCTGGAAGAGACAAACAGTATTTCTCAGTGTTTGGCCAGGATTCTCAGTAGCCATTTATACCTTGGATTTTCTTCAGCATGTGATTATATTAAAATTTGTATAATCAGATCAGAGCACCTGCAGAAATTATGCATGTGGGTAGGATATGTCTAAGTAGAACCTTTGGCTTTAGAAGGAATCTGCTTATTCTCTCCCATTCAAGAATAATTATAATAGTTTCAGTGTGCTTTCATTTTTTGATGAAACTTTGTTTTGAAATAATTCTAGATCCACAGGAAATTGTAAAAATAAGCACAGCACAAACTGTACAAGGAGAGCCCATGTGTTCTTCATTCAGTTTCCCCCAGTTATAACATGCCTTATAATCATAGTAAATACAGATTAACTTTTGCCTAAAGCTGAAAAGTACAAAATGTAGTTAACATCCAAAAGGCACTTAGCTTTTTCTTTGGTTTGGGCTAAAATGTACTTAAATAAGTTTCTGTTAGACCAGTTCACTTAATGTTCCTTATAAAGTGCACTTAGATTTCCACTAAGATTATTTGATTCATGTATGACTTTGAGGGTAGGCTATATTCTAATTTTTAATCTATAATGATAATTTTTAGAGATCACAGTGACATCCTAGAAACATTCTTTTATTACCAAACATTAGGGAAACAGTTAAAATACTTATCCTGCCAGGAAGAGTATCTTGTGTACAGTGCCTCTTTCTTTGTATACCTAAGCATGTATACACAGCCCCATTTCTATTTGTGTGCATGTTCATTTGGTATTTGTACTTCACATATCTGCTTCAGGAAAGTACTTGAGGTAGTTATTGAATTTCATGTACTAATGGATGGCTGTGGTAGAAGGAACATTGGCATTATATTTTTAAGGACTATGCCATAGCTGCTTGTCACATGGTAGGCATTTAGTAAGTGCTTAGTAAGTGTTTTGCAACTCTAAAGAGGCATTTTTACCTTTAAAAATTGCTGCAACTTGCTTTTTTCTTATTCTTTTGTATTTTTACCTACAGAAATTGGTTATAAAAGTTTCTGAATCTCCTTAGCTCTTTGTTCAAGGTAATCTAGTCTATCAAGGAAAGAGTTATAACAGTTATATTGGTATTGTGGTTTAAACATTTTATCTGAAAGAAAAAAATCAGCAGTTCTATAGAAACTTCTTTTGTGTTCATATTTAAATTTGAAAACACCTGTTATTCACAGGATTTGTGAAACTTTAATTTTTAAAAAAGATTTTCGAAGACTTATAGAATATTCTAGCATATTCAGAATGAAGAATAGCATACTGTACCCCTCTGTATCTGTCACTCAGCTTCAGCAATCATCAACACATGGCCAAATTGTTCAATTTATAGCCCTGTATACTCCACTCTCTATTGTCTTGAAGAAAATCCTGGTTACTTCCTAGATAAATATTTCAATAGGTATCAATTAAAGGATGTCTTAAAATACCATTATCACCTGCACAGAAATTTACAGCAGTTCCTTAAATAAATAAAACATTGGACTATAGAGTGAGACCCTGTTTCAGGAAGAAAGAAAGAAAGAAAGAACGAACGAACAAACTCACTTTCCATAATGGTCTTCTCAGTTTAGATGCAATTTGTTAGTGTGAATCTGGATGCAAATAAGGTACATACATACATTTTTCCATTTCTTAGAATCTGTAGATTTTTTAATATCTCCTTTTTTCTATGCATTTTTTTTCTGAAGAAACCAAGCTCCTTAATCCATTAGTTTCTCACGGTGTGGGCTTGTGCTGATTTAATCTCTTTTGTATCATTTAATCTGTGTTCCAATGAATTGATAGATCCAGGGATTTGAGTTTCTTTCTCTTTCTCTCTCTCTTTCTCTGAAAATCTTCCTGGGTAGTGATGGATGGCCCACCTAAGGTTGTAGTTTCATTTGAATGCTAGCATCATTGATGATTATCACGTGGACGTAGTCTCTCAGTAGTATGAACCGTGATTTTAAAAAAATGAAATAGGCATGTAACAGATTAGTAGTTTCTCTCTCTCTCTCTCTCTCTCTCTCTCTCTCTCACTAAGATGTTTAGTAAATTAGGCTTTTATAAAAGAAAACATCCAAGTGGTTGCAACAGTAGTAGTGGTAATATTAGAGGTAAAAGGAATTTTGAGATCATCTATCCTGATTTCAGTTTGCAATTCAAAGGCTCAATATGATAACACTCCAGATGTGACCCGTCTTATTAGTGGGAAGGCCAAAGTGACACGAGGCCTTCCACACGCTCTGGTAATGCCCTCATTACACAAACAGGTCACCTTGCACAGAACATCTGACAGATTTCAAGTCTAAGTAAAGTTGTGCTTATTAAGATCACATGTCATGATTAATTGCCTTTTCATTCATAATTATGCAATGCAATTGTTGACTAATAGGAGAAAGAGATAATCATTTATAATCACAGATTATCCCTAGCCTATAAAGTTTATTTGACTTAGTGGCAACAAAAAATACAGACTATTGTCCAATTTCAATTTCACAGATATTTTGCCTCACATTTAAGATACAAATGTGTTTTTATTTTTAATATCTTCCCCCAAAATTATCTTCTTTATTAGAATATATTTGCAATGCATAATAATTACATTCAACTTGAGGAATTGGTGCATATAAGTGTCGCTTCTTGATCATTTTTACTTTTTCTCTTCTCACCCCCTCACCACCCCCTTTCACTCTCCGTAAAACCTATCTCCCTGTTTTCTCCCATCACTGTTTTATTTTGCCTTTTTACTTATTTATGCTTTGGGATTTCCCTGTATTAGAGGAACCATGAAGCATGTAACCTTCTGTGTCTGATTCATTTGAAGAAACATAACGGTCATTATTGTAAAGCTAAAAATTTGTGTTATTAAAATCATGCAGTTTCAGAAACATTTTCATGTATTTTCTGTAATTTTCACAGGCAGAAAGTTTGCTTTTTCTTTCTATAACCATTAGTTTTCAGTTTGAGTTTAATTTCTCATTTTTCTAATTCCTTACATAAAAAGTTTAGATTTTGATGTGTCACTGTCATGTCAAGCTGAGACAAAAATGCAGATGGCTTTTGAAAACATAGCCATGCCTGGTGATGCAGGCTTTTACTCACATTCTGGGAGGCTGAGAAAGGAGTTAGTGCTCAGCCTGAATGACTTAGTGAGACATGAGACCCTGTCTCAAAATAAAAATTTAAAAAAATGAGCTGAGGTTATAGCTCAGTGCAATGGCTCTGGCTTTGACCTCCAGCACTGAAGAAAAAAAAAAAAAAAGACAAACCACTACTGTGGTACAAAAATATTGTGTTCAACAGGTATAAAAACCAAATTGCTCAGTGTTCCTTGCTTATGAAAGCAAAAACCAGATTGAGAACTTTCATCCTGTGGTATAGCCAGACCTTTTTTTAATACTTACGAAATCCACAAAAAAATTCCAAGTCCCATGTCTTTAATATGGTACAGAACTTGGAATACATTTATATATACAAAAAAACCTTAATGATATTTGTTTTGTGCTTTATAAATGTTATATTATCAATGAAAAGCAATTAGCAGATTGATAAAAGAGTTTGGGGGAGATTAGATGGTAGTATAAGCATATAATGTTTGATGCCTTCACACACTGATATTTAATAGTGACAACAAAATATTTCATCCAACAAGATAAACATCGGTCATGTTCATGTTCATGTCTTTCCAATTGCCTGTCTCCTCCACTCTTCAGATATGTCCTTACCCAGCCCCGGCCCAGGCTACATCTCAAATTGCCTTGCTGCCAGCACCCAAGGATAGTTTGCAGACAGGCTTACCCACTGAGACACCAGGGCCATAACCCAAATCAGGGATTCTCAGACGTGGTCCTGAGGAAGAACTCATGGAGACTCTGCTGTACTTGCAGGAACATTACCAAATATTCATGTTTTGCGTTACACTAAATTATTTTCTGACGTGGAAGGGACTGTCACTGTTTTGTTTTAGAGGGCCTGGCTCACAAAACAGCTGCATTCCTTAGGAGTAATGTTGGCTTAATCACAGAGTAAAATTGTGCTCAAATAAAAATTAACCAGTGTTAACTTACTCTGCTTTTGTCATCACCATCCGAAAGAGCTGCAAGTCTAACAACATTCGAAACATTTGATACATAGATATTTCTTACATAGAGAGTGATTTGAATGCTTAACTTATTGCTTTAATTGGTTGTGAAACATCAGTCAGAGAGGGCGGATTTTAAAAATCAGGGTGTCCCGTTATACCTACAGGACTTGGAGATTGGGAATACCTTACTCCCTTAAGTTGCTGGTCTGATTATTCACAATTCTCTTCATATATTAGGAGTGACAAGATCTGAAGGCTGACACAATGATTCCCATTGGTCCCCATGTCCCCATTTTATCTAGCAATACTAGGGATTGAATTCAAGGCCTTCTTATTAAGCTATGCTTTAATTTTTTCTTTTATTTTGAGACAGGCTCTCACTAAATTTTCCAGCCTTAGCTTGAATTTGCAGTCCTCTTGCTTGAATCTCACAGAATACTGGGATTACAGTCATATACAACTACATCACCTATTTTGGGTTTCCCATTTTTTATAAAATTGGTTCATTTTTGATAAAATGGCAAATATAACATTTTAAAAATAGCAAAAAAGCCCTTTTCTAAAGCAAAACAAAAACAATGACAAAAGAATGACTTTGTTATATATATCTTTTAATGCCTGGCTGAGTAGAAGTTCTTTTTTATTAGGTGCCAATAATAATAATTTATTTTCATGGAAGTGTTTCTGAGAAGTTAAGTTGCTCTCTCCCCTCGGAATTCCAATCTCATTATAAATGAAGTGTACTTTTTTCACCACTCACACTTATTATGGAGCTGCATGACTGTCCTGCAGTTTGAGTATTTAGTTCACAAGCCATAATAAAACATTTTTTCTACAGATGTGTTTATTAATTGAATTTACCTTTGGCAGATCGTCTTACCTGATGGTGGTACTTTCCATAAGGGCTGTGTATGTGTGTGTTTATACTAGTGGGTGGGTGGGTCTGAGTACACTGAAACTAGTGCAGTGTGTGTATATTCTGTGTATTTACTCGTGGTTTGAGAGATATTTGGGCTTTAACCATGTGCTCAGTCTTGTGATACTTGGTAATCTCTACTTGTAACAAAAAAAATTGACATGACGCTGGGTGAGTCCTATGTTCTCATGCCTAAATGCAATCTCATGACTGATAGGACAAACCAAAATTAAGATATTTCAGGAAATACGGTTTCTGATGTCTTCTGTGCTAAGCAGAAACCCCTTTACACTGATGTGGATGCCACTGTTGGTTTCAAATCTTGTTGGTGAAACCTCCCCTCTACTATATTAATACATTTCTTGGTTATAGATACTGAGAATGACAAATTATTTATTTATTCTTATGGTACTGAGGATCATACCCAGGGCCTTGTATATACTAGCAAGTGTGGTACTACTGAGTTAAACCCTCAGCCCAACAAATATTTTAAAGAGAATTTTGTGTCTTGTTTAGAATGTTGGGCGCCTAAATATCAGTTTATGTCGCATAGGGATCTAGGGGTATAAGATAAAGGGAAATGGGCCTCGATTGTATTATGCAAAGAGAAGATAGTGCTGCACAGTCGGGTTAATGAAGGAATCCAATTCAGTTGGATTCTTATGGTTAATTGAGGTTTTCCTATTCTCAAGTTACAGTGTTGAAATGGCTTCCAGGTTTTAACTGGGTATAATCTGTGTGCCACCCATTTGCAGAGGTAAGCACCAGTCCTGGGTGCTTGTTGCCATCATAGTTGCATGACGACTTTGGGCTCATGCTGTAATATTCTTAAATTCTGCCTAATAGTCTCTAAATAATTTTGCGGTTGAAGCTCTTGCAGCAGAACCTTTGAAAGCAAGTTCAGTTAAAGACTCTTCCTCTTCCTTCTTTTGCCATCATTTGCTCTCCCTTCCCCCTCTCTTGTTTTTCTCTCCCCGTGTCTTCTCTCATTCACTGTCAGGAAAGACTACCTTTGAAGGGACAGTTCTGTACCGAGCCGCACCTGGAAAGACGGAGGGCCACAGACGCTATTACAGTGAGTGACCTTAACAGCAGGAGGCAATTGTAAAGATAAAATCTGGGTACTTGTGTTTTTTTTGATGCAGCTGCCCTTTCCTGAGCTGCTTGTGCTTATGCCAAGTGTTTGTGTGAATTTCTGATCCAAGGACATGGACTTATTTACCTATGATAAGTCTCATCTCCTTGGTGTATGCTGCGAGAGCACTCCTATCACTGGTCCCTGGCGCTTCCTGTTTGCTTTCTGCCTCTATCATGTATGTGATATGCGTGCATGAACCATGCGTGTAAAGAAGGGAGAAGTAGCATTTGTCATGGCATATATATTTGTACCAGTATCTTTGGGCTTCTGGGGTGGTAGAAGATGGCTTCTGTAGAAACATCAACTTCTCATGATTATTGCTTTTTCTAAGTGGATTATTGGAAACCAATAAACCATTTCATCATTACATGGCTCAAAAAAATAAGATTTGGCATGAAAGTCCATGCCAGAGAGGATTTTTTGCTTTGTTCTTTCAGCTGATCACCACACGGGAGATTTTTATTCCAGGACCCATGTGGAGCCTTTTGTGTTATGAAATGAGGCTGCCAAAGGTTAAGGAGAAGGCCATGAGTGAATGAATTTCATAATGCCTTTAAAAGAGTTTCTGCTAAATAGAAAGCAGGAATAGATATTTGTGTATGGCATAGTTACTTTCTCATTTTTGGGACAGAATGCTTGACATCTACAACTTAAAGAGGAAAGATTTATTTTAGTTTACGGTTTCAGAGGGTCATAGTCTGTTTACAGATGGGTGGCTAGGAAGTGGTGGAATCACATGGCAGGTCTGGAGCTGAGTCCTGACTGAGCCAGAGCTGGAGCTAGAAACAGAGATCCTCATGGCATGACAGTACAAAGCCAAGCCTGGGAGGAAGGGTGGGACCAGCACGTACCTTCCAGGTTAAGCCTCAAGCATCTGCCCCTTCCAGCCAGGTCCCACCTCCCAACAGTACACAATACCATGGGCACATGAGGCTTTTGGGGGACACTCCAGATCCAAATCACAACAGAGTATTAAATTAAAAACAGGAAGAGGGAGGAGAATGAATGTGAAGTTGATGTGATATGTGTATGCACCAATTTCTCAAGTTTAATTCAACTATTGTGTATCACAAATTTATACTAATAAATGTTACTGTTGGGGGAAAAAGCAAAAAGAAAAAAGAATGATCAATGCTGGAAGAATATAGGGCAAATAACACAAAGTATATTATTAGAGGATAGGTAGGAGCAAATGGAAAAGTCTTTGTTGTCTTTTCACCTTTGAGGCAGGAGCATCCTTAGTGTATGTATACATGTATGCTTACATGTGTATGCACACAAAGGTGATGAAAAGAAGGTCCAGACATGAACATCAGAACAGTTCTTCGCAAACTGTCTGGGTGGAGTTTTTCTTTCCAGTCCACCGTGGAAAAAATGCATGGTCCTCCTGTGCATGACTGTACTACCCATGCAGTGTGCTCCTTGTGCTTGCTTACCAGGGGAGTTTAACAGTGCCAGGATTGGCCTGCACCCTAGTGACCTGGACATATTCACTGGCCACATGTCTGGAAGTCACAGCAAGGCATACTTTTTGCACTTCACTCATTATGTACCAGTTGTGAGCCCTTCATGTCCTGACCCCAGGCCATATCCACTCTTTGGGTTTCACTGACGAAGAGTCTCATCGGAGTGGCATTCTGAGCATGGCATGGGGACATTTTATGGGAGTGTGTGATGGGCATCAGTAGATAAAGTACAAATAGCAAAATAAAGTTACTTTTCTTCCAAAGGGAAGAAATTAGATGTTGAATTATTTCGCCAGTGCTACTATCCAGCTATGTAATTTACATACTTAAAATGGCTCAGGTTGCCAGAATTTCTGGCTAAAAATCTGCCATGTGTTTCCTTTCCAGGTCATGTTTGTATGGTTGAATAACCATGCAGCCTTTCTGTGTGCATTGTAGAGAATTTCTCACAGTGGTTAATATAGTTATTAAGATGAGCCTGAGGGCAGCATTTCCTGAAAACTGAAAGCTCAGAGGAATTAGAATGGCAGTGGCTAAAAATATTATGTTTCTGGCTATGAGACGCGATAGAAGAACCCTTTGAATTCCTCTCTCTAGTGGACTAAAACACCCTTGCCTAATCCATTGCCCTCTGCCTTCTGGTGGCGATGGTAATGGTGGTGGTGGGAGGAGAGAGAAGGGTGGTGATGGTTTTTTCCACTACCCTTTTCTTTTATTTCACCTTCAAATAATTCTGTTCAAACCACAGAAGAATATATGAGCCACTTATCACATACAAAAATCCATAGAGCAAAATGAGAACGTGTTAAAGGGGAAATGCCACAATACTTAGTCTCCCAAATTATATCTCCAGCAGGGATGTTTCCAAAAACAGTGAGCAGATAAACACGCAAACGGCTAACTAGTCCAGGGCCTCTCTATTGGCACGGTCAGCTCCTGTCCGGGAGCTGCGTCTGACCCCCATTTGTGGGCTGCTCCTCATTTGTTCTGTCCTCTGTTCTTGCTCACAAATGCTGCTCTTTAGTTAATTAAAATGTGCACCAGGGACCTGCCTCCTCCCCCACCTTTTTGGCTGAACGATGCCATTTTTATGAAAAACAGCAACAAAAAGGAAAATCATTGTTTTAAGGATTTGATTTTGAAACTTGTTAGCAATTTATAATGACCTTTCTATATTTTATCTGTTTTCATTTAACAGTTTCTTCCTGCACTGAGGCTCCTCATTTGAATGACTTCAGCATTTTATGCTATTTTATGTGAGCAATTATTTGGTGTATCATTCTTATGGACTAGGAGGCCACCTGACCTGTAGGAAGATAATGCACAATTGACTCATACAGACCAAAATTTGATGATGGTGTACTTTCATCCCAAGAGCATCATTATGACAAGTACATGGTCGGGAGCAATCCCACACATCTATAAGATTTGAGAGACAATTCAATGAAGGAATTTAATATTGCATAAAATATTCTTTGAATCTTGTTCTTTGATGGCATAATTGATGTACTGACCATCAAAGGAAAAATGTATATTTAGAAATTAACTAGACAGAAATAGGCTTTTTCTTTTAGGCACATGATTATGGGCAGAGTCTGAGGATAAAGGACTCTGGGAGGTAAGTGTCCATATTGTCTTACTGATAACTACTCTATGCCTTCCAACACATGCCACAAGAGATCAAAAGAAGAGTGTCCTTTCCTTGGTATTCTTTGAATAGAGGCTCAACTTTGGGAAAACAGTGGTGTTAAAGGAGGGCAGAAGAGCCATAGAATTGGAGGATTCTGGAATGGCTTTTTTCCTTTTTTAAAAAACACCATCATCTTGCTAGTGAAATCATTTTAATGTCAAGCTTCATTTAATGCTTTCCTAGAGAAACATGTCTGCATGTATTTATTCCTTGCAAAGCCATCCAAAGAGATTTAATTCTTTGGCAGTCAAAAATTTTTGTGATATCTTTAATTGCTAATTTGTTTAAATCATTTTTAGCTTTACACTTTCCCTTTAGGAAATGTTACTTTCATTGCTAATTGGTAGTTGACATGAGTCAGAGTGATTGGAGGTATAGTATGTGGTACGGACTGGGTGGGGAGGTGAGAAAGGAGTGGGGAGGGTTATCATTGTACAGGCTCAAGTTGGGATAGGAAAACCTCACTCTAGCTGAAGAAGGATGAAATGTCTTGTACATAAGAGATCTATAATTAGGTTCTTTGAAAAATTGCTTTGATTTACTGCTTAAACTATAGGCTAGAGTGGGGAGATCAACCAAAACTCAGAGTCAGCTGAACTCAATACACTCAACATATAGAGTACCATAGCCCATTTCCAGTTCCGCTTTACCCAATAACACTTTCGAGGCATCTCCTGGCTGCCTGTGAAGTTCTTCAGGGTTCTGGCTGATTTCTAAGACCTTTCTCTCCCCATCCCCCTTGACAGGTTTAAGGGAAACCACAGGCTCGGAGAGTGATGGGGGTGACTCAAGCAGTACCAAGTCTGAAGGTGCCAATGGGACAGTGGCAACTGCAGCCATCCAACCCAAGAAAGTTAAAGGAGTCGGCTTTGGAGATATTTTCAAAGACAAGCCAATCAAACTAAGACCAAGGTCAATTGAAGTAGAAAATGACTTTCTGTCAGTAGAAAAGGTACGTTCAATGGTTTCTGTTTTATTTCAAAGTAAATGTGGAATATCCAAAAGTATATTGTGAGGCTTGATGCCTCTTTGGGGTCTTGGTGTCCTCACGTACTAGCTGAGTAGTGCCCTATCTCCCTTTTTCTTCTGAGTGGGAAAAGCTTCCCTCAAAAGGCTCATGCTTTACCTGGTTGCTCTCTTCCTCACTGATCTCCTCTTGTTTTAGTCTACTTTCTATCGCCACAACATACTATCTGACATAATTAATTTATAAAGACAAAGATTCAGCTGGGCCCAGTGGTGCAGGCTTATAATTCTAGCACTCTGGAAGGCTGAGGCAGGAGGATCCCAAGTTTGAGCCCAGTCCACAGTTGGTTGGTTCCAGGCTTTGGCCTGTGGTGAGATAGCACATCATAGAATACAAGGAAGGATGAAATTCACTCACCTCCTGAGCCAGAGAGCAAAGTGAGAGCACAAAGGACCAGGGGTGTTGACTGGTTATACAGTAGGAAAATAAGTTGCACATTTTTTCTCTTAAGAGTGAAAGTAAGTACAAATGATGTCAGACTTGTTGGAAGGAAGTCGCTTGTGTATATGAATAGTGGAGACAGCCTGTGTTGTCACTCTTTGGGTTGTTCCCATCAGGAAGCTGGCTGTTTTATTTTGCCTCCGGTTCTGGGTTGGCAAGAGGCAGTTTGTTGCGGCTGAGTATATGGTTGCCATGGCAACACATCCAGAGACCTCATGTTTGTGGCTGCTGATGACGTCTACTGTGGTACACTTCTGAGCATCATAGCCTTGCTTAGGAGTTGATAAATTCTATGGAATTTTCCAAGTTATAGTAAGTTACACTTGCGTTGTGCTTAAGGAATGTTTGTTAACTTGATTTAGTACTGAAATTTTTACTTTGACACTTGTGCCAGCAGGTTGGGGGCATGGGGTACTGGCACCATCTCTAATGTAGGTTGATCAGTGACTTGTAAATGTTTTTATTTTTCATAAGGTAAAATTTTAAAGGGTGCATCATTTTGTGCAGCTGTAGAACTTCCATCCTTCCCCACCCCCCATAAAATGTACTCACTGTTTGTCATTATGCATTAGAAACAGAGTCTAAAAAGAGAACTTTTGGGATTTCATCCCCCTAAGAGATTAATAAAGCAGAAAGGGAAGTAGCTAGAAATGAAATATGATGTCTCTAAATTCTTCCTTTGCTGAACCATCTCTGTGCCAGCATAGTTTATTTCAGTAATTGAGGTACAATATTTATCAGGGTCTGAAAACTACCTAGTTAGTGTCCCAGCTGTGAGCTCACTTCTGTCTCACATTCACATGGCCACATTCAGATTCCTGTAGGCACTTACAAAAAGCAAGTCCCAGTCTTGGAAAGAAAGAGCGAATGGAGTCTGTCGATCTGCTCGTCCACCCATCTTTTTTCTTACAACACTGGAGTTGAACCTCAGAGCCTTTGCACTGAGCTACATCCAAGCCCTCTCCCCAGTTTTAAAAAATTTATTTTGAAACAGGCTCTCAGAAAATTGCGTGGGCTGGGCTTGAATTTTCGATCCTCCTGCCTCAGTTGAATGCTTGGATTATAGGTATGTGCCACCTTGCCCAGCCGAAGATGGAGTTTTTCTCCATTTTATTCACGTGAAATTGGAAATGAATATGATCATTGATTCGATCAGCAAATAGTTCAGCTCCTTCATTTTTTAAATGACACTTGGTCTTTTTCTTTTCTGTGTAGGACTGTGTGTGTATGTGTTTGTGTGTGTGCATGTGTATGTGTGCACAACTTTTATTATTGCTGTTAGTATTTCTTTTAACTGCCAGTGATACATTTAGTTATTGACAGCAATATCAACATCAATATAATACACCCAAGTTCGTTTGTTTACTTTTGAGGTTAGGCCCCTGCTTGTTACCCAGTCTGCTCTTGAACTCCTAGACTCAAGCGGTCCTCCTGCCTCATCCTCCCAAGTGCGGAGACTATAGGCATGTGCCACCATACCCACCCATTCCCAAATTCATATCTGAGCATACTTATTCCCTGAACACAAAAATTATTTAACTTCATGCTGTAGTGTCTCTACTTGGCTATCTTAATTTTATGCCCAGTTCTCTATGCCTGAACTTCTTATTGTCCTCTGCCTTCACCCACAGTTTCCCCTATCTCGGTTGAAAGCAGTCCGATTACCCTGTTGTTGCTCAGGACAGAAACCCTGGAATTGAACCTGACTGGCCCATCAGGAAACCCCATCAACTTTGCCTTCAAAATACGTGCAATATCTACCCACCCATATCTCATCACCTCCACGGCTCCTTGATAAAGCTTCTTGCTTTTCCCCACTCATATACATTGTGTGCTTGGGACAGTGCATGGCAGATAGCAGGGGCTCATAAATACCTGTTGAATTAGTAATATTAAAAACTGTATTAATTAGTGTAAGACTTTAGAGATAACAGAGTTATATAGAATTAGTGGATTGGATGGAATATAAAACAGTTGCATGGTTGAAGCTCCCCATAGCAGTTTACAGGTCACTGCATTTTTGTTGAACAGAAGATTTATTGCATTGGTATTGAGGACTTGAAATATTAACTTCCCCAGAATTATTAGTATGTGTGCTTGCGTGCATGCATGTGTGTGTGTGTGAGGCGGGGCTGGGTATGTCAGGGTTTCTGTCCCGTGGGGACTCCCAGAACAGCTGAGGAGATGTTGGATGATGGAGAAAACACTTCAGAGATTCGCTTGGGTGAATGCAGCCCAATTTATTAAGGAAGTGCAGAGTTTATATAGACTACAACAATGCGGAAATCATCTCAGGCCAATCATCAAAGGAGACTCAAAACCTTTCCTTATATATCCTTAACCAACGAGGTCTCTCAGAAGGAGGGAGGAAGTTAAGAAAGGAGGATAGGGCCATCAATCAGCATTTTATCACTAGTCGAGGGCGTGTGAGGCCTGCTTCAGATGCCATCTCTGCAGTGAAGCTGCTTCCACTGTAGTGTCCGAGACGTGTGCTAGATAGGCTTCAACCCAACCTGAATCCCCCACATGTGTTTGTATTTAAATCCTGATTCCTGATTTGCTTGCAGGATGAAACCATGTGCTAGAAGCTGCCTTAACCTACTCAGTGTGAAGCCTCTGGGAAAACGTAAATTTCTGAGCCTTTTTTATTGGCTGTGGACAATTTTCCAATATCTAAGAAGATTCAGAACTGCCTCTGCCCCCTTTTGTTGGTGCCACAGATAGTTGCATAGATTTATGGATTCGTTATGTTATTGTACAGCCCTGGCATGAGAGCTGATAAGTGTGTTACGATGTCATTAGTGTGAAACTTGGTTGTCCTAGTTACTTATTCATTGCTGGGACACAATATCTGACATCAACTTAAGGGATGCAAGATTTATTTTAGCTCACAAGTTCATAGGTCTCACACAGTCCATTCATGAGCAGCTGGCAATGGACATAGCACGTGGCAGAGACTGGAGAGGTGCACACAGAAAGTCAAATAGCTGAGGAGTGAGCTGATATTTGGAGACTTAGGTAAGACTGGAGCTTTTCCAGGAAGAAGCTATAAGAATGTTTCTTTTTTCTTTCTTAACTTAGTTTAAACTACCAGTTGTGTCCCCCATACCCATTGTGGTAGCCCTTCCTTCACTTCACTTCACTTCCTGGCCTACAAGTCTATAACACACACCTAAAAGCTCTGCCCTGGGCACATCCCAATCTCAGCAAGTTGACGCAGTTCCTCCAGTCGAACTCCAAGCATCCACCCCTTCGAGGCAGGCCCCATTTCCCAACAGCAGATGTTACCATAGGTAGCCCATTACATCCACATACATGAGGTTTTTGGAGGACATTCCAGATCCAAACCATAATACTGGTTCTCATCACTTTTGAGATTGTTTTGTGCTCAAGATTTATGTTTAAGGAAAAAAATTTTCCTTGAGAATGGAGCTTGATGCTTTGATTGTACAGAATCACAAACTAGATCTACTGTGACAGCTCTGGTAGATGAGATCCAGTCATGTCTCTTGATTAGATGGGAGCAATTGCCCTTCTGACTGGGCTGGTTTAATAACTTAGATGAGGAGGAAGAAGAAATCTGAAAATTATTAATTACGGGAAGCATCATATTATTCTTTCACTCATATGTGTGAAATTTGAGATCTGGTTGTGTGCATAGTAGATAATTTTGTGCTTATTTTACTCATTTTAATCCATATCACCCTGAGCTTATGAATGTGTTATATACCAAGAGAACTATTGCATAACATTTCTCTACAAACAGTAAATAAAAAATAGTGAGTGTAGACATTCTTGCTTTTCTTGGTCAGATATAAGGAAGGACCTCATTTATGAATCTGTTTAGTGCTACCAAATGGATATATCTGTGAATGATTTAGGTAGTGTACCATATAATTGAAGTATTTACAGATGAAATGATATAATATCTAGGATTTTCTTGCAGTAGTCTGGAAGGTGGAAGAGTGGGTGGGGCATAGAGGAGATAAGATTGATTATGAGTCAATAATTTTTGAAACTGGATGGGATGTCTTTTGGAAATTTCCATTGATAAATGGTTAAAATAAAGTTATACCAAAAAGACACATGCATATCATGTTTATAGCAGCCCAATTCATAATAGTGAAATCCTGGAAGCAGCCTACCTGCCCATCCATACAGAAATGGTCAAAGAAGATGTGGTACCTATACACCGCGGAATACTATGCAGCCATAAAGAAAGACAGATTGGAAGCATTTGAATGAAAATGGTGCCACCTAGAGTCAATAATGCTCAGTGAAATGGACCATGCACGAAAGACTGACTATAGATGGGTGTCACTCTTATGAAACACACAAAAATAATAACATAAAAAGGCCCAAGCATGAATGGTAAAGAGAGCCAAAGGTCAGTTAGGAAAGGAGTGAACACTCCTGAAAAAGGCGTGAACACAGATGCTCACTAATTCCCCAAACCCCATTGTTCTAATGTGTTACAGAATTTGGAATGCATGAATTTACAAAAAAAAGCAAAATTTTATGTTATGTGAACTTTTCAAACCAAAATACAAAAAGGGAAAAAAAAGAAAAAAATCTTTGGAGAAAAATGGTAGTATTTAAACAGTTCAGATATAGTTTTATATGCTATATCAAAATAAAGGAAAATGTTATATAGCTAAAGATGAGCCCAGTTAAATATCAGAGGATTAGAGGGCCATGATACCAAAGTCCTAGCTGATTGACCTTGACAAAGTTGGCCTCGGTTGGGACATCTGTGAAGTGGCAATATTTTTTTTACTTATCTTACCTCATGTAACTTTAAGTCACATAGCTGAAAATACTTTGTAAATTATGACTTATTTTAACTAGTGTTTATTGAGTGCTCACTATTCACTTGGCTCTGGGGATACAGAGGTAATAGGGACTAGATCACTGCTTTTGGGGAGCTACAGAGAAGGAGACAAGCAATAATTAGAGTGTGATAAATGCCATGATCTGGCTAAGAGCACAGTGCTGTGCTGTGAGAGTACTTGGGCATGTCAGGAAGTGTGAGTTGTTAGGGAGAATGGGAAGTATGTATTCATGGTTGTGTGTAACCACTTCCTACAGGAAATAATGTTTGGGATGATATATTTGCTCAGTAGGCATGTATCCAGCAAAGGTTCACAGAATTTTATCAAGGTGGGAAGAGAGTATGTTTAAAAGCCTCAACGGGGTGAAGATACATAGCACAGATGGTATGTAGAGGCCTCAGCAGGAAGTGGAGGAAAATGAGAATCTGAAAGGAAGTAGAGCCTAGACCTGAAGAACCCTGTGAGACTGTAGAGTTTGGATTTGATTTTGAGGGCATCAGGGATCTAGAAAAAAGTTTTAAGCAAAAAAAGTGATATGGCCATAGAGATGGTTTAGAGAAAACAGGGCCTGAGGGCATAGTTTGGCCTAGGAAGCACAAGGCCCTGGGTTTGATTCTCCAGCACCCTATAAGCTGCATGTGGTGGTACATGCCTGTAATCTCAGCACTAAAGAGGATGAGGCAGGAGGATTACCATGAGTTCAAGTGTCCAGTTTGTACTACAGACTAAGACTGCAGAGAGAAGAGGCGGTGGGAGGGGGGGAGGAGGGGAGGAGAGAAAACTAGAGGGAGGGGGGGAGGGAGGGAGAGAGAAAGAGAGAGAGAGAGAGAGAGAGAGAGAGAGAGAGAGAGAGAGAGAGAGAGAAATTCCAACTGCAATATGAGAAGTAAATTACAAAAGATGGTAAGTAAAATTCCAAAGTCAGAACAGAAACTTGTATTGCCTTTCGTGATAAGGAGCTCCCCACTCCCCAGTAATCTAGGCACCAAATCCGTTAATTAGTAAGATGAGTCAGGGAATGGAGACTCAAAAGACAATTCTTGTTAATTTTTTTTAGTGTGGGTGTCCACTTGCTCAAGCACTGTTTGTTGGAAAGATTATCCTTCCTGTGCTGCACAGCTGTATCACTGCTACAGCATGAGTGGCTGTGTCTGTGTGTGTATGTATGCGTCTGGACTCTGTTTCTGTTCTGTTCATCTTTGAGCATGTTCTCTGCTGCCTTGATCTTTGTTCTTCTTCAGGACCTCATAAGGTATTCCTAGCTGCTTGAATTTTATTTAAATTTTAAAATCAGCTTGTCAATTTTTACCACTAAAAAAATTTCCAAAACATCCTGATATTTTGGTTGGCATTGCACTCAATGTAGATTTTTTTTTTGACAACTTTCCAATCCAGGGACTTGATATATTCCTCAGTTTTCTCCTTAAATTATACTTTTTCTTAGGATGGATTGGTGATATGTAGAAATACACATGCCTTGAGGACTTGGTGCACATATGGATGGCATCTTCATCATTTCTTCTTCTGGTCCCCATTCCTGCTCTTTTGCCTCTTCCCATATCACCCTCCCTCTCTGTAAATCCATCTCCCCTTTTCCTATAATCACTTTTATTTGGCTTTTTTACTTTCTTATACTTTGGGTTTCTCATATTAAAGAAATCATGCGATATTTAACCTTCTGTGTTTATTTCATTTTGCTAAGCATAGTGGTGTCGTGGTACATCCATTTCCTACAAATAACTCAAATTTACTTTACTGCAGTGTAGTACTTCCTTGTGTATATATACCATGTTTTCTTTACCTATTCATATGAGCACCTTCCAGGATTTCGTCATTGTGAACTGCTGTGATCATGGCTATGCTTATATCCTTGTTATGTGATGTCTCTAAATCTTTGGGAAAGATACCCAGAAAAGGTATGGCTGTGTTGAATGGAATATTTATTTTCAAGTTTTTGATGAATTTCCAGCTGCTTTCTGTAATGGTTGTACCAGTTGTACAGTTCCACCAGTTTGTCTCACATCCTCGCCAGCATCTATTGCTTTTTGGATTCTTGATCATTGCCATTCTTACTAGAGTAAGGTGGTATCTCAGTGATGTTTTGATTTGCATTTCTCTAATGGCTAAGGATGTTGAACATTTTTTCATGTATTTGCTGGCCATTTGGACTTCTGAGAAATGTCTGTTCATTTCAGTTGCCTAATTTTAATTGGGTCTTTTATTTTGAGGGGTATATTTTTCTTCAGTTTTTTTGTATATTCTACTTATTAACCTCCGTCTGAAGTGAGGTGGTAAATTTTTTTCCCCAGTCTGTCAGTTCTTTCTTTGCTCTGTTGTTGGGTTCCTTTGCTGCAAAGAAGCTTATTAATTTGATATAATCTCATAATCCCATTTTTTAATTCTGGGAGTTATTTCTTTTGCATTAGATGTTCTGTTGAGAAAAATCTTTGCCCACATCTGTATCTTCAAGAGTTTTGCCTATTTTATCCTCCAGGAGGTTCAGTGTTCCATCTTAATATCTGTCTTTGATCCACTTTGATTTGATTTCATTACATGGAAATAGGTATGGGTCAAAATTCATTCTTCTGCATGTGGATAGCCAGTTTTCCCAGGATCATTTATTGAGGACGCTATCCTTTCTTCAGTGTATGTTGTTGGTCCCTTTGTCAAAGGTCAGACAGCTGAGGGTACTTGAGGTTGTCTCTGCATCTCGGTTCTGTTTCATTGGTTGGCTTGTCTATTTTTGTGTCCAGACTGTATTTTTTCATCTCTGTTGCTTTGTAATATGACTTGATGTATGGAATCGTGATGCTACTTGTTTTTGTCTTACTGTACAGGATTGATTTGGCTATTCTGTGCCTTTTTATATATCACAGTGTTGTTTGTTTGATTAAATCCTCTTTGAATTTTCTGAGCATCTCTTGCATTTTTGTTATTTTTCTCCATTTTATTGATATGGATAAGTGAAAAATTTAAGGTTTACAATGAAGTTGAGCATTTTGTGCACGTATGTATCTTGTCCAGGTGACAAGGACGTTCCCACTCTCCTTTTGTCCCTCCTACCCACCCCTCCCTCCCTCCCTCCTCACCCTACCCCCCTGGTTCACTTTGTTTTTTGTTTTAAGTTCCATGAGATAGTTGTGATCTGGGTTTCTCATATCAGAGAGACCATTCGATGTTTCACTTTCTGCTTCTGACTCACTTCACTAAGCATGATGTTCTCAAGTTTCTTCCAGTTACCTATGAAAGCCTCCACGCTGCTGGACTTTATAGATGCATAATATTCCATTGTGTATAAATACCCTAGTTTGTGTATCCATTGGTCTGTTGTTGGGTATTTTGGTGACTTCCATATTTTACCTATTGGTAGTTGTGCTGCTATGAACATGGGTATACATATGTCTCTGGTATGTGTTGTTTTGGCCTCTTTTGGATATATTCCCAGGAGGGGTGTCGCTGGATCGAAGGGGACATTTATTTCTAGTCTTTTGAGAGCTCTTCATACTGCTTTCCAAAGGAATTGTACAAATTTACATTCCCACCAGCAGGGCAGGAGGGTTCCTTTCTCCCCACAGCCTCGCCAGCACTGATTACTCTGACTTGTTGATATAGGCCATTCTCTCTGGAGTGAGATGGTATATTACCGTTGTTTGGATTTGCATTTTGGATTTGCATTTCTCTTATGGCTGGCTAGGTTTGTTGAACATCTTTTCATGTATCTATTGGCCATTTGAAAGGAAACTATGCACATTGTAAAAAGAGAACCGACAGACAGGGAAGAAATATTTACCACCAACATCTCAGATAGGAAGCTCATAACTAGAATATATGGGGAGCTGAAGAAAAGTAAGCCTACCAAAATAAAGGATCCTATTGAAAAGTGGGCAAATGAAATGAAGAAGCAGTTCACTCACGAAGACATTCTCTTGCATTTTTTGAAGCATATATTGCTTGAGCTGATTGGCCATTTGTTTTTTGATTTTCATTCCTTTAGGATCTACTCTTCAGGGCTCATGATAATCAGCTTCTGGGGATTCAAGCACTTTTGTAGGTCATTTACTCGCTTGTTTTCCTATAGTTCTATTGTTGCGGGTTATAGAGCAGTCAGTGTCAAAGAACCCTGTTGCTCCTGTGGAGATTTCTTCTGTTAGATTTTTTCTTTCCTTGGAATTTCCTTGAATTTGTTTAGATTTTAATATTTATGCACTTTTTAAGCTTACTCAGGTGTTAATTTGGAGGGGTCTTCTCAATGACTTACCTTCTGCTGGTTACTTAATTTCCTCCACTTTTCAGTGAAGGAGAAATAGATTATAGTATTGTAAGTGGTCTAAGGACATGCTAATTACTAGCATACGCAGAATACAGGTAATTTTCAGAATCAAGTGGGTGAGATATTGAGAGTCAGGGGGATAAGAGAAGAGAGCCAAAAAGGGGGAGGGGAATGGGTTATAAAGATAACATAAGATATATGTGCACAAAATTCTCAAGCTTAATGTAACCATTGGGTATTACATATATGTACTAATAAAATGGAAAAAACCCTTATAGACCCCCAAAAGTGGTCAACATCTATGCCACCTTCCATAACATGAATAAGGATTCACAATAATATCATAGTCTAAAACTAACAAATGATTGGCAGAACCCAATAACCAGTTTAATACTAAAACTGTTAAACCCTTAACATTAAAAGGTATAGTGTACACTATCAATGTATTTGTCTAGATAAACCTGATATTGAATTATTGAAGGTTTCACTAATGTCAGTATTATATCACCATCAATAATAAAAAATAGTCCTCTATATTGCTTACCTAGGCTAAACAAAACAACCAGAAATGATCAACTCTTAATAGGCTGTAACCACTATAACCTCTTTAACAGTGGGATGAATATCAATACTAGTGGTTAAACTTATACATACCAGCTGTTAACATATCATAACAAGTTATCATTTCATGCAACCATTCCACTCTTAAAAATAGAAATATGATCTGTACTACTAATGAAGGTATCTATATAGATTGTCTAGCAACCTACCAGAAGAGTTTAAGAGTGATACAAAATTATTATAGATAATGGAAAAAATCTCCCTTAGTTATCTGAGTCTAACTAAATAGTATAAAATTATTGATTCCCCACATGACTAGCCATATGGCTGTATTATTAATAGGATTGGTGGGGTAGGAGAGAATGGACTGAGACTGAAGGGTAGCTTTGGAAGTGTGATAGGAAACAGAAGAGTCTATAGGATAGAGAAAAGCAAGTCAGAATTCCAAGCCTAGATCAGAAGAATGTAGATACACTTGAGCAGTAGAGACAAAAGTAAGAAGAAACAGGGAGAGTTGTGAGGGAAATAGAGAGAATGTGCCGCCAGAATCTATAGAGAGGCTTTTCAAAAGGGGCATAAAGAACAACTTGAGAAAGAAAGAAATGCAAAAACTAACAAAACCCGAAAAGACACCTCCCCCACAAATCTATACCAGAAAAAATACAAGTTCAATATATCTATGAAGAGCCATTGAAGAAGTGAGACCGAAGAGACCAAAGGGGGGAAAAAATCCTTTTATTTGAATGATTAGTCTCTATATCCAAGACCTTTGATTTTGCTGACTGAGGGGGGTGGGGGTTGGACCATTTCCCTCTTACTGTGTCTTAGTGTACAAACATGTACCTGCTCCAAAGTATCTCTCACAGCTCCTGAGCTGCAGGGGTGGGGATGGATGAGACTTCTGCTTCCTGAGACTTGTTTTCCTTGGACTCAAATCGTTTGGGAAGACTACAGTTCCTTTTCCTTTCTCTCTCTGCTGGTGGTTGGTGCTTTTCTCTGAATTCCCTGGAGTGTGACCTGTGGGTAGACTGTTTCCTGGGAGAGCTGAGACTGCGCTTCCAAATTGCCTCTCTGGGCCTGCCTAGAATGCAGGCTGGCAGTGACTCCTGCACTGTGCTTTCCGACTGCAGTCTTTAAGCTCCAAGGCCCCCACCGAATGGGCCCTCGCACACTGTAGCCTGGGGCTCTTTTTATCTGTTGCACACAGCCGCAAGATTGTCTGGTATCTTCTATGCTGCGGTCCTGACTGAAATTCTCCCCAGGCACACTGTAATTTAGATCTAAGGGCTGGCTGGGCACAACTGCCTCTAGTGGCCCAGGACCTTTCTGCGCAGTCCTTAATAAGCTCAGAGGCCTTGCAGCCTCAGGGCCTTCTCCCCCTTCCCAAAACCGAATGGGACCTGTCACATTGTGGCTGAAGTCCCTTTTTTTAAGTCACACACACCCACTAGTTTGTCAAGCACCTTTTGAGCTGCCTGTCCTGGATGAAATTCTCTCCAGGCACATACTGCTTGTGATCCAAGGAGTGGCTGGGCACACCTACTCAAGGTGGCCCTGGGCCCTTCTGCACAGTCTTTAAGCTCAGAGGTATTCCAGCTGCAGGTCCCTCTTTGTTTCTGCAACCAAATGGGCTTTGACTTTCTGTGGCTGAGGGCCCTTTTCGTCTGTCATTCACTGCCAAAATGTTGTCTGGTACTCTCTAGGCTGTGGTCTTGGCCAAAATTCTCCACAGGCATTCACTGCTTCCAATCCAGTGGCTGGCTGGGCATACCTCCTGTGGTGGCCTCATGCTGGCTGGCATGGCTCAAGGCCCTGTGCTTGTCTGGGAAGTTAGGCTCACCTAGCTGTTCCTGTGGTTTTTCTGCAGGTCCTCTCGCCACCATTCAGACCCAGTTTGCCCTCTGTTTTGCTAAGCTAAGCTATCTCAGTCTTCTAAGTTCATATGGAGCCGCTGAAGAAGTAATCTAAGCTATCACCATCATGACTCCCCCCCTTTTCATTTCTAATTACACTGATAGGGATTTTTCTTTTGTTAAATTTGACTAGGAGTTTATCAATCTTATTTATCCTTTTGAAGAAAGACTTCTTTAATTCTTTTTTCTTTTGTATTTTTTTAGTCTATTTCATAAATTTCTGTTCAGGTTCTTATTATTTCTTGCCATCTACTACTTTTGGATTTGAATTGTTATTGTTTCTTTAGGATCTTGAAGTGCATCATTAGGTTATTTAGGATTGCTGTCTTTTTTAATGTGTGTATTCAAAGCTGTGAACCTCCCTCCCTCTTAGTGCTGTTTTCATTTTATCCTATAGATTCTGCTATGATGTGTGCTTTCATTGTCATTTGATTCTAGAAGGTTTCTGGTCTCTTCCCTGCTGTCTTCTGTGCATTACTTGTTCAATAATGTATTATTTAATCTCCATGTATGGGTATAGTTTATGTAGCTCATTTTGCTATTGATTTCTTTTTTCATTCCACTACTATCTAAGACAATAAAGGGAATTATTTCAGTTATTTTTGTGTTTGTTCAAGCATGCCTTATGTGCTGTTGAGAAAAAGGTGTATTCTGTTGGTAATGGATGTAAAACTCTGTAGATATTGGTTAAGTTCGTTTCTTCCCTGGTGTGGTTTAGCTCTGCTATTTCTTTCTTGATTTTTTTTTTTTTTTTGGTCTGGTTGTCAGAGTGGAACACTGAAGTCCCCTGCAGTGATTTTATTAGTATCTCTTCATCTGTTCATATCTGGTAGGGTTTTTATGAAATTGGATATACTGATATTGGGTATGTGTGTTTATAGCTGTGAACTCTTCCTGTTGGATTGTTCCCTTTACCTGTATATAGAATCCATCTTTATTTCTTTTGATCTGTTTTGGCTTGAAATCTGCACACTTTTCACTTTCAGTCCATATATAGCTTTACAGGTAAAGTGTGTGGGCAACAAATGATTGGATTTTGGTTTTTGATCCAATGTTCCAATTTGTGTCCTTTGATTGTAGAGTTAAGACTATTAATGTTGAGAATTACTCTTGTAATGTATTTATTAAATCATGTCATTTTCTTTTTTCCAGTGTTGATTCTCTGTTTTTTACTTTTGTTGAATTATTCTCCCCCTTTTGATGTTTCCTTTTCTCTGGGTTCTTTGGTGTATCACTGTCTAATATTCCCTCATATATTTTCTGCAGTGCTTGTCTAGTAACCATAAATTTCCTTAAGGTGTCTTTTTCATGGAAAACTTGCTTTTTCCTCAATTTTGAAGGATACTTTTGCTAGCTATTTTGGTCTCTCTCTCTCTCTCTCTCTCTCTCTCTCTCTCTCTCTCTCTCTCCCCCCCCCCATTTCCTTCCTTCCTTCCCTCCTTCCTTCCTTCCTTCCTTCCTTCCTTCCTTCCTTTCTTCCTTTCTTCCTTTCTTCTATAGGAAATTTTATACCATGTTCTTCTGGCCTGTGAGGTTTGAGCTGAGAAATCTGCAGTTATTCTGTTAGGCTTGCTATTACAGTTCATTGCTGCTTTTCTTTTATGGCTTTTAGTATTCTTAATTTGTATTGAATTTCTGGGATTTTGATAATGATGTCTCATGGAGAGGCTCTTTTATGGTCAAGATTATTGGTGTTCTGTGGGTCTCCTGTACCACAGTATTAACTTCTTTTCCTGTATTTGGTAAATGTTCTTCTGTGATTTTGGTGAAGAAGTTCGTTGTATATTTTGACATGTCCTCTATTTTTTCTTTTACTCCCATAATTCTGAGGTTGATTCTCTTTGAGTCATCCAGCAGCTGTTGTATTCAGCTACTTTTTAAAATCTTTTTCTTTTTGTTATGGTGTCACTGAGTATATGATTTAGTTCATCATCTTTGTCTTCAGAATCTGATACTGTATCCTCTCAGTGCCCATGCTGGCTTCCCATGCTTTTAACTCAATTTTTCATATCCTGAGTTTCAGGTAGATTTCTTTTTAGATTTTTAACTTCTCTACTAAAATATTCCTTCATATCTTGTATTATCCTTTTACCTCAGTCAGGTTTTTCTGTGTCTTCTATAAACTCACTGAACTTTTTATCCATTAAGGTCTTTATGTGTTTAGTCAATTCCTCTTTAAACTCATTGAACATCTCATAAGTTTGTTTGAATATTTTCTTCATAGACTATTCCAATATTAAGTCTGCTTGTTTTTTGACTTTTTTTCCTATAAGTTCCTCTATTTCAATGCCTGAAAATCAGCTTTTGGAGAGTTACACATTCTGTAGGTATTTTATTGCCTTGTTTCGTGGTTCTGCTATTGAGGGTTCTGCTATTGAGAGTTGCAGATCAGTTATGGTAGAAAAACTCTGGACCTATTGTGAAGATCTCATCTTCAGTTAGATTCTGTCTTTGTTGTTTCCTTGAATATGTTTATATTTTTGCCCTTTATGCCCATTTTCAATCTACTCAGCTCTTAAGTTTGAGATTCTTTTTAGCACCTAACCTTTTGCTGATTTCGTGATCCCCCATACCTTTTGTGTGTGAGTAAAATGAATCCAATAATGTCAGTGACACACAGACAAACCAGATTTTTGCATACAGGGTAAAAGAAGATCAATCACTGTACCACCACTAACAGCATGAATAGATTTTGAAGTAATATTGTAATCTCTAAGACAAACCAGTTATTAAACATGTCATAATAAACAGGAAAATACTATAACTTTCCTAACCCTTAACATTAGAAATGTGGTATAGAGTATTAATTCAGCTGCCTAGATAAACCAAATATTGACTTTTCAAATAGAACTACTAAAGGCAACACCATGAATAACAAAAACCAAATTTGTGTTAATTGCATCTGCTAACCTAAACAACTAAATGGTATGAGTCTTAATAGGTTGTAATCATTATGCCACCATTAACAAGAGGAAAGGAATCAGCAGTAATGATATAATATAGTTGTCTTACTTACTTTTTCAATGCTGACATCCACAATTTAAGGGAGGGAAGATTCATTTTTGCTCACAGTTTTAGAAGGTCATGGTCCATAGGGTGGCTGGCATAATGAAACATGCATGGCAGGTGTGCCATTGGAGAGCTCTTTACAACATGCCAGACGGGTAGCCAAGGGAGGGAGGAAAAGTGGAGTAACAAGTGCCCCTCCACATCAAGCCCCAAGCATACACTCCTTTCAGACAGTCTCACCTCCTAACAGCATCCAAATACATGAGGCTTTTGGGGGACGTTACAGATACAAACCATAACACTTAGACGAGCCAGTTTTTGACATAACATAATAACCAATTAAATCATGCAACTATCCCATTCTTTACATTAGAAATGTGATTTATACTGTTGATAGAGGTATCTAAACAAACCAAATAGTAACTTATTGGAAAGATCTATGAAAAGTAACACTATACTATTGTTAATAATAGAATATCATAACTAAATATCAAAAGGTTACTGACCTTCGACAGGCTAAACTAAATAGCTATGTGTTATTGTTGCTTATTAGAAACATTAATAGGAATGGTAGTGATAGGGAAAAGGAGGACTTACACAAAGGGTTATTTTTACAAGGTGCAGAAAGGGTCTTTATTTAGAAACAAAGGACAGAGGAGTGAAAGGTTCCACCATCCAGAAAGAGACTCTGAGTGAGGTAGCCCTCACAGAGGTTAATTTTGAAGAATAAAGAAAAAAAATAGAAGAGTAGAGAGGACAGAGAAAAGGGGATAGGATTCCAGTTGAAGATTAGAAGAAGTAAATATTATTAGGTAGAGGTAACACAGAAAAAGCCACATAAAAACAAAAAAACAAATAACACAAGGGTCTGTAAAAAGTCTGTTTTAAAAAGGCAAAAAGGTGGACTGGAGGAATAGCATAGTGATAAGAGTGCTTGCCTAGCAAGTGCAAGGCCCTGAGTTCAGTTCCCCAGCACCACAGAAGGTGGGTGGGGAGGCATGTGCCTATAATCCTGGAATTCAGGAGACTGAGGCAGGAGGGTTGCTCTGAGTTTAAGGCCAATCTGGGCTACATAGTGAGTTCAGGACTACTGAGCAGCGAGACCCTGTCTCAGAATAAAAAGGCAAAAAGAATAACGCAAAGCAAAACAAACAAAAACAAAAACTAAAGTAAGCACAACTTACATACAAAGAACAGTTGTGGTGAATCCAAAGTCCAAAATGTTTTCTGTGTTATTTGAATAAGTTATTTGGATAAGTAGTCTCTTTTCAGGTTCTATGGTATTGGTGTCCACTGTCCACCAAATACGAGGGAGCAGGTAGTAGTAGTTGAACTGTGTCCTACCATGAATCACTAACTGCACACTCTTTGCTCCATGTCTGCTACAATATGCTTCTTGCTTTAGGGCCCCTACTTCAGTGGCCAATTCGGGATGCCTGTCTGAGCACATATGTGAATTAGGGGAGCTGACATTTCACTGGGTTCTGTATCAGGAGAGCCGTGATGGGGGCTCAGCTTACTGAAAGCCTCTAACCAGGCACCATCCGGCTCCCTGGGCACTGTTTCAGGCTGTTGGGTAGAGGGATGAGGTGGAAGGGAGCAGGCAACACCGGCATTCTGACCTGTTCTCTTGGGGTGCTTTTCTTCTCTACAGCTGTCTCCCCTGACAGCTCCCTCTTAGTTGTCAGCCAAGGGTGACTCCTACACCTGTGGCTTGTTTCCTCTAGCAGCTCCCACTGAAGCTCTTCCTTTAATGGCTCGCCAGCATGGCTCTGTCAAGGAGTGCTTCTTGTGTACCTGCCTATTGAGCAGAAAGCTCTTTCAGGAAGAAACCTCACACCACACCTGCAGCTCACAGCCTGCGGCAGGTGCAGGCTTCTCCTGGAGGCCGTGTGCCTTTTAGCTCTGTGGCTTCTGGCTTCCAGGCTCGCCACCATCTGCTCAAGGGTTGCGGGGCATCCCCAGAGCAGCTTCTGGCCTGACACTCTCACTTTTCCCTGCTGTCTTCAGTCTCTACAGCCTCCCTGAGCTGTCCATCCTTCCTGGTATTTTCCTTTCAATTGGTGGAGCTCATCTTTTGTGTCAAGCTAAGTTGTTGAGTTTTTTTTTTTTTTTTAACTCTGCTTCAGCTTTTTTGAAGTGTCTGTAGGATCCATTAGTGAGGAGACTTTGCTCTACCCCCTATTTGTGTAGATCTTACATTTTACTTTGTGACAAGTTCTAAAGTAGGAATACTTAAGCTGTGTACTTTGTGCATCTTTCTGTACATGCTGAGTTTGCACTGTTGTTACTGATGAAGGCAAAATTGGAAGATACAGGTGAGTGAGAGAGCTACATGAACCATCAAGCTCATCCTCAGAATTAAACTCACCTAGCCAGTCATAGCAACATTGGACTAGCTCAAGCCCGTATGACTTAAAAGGGTTTCCCTCTTGAGGAACAGCAGAGAGAATGTGGCTTCTAAGAGAGGCAAAGAGAGGAGCTAAGCTGAGCTTGCCCAGTTTATTATTCCTAAGCTCACCTATCAGGTAAGTCATTGTACTCTCCCAGAGTAGCACGAATGGAGAGGCAGCGAGTGTGTGGAGTGCCGTTTGTGTCGGAGTCTGTATCTGCTCTCTTTATGTGGAAGGAAGCACCAAGATAAGGGGTATGCTTAGCGTGGTCTTCACCTACATTTCCCTGATGGCTGAAGATGTTGAAAGTTTTTCACATACGTTTTGGCTGTCTATACTTCTTTTGAGGAATGTCTGTTCAATTCATTTGCCTGTTCTTTGAGTGGGTTATTTGTTTTTTTTTTTTTACTTCTTTCATACATTATAAATATTAATCCTTTGTTGGAAGAGGAGCTGGCAGAGATTTTTCTCCTATTATGTAGGCTGTATCTTAACTTTGCTGCTTCCTTCACTGTACAAAAGGTTTTGAATTTGTTATAGTCCCATTTGTTGGTTCTTCCTCTTGCCTCCTATGTTATTGAACTTCCATTCAGGAAGTTTTTGCCTATGCCTCTGACTTCCCCAATTTTTTCTAGCAGTTTTAACCTAGGTCATTATTTATTTATTATGGCTATCATTGATTACAAAAAAATGCTAACAAGGATGTGGGCGAAAGGAACTCTTCATCACTGTTGGAGGGAATGTAAACGTATATAGCCACTATGGAGATCAGTATGGAGGTTGTGAAAATTAAAATAAAAACTAAAAAGGAAGCTACCATTTCATCCAGCCATGCTACTGCTCAGTACATTCCCTAAAGAATGAAAGGTGCTTTACTATAGATAACTGCATACCCATGTTTGTTGTAACACAATTTAAAATAGCTGAGCTGTATAGAAACAGCCTTAGTGCCCATCGACAGATGAATGGGTTAAGAAAATATATACATAATGAAATGTTACTCAGCCATGAAGCAGAATGAAATCCTGTCATTTGCAAGAAAATGGATAGAACTGGAAATCATTGAGTTAAATGAAATAAGCCAGACTCAACCAGATATTACGTTTTCTTTCATATGTAGAATCTTAAATTAGAGCGAGCATTCAAGTAGAAGATATACTATTAGAGGAGAAAGAAGGGAGAAGGGACAAGGGAAATAAGCCATGGGGGAAGTGAAACTGATTAAAATATGTCCTATGTGTGTACAGTATGCCAAAACAAAGCCCACTATTTCATATAATACACACTAACAAATTCAAAAAAACCGATAATAGTTATTCTAACAGCTTGAAAAATTGTGATGAAAAATGGTTTGTGGGAATATTTTAAATATAGAATTACATAGCATGGGGGATAAAGGTAAAGAAAGACTTGAAAATGTATTATTCCCTGATTAGAAAATACCGGACAAGGAAGATCTTTCAGGAGGAAGGTCATGCATTAGGCTAGTTGGCTTTTGAGGTATTTGTGGGACTATCAAGTTAGCATTCAGCAGCAGGCAGACAGCTAAGTCTGGGAATCAGAAGAGAACCACAGATCTAAGTTTTGGAGTTAGTAGCCTGGAAATCAAGTCGGAAGACTTTAAGCAAGAAGACAACCCAAACAAACCTTATTCTCGTGACTATAGCTGGTTCCTCTGTCTGCCATCTGTGGACCTGAGGGAGAATTCCCTCATCAGGTTGCTTCCTGGCGATCCCCAGCCAGGTCCTTCCCTCTCTTTCTAAAGCCTTTTTATGAGTTTTTCAAATGATCGTTCATAACTGAGCACTTAGGTAAGGGAATGCCAAATGCTGTACATGTATAGATAGGTTATAGATGCTTGGGTGAGTCCCAGGACCTAATTCGACATGACTTTATACAGAATAATCCTCACTTTTTAATGCCAGCTGACTCTATGCCCAGGTTTTCTAGGTGCTACCAGTCTTTGTTCCCTTAATTTTTTGGGCCTTTTTTTTTTTTTTTTTTTTTTTTTTTTTTTTTTTTTTTTTTTTTTTTTTTTTTTTTTTTTTTTTTTTTTTTTTTTTTTTTTTTTTTTTTTTTTTTTTGGCCTGTTTGGAAAAGATAGTTTAAACTTGATGTGGTTGGTAGTTTATTGAGCTTCCTACAAAAAAAAAATCTTTCAACCAGGATGTGATGACACATGCCTATAATCCCAGCACTCTGGGAGCTCAGAAAAGAGGATTACAAGTTTGAGCCTACCTTTGGCAACTTAGTGACTTAGCAAGATCCCATGTCAAAAAAAAAAAAAAAAAAAAAAAAGGAAGAAAGGACTGGGGATGTAGCTCAGTACAAAGGCCCCGAGTTCAATCCTGATTAAGGTAATTCCCATAAAACCTTTAAGAAGCGTCTGTCTTAGCTGACTTCCGGTAGTGATTTCTGATTTCCCTTACTTGAAAGAATTTTGATTTTCTACTAAATATTTTGCGACAATTTTTAGCTTTCATCATCCTGAATCTAATTTATATAGTCACCCAAATTAATCCTCTATGGTCTTAACATTTTAGCTTTTACTGTGACAGAGAATTAGATTTAAAATCACTTGTAAATGAAAGCCACTAATCAGTTGTTTTAGTCAGCCAAATTGCAATAAGAGAATATGACTATTTTATTTGTATTTCAGGTAGGCTTTTTATTCATTCTAGTAAAAGTTTATCAATCTGTATATCTACCTAAAATCAAGAAATATAAACATCTAAAGTGATGGTCTTGTTTCCTTGAAAATGAGAACCTAGGCTACATAGTGGCACATGCCTGTAATCCTAGCACTGAGCAGGCTAGTACAAGAGGATCTAAAATTGGAGACTAGCCTGGGCTGCATATTGAGACCCTGTCTCAAAACAAGCCAGCTAAAAACAAAAAAAGGAGGGAGCTAGCCCAGGTGTGGTGGTGGATGCCTGTAATTCCAGCTACTCAGGAGTCTGAGGTAAGAGAATTGCAAGTTCAAGGCCAGCCCAGGCAACTTAGTGAAACCCTATCTCAGAATTAAAAAAAAAAAAATAGAGGGCTGAGGATGTAGCTGAGTAGTGGTAGGGTACTCCTGTGTGTGTGTGTGTGTGTGTGTGTGTGTGTGTGTGTGTGTGTGTGTGTGTGTGTGAGAGAGAGAGAGAGAGAGAGAGAGAGAGAGAGAGAGAGAGAGGAATATCTTTAATTCTTTGGAGATTACAAGTAAGCCCTGGGGATCTCCAGGGACTAACAGTACATTCTTTGACTAATGAAACACAACTGATTGGAACTTTCTGAGAACCAGAGTATTGGCTATCCCTTATATCGATGCAGAGATGAGATTATGTAACATCTCTTAAACTGTTGGAAAATCCATGCTTTTTAATGAGCAGATGGTATTAAGATGCTCACTGGTTGCCTGGGTTGAATGAAGCTTTTGGGATTTCAGTTTAGCTCTCCCCAGTGTACCTCTATTATGTTTCCTCACCTAGGAAAAGTAAAGAGGGAGGAGGGTTGGTAGGGAAAATGAAGCAAGTAGTATTACATGATTGCTCTTTGACATGTTGGGTGCTATTTTCTGTTGTATATGGGGTATGGTAAAATACAGTGAATGTTTAAGTTTTAAATTTTTATTATAGTTAAAAGACACATTGCACTTAGCCCACCTCAAAAAACTCCCCCTCCCTTTACTCCAGATACACTTATCCCATCATTCTTGCCACTTCCTGAAGCAGATCTGGAAGTCCTCTTTGTGCCTGTATGTGTGCTGTCATGCTGCTTCAATGTCCTAAATAAATTTAAGATCTTCACTATTCATAGTTATTTCAACTTTCAGGAAGAACCAAAAGTCTCACTGAGGATAATCCAGTGATTAGTAAATGAACACACAACACAGTGTTTTATGAGCCTGCCTTTTCATTGGAGGGATTCAGCAGCAGCAGTCACTGTAACTTTTACCACACCTTATAAAGACAGTCATGAAAATAGACTTCCAGAACTGCTTCAGAAAGTGGTAGGGATGATGGGACCAAGTGTGTGCAAAGCAAGGGGGGAATATTTTGAGAAAGATTACGGGCAATGTGTTTTGCACTATGTATGTCTCCTTTTTCCATATATAATTCCATGTATTTTCCATGTGCAATGCACAGTGTTTACATTGAGCTGTAGTAGTTTGTGCACATATATATCCTATGTGTGTGTGTGCTTTCTAAAACATTCAGCCCAGAGTGTTTTTGGCAGTACTGAGGATTGAATCTGGGGTCTCACACACTCTAGGCTGTGCTACAACTCCAAGGGCCTTGTAATATATTTTGTAAGAAATATTTAATTGCAGCCGAATCATCACCAAGAATCACATTCCCAGAAGACATTTAACAGTTTTTAGAAGTACAGTGATTATTAAACATACACACCAGAGAGGTTAGGTTCAAATTTCAAATCTGCCTCTTTCTGGCACAAGTTACTTAATTACTCAATGCTTTAGATTTCTCATTTTAAAAATTAGAATAACAAGAGAATCTGCCCCATTAGGTTGCCGTAAGGATTAGTAACATGTAAAATTATTAGAAAAACTCCTGGTACATAATAATTACTTCATTAGGGATAGTTATAATTGTTGTCCTGAAGGAATGCCTATAAATGGCAGTGCCATTTCTACAATGATTTCTTTAATTTTTGTTTATGGAAAATTTCAGACTTCAACAAGTGTAGTTGAATTTTCCTACATCTATGGTACCTATTTGTTTCACACCACAGATTCTTAATACCAGACCTTGTCTGTTCGTCACCATTGTGTTTATAATTCCTGAAAATATTAAAGCTATTATATGTAGTTTGTGCTCAGTAAACATTTGTGAACTAGATGAATTAAGATAGTGTGTTATCCTAATCCAAGAGAAAACTCATGTTTGTATCTGTTTATAGTCCAGCTATAGATATACTTTTTCATTTGTTCATTAATTGGCTCCCTCCTTCATTCACTGAAGTATTATGGGATGTATCCATTAGTAGATCAACAATGACATCTCTGGGGTTTGTATATTCATGGGCTCAGGGATAGCAATCTGTGTGGAAAGAGACTGACTAGAATAAATGCATGTCTACATGTTATATTTGCTTAAAACATACTTTTTTTTTCCTGGCACATTGTTGCTTTGGGACGGGATAGGTCTGATCTAATTAATTGGGATGGAGTTAACATCTGTCCTCCAAGTCATGCCTTGGATGAACCATCATGTGTAGGCATATAGTTCAGGGGGACAAGGACTGTCAGAGGTATGTCCAAAACATCGATGAGAATAAGAAAAAAAGAACTTGCAGCTTTCCTGGCCATTGAGAGGAAAGTTATGGGATATCCCAGAGCTCCTTAAGAAAGAGGGAAAGTGTTAAAAGATGATGGGAAGATCCTGCTGGGGCTGCACACTTGTAACCTGTGCATTCTGGGAAGCTGAGGCAGGAGGATTACAAGTTCAAGCTTAGCCTGGACAACTTACCACCTTGATGAGACTGTCTCAAATTTTTTTTTAAAGTGAAAATTAAAATACCTGGGTGAAGCTTAATGCAAGGACCCTGGTTCCAATCCTGGGTACCTAATAAATAAATAATAGATAATGGGAAGACATAGTTCCCGGCAGTGTGTGTGGACAAGGAGATGTGTTGCTGTGTTGAAGGTGCTAGAGGATGAGTTGGGCTGGATTGTAGGCAGCGGCAGCAACGGAGGTGTTGGGTAGCGGGAGGGGAGATGGCACTTTTTCCTGTAATGCTTTGCCAGCCCACTTGTAAGCTACACTTCTTGGTGGTCTGGCAAGTTGGAGGTCAGCTGGGCAGCAGCATGATCAGATTCATGCTTCAGAGAGATAACTGGGGAGTGCTGGAGGAATGTGGTCTAGAGATGGGAGAGGAAGTAGCTGGGAGTGTTGCCAACTTGGGGCTCTGCGCTTGATGACTAATTGGCCAGACACCAAAAACTCCTAGTAGCTCTTGGAAAAGGGCAGATGGGCCCACCTCATGCATACTCTTTAAGCTGGGCCGCCATTGCCTGAGTTGGCAGCAAAACTGGCAGAAGAGCCAAATTTCCTTTCAAAGAAAATTGTTTTGTACATTTTGGGAACCAAAAAGGCAGGAGTCAGCATTATCTTATCTTCGTTAACAGTTTAAATATAAAGAACATTTTAAAAAATTAACTTGGAAGGTTATTGTTAAATGCATTTACATATATTTATAGGTGTAATCTTGTATATCTGTAAGTCACAGAAATCTGTTTATGTATACATGTGTACTCAGCAGGCTTTATCTTCCTAGTTTTTAATTAACTTTTTATTTATTTTAGTTTTAGATTTACAGAAAGCTGGTGAAGGAGAGTACAGAGTTTCAACATACTCTGCACTCAGTTTTCATTGTTAACAGCTTTTATCAATGTAGTACATTTGTCATAACTAATGAGCTACTGTTAATACATCATTATTGACTAAAGTCCATACTTTATTTATATCCCCTTAATTTTCACCCACTGACCTTTTCTTTGTTCCTGGGCCTCATCTAGGATTCTACATTACGTTTACTTACTCTTTATCCTCTTAGCTGTAGGAGTTTTCAGATTTTCCTTGTTTTTGATAGCTTGGCAGTTTTGAATTTTGTAGAATGCCTTTTTTGTGGCATAGGGGATCCAGCCTTCACATTGACTTACATCCTCAGCCAATTTTTATTTTTTACTTTGAGATGGGGTCTTCCTAAGTTTTCCAGGCTGGACTCAAATTTGAATCCCCCTGTGTCAGCCTCCCAGAGTGCTTGGATTCCACGCTTGTTCTACTAGGCTTGACTTTGTAGAATGTTCTTAAGCAGGAATTTTTCTGAAATTTTTCACAAGATTAGACTAAAGTGATGAGTTTGGAGAGAGGAAGACCACAGAAGTGGAGTGCCGTCCATATCATATTACATGTCAAGGCACGTAATGGTAAGATGCTTCATATGGTGATGTTAACCATGGTCAACCGTGGTCACCTCTCCTGAGGTGGCATTTGTCAGGTTTCTCCTCTTTTAGAAAAATGTTCGATTTTTTTTTCTTTACATGCTCAACTCTTCTGGAAGAAGCTGCTCTGTGAACCCTACACTTAAAGAGTGGGGAGTTACACTCCTTTGGGAGAGGACCATTTAAATGAACTATTTGGAATTCTTCTGCATAGACACTTGACTGTTCTGTCATCCTAATCAGGTTTTGATAAGGTGCTTTGTTATCAGTTTTCTGAATTCCAAATGCTAATCCTGTAACACTTGTGTCACATTTATCATATACCACCTAGTGACATCTCCCACACCTGTTTTTTGTGTATAATATGTCAACAGATCTATATCTTATTTACCTAAGCAGATTGTAAGTTTCTTGAGGACCTGATTAGCATCTTATTCAAAGTCTCCAGCGCAGTACAGGGTACAGGTAGTTAATAAATACTGAATAAATGGTTTTAAATTAGTTTAATTTAAAACGTAAATATTAGCCACAGAAAACAAATGAAACAGGTCAGCATAGTCAAAGAGTATGAGAAATATGGCAAGATGAAGATATTGACATGGCACCCTAATTTGTGAAGTGGTCTTGAACTTTCCATAGTGGCTAATATGGCCAGACCCTTTTTAAGTGTTTTACCTTACTTAGTCTTCCATATAATACTATTGGTTGGTGCCATTATTTTCATTTGTGAAGAGTGTTAAGGTTTTTTGGTATTGTTGGGAATCTAATTCGTAACTTCAGACATTTTGTGTAACTGCTGTTCCATCAGTGCCCAATACTTGTACCTTATAGATAAGGAAACTGAGGCAAACATACATTAAATAAATTGTTTAAAATCACATAGCCTGAAAGTATCCCAACTGGGATTTTAATCTCAGATACTGTGGCTCTAGATTTTTGAGCTCTTCACCACTGAGCTCAAAACTTATTAAAGTGGTGATTAACATGGTATCTCATTTGAGGGAAAAACAACATTGCTATTTAAACGCTTCATTTTGGTCTGTTAGCATACTTCAGATGACAGGATAGCAATCTTGCTGTGTTTTCCCTAGGGAAGGCATTTCAATAAAGTCACCGCTGTTATTTAGGTTGTTTTCATGAGTTTTTTTGTGTAGTACAAGTAATTTTATTTCTTTTAAATACAGTCATTTTACAAATGATATTTCACATACAGATCCAGGCATGTGATCTGTTGAAAGATAGTGAGCTTTTTATTTCCTTGCTGGCGTTTTAAAACAGAAGTGGTCGCTAGGTCCCGCCAAATAAACATTCCCTCAGTGTGTTCCTTGTCTGAATGGTCACACCTTTGGGCCCCAGGAGGCAACCTAGATTTTTGCAGTGATGTAGGCGAGGGAGGAGGACGTCTCTCGCAAAGCCACCCAAGCTATGAATTGGCCCTGGCTTCCTGAACCATAAACAAATGCAAGCTTTGTTCTCTCCATTCCTCATTTGGTCCCAAGTATGACTCAGGGTTAGGCTGGGTCCTCAGGCTCCGTGCCTTTGGCTGTTGGAAGGAAGTGGGAGGATTTCAGAGTAGTTCTGGGACTTTTTCAAACTGAAGAGAGGAGGCTGCTTGCATGATGGGAGAAGAGGTATTTCTTTTTCTGTCTTTTTTTTCCATTAGAGATGCAATAAAGCCCCTTGATTAGTATCTTATCTATTAATGGGTTTACATCCGTGAGTTAAAATGATGTATTTACCAGCTAGAGTCCCATGATGGAAGGGAAGCAGTAGATATGCTAAGGAAGAACCCATCAGATGGGAGGGTTATTTTCTGTAGTCTAATGTTGCACTGGAACTACTTAGTTGTTTTAATCCTCCAGCTCCCACCCTCCCCCCACACTGCTTTGGTCAATGTAGCCATTAATTTTTACAGATGTTTCCAATTTCTCTGTGTCTTGGTTTTCATGTACTCATACTGCAGAGTAATTTAGATGGGCTGTTTGCACAAGCAGTAACTGTTACACCATGTCACAGAGCTGCTTAGCAATTACAGATGTTTGTGCTGTAAACAAATTCAGCTTGCTTTTCAGGTTAGTTTAGAAGAGAAGAGTATGTCCACACAGAGCGAGTCAGCTCTGGGGCACTTCACTCGTAGGGGGCACAGGCATTTGGAGTTGTCTTCATGAATGGAGAATCTGTATGTAGAGTCTTCTGGATGCTGATTTTATGGAGATAAAGCTATCTGTCTAAATGTGTAGTGCTGATCATTTATATTCATATACTCATGTGGAATAAAATAAAGACAATAAATTATTTGCTTTTCTACAAGTTTGCCAGAAAGAAGTGGTGATATTTCTCTCTGTGAATTGTTCATATTTGTCTACCTAAAAGCAGAAGTCTGTCATTTTCCGAACACAAAATAAAATTCCCTACATAAACCACAGGATAAGTAAGGCTTACAATGTGTCATATGTCTTCCATATTCTTGACTGTCATTGAAAAAATATTTTAAAGGGAGATATGAGGTATATAAAATAAGTCCTTTAGTTCCTGTCAGCTTTTACTTGTAATATTTTCAAAATTACAAAAAAAGTATGACAAGAGGAAACATTGTCTTTATGTTATTTTAAGGGTAAGGCAATTTCTTAAAAGATTTTTAAAAAATAGCATTTGATGTTTGCCTAAAAGGAGACCAGAGGCAGATACATGAAGGGAATGTCAGTAAGAGTTTAATAAAATAAAAATGTCTTCATCTGTGAGGACTTGAGAGACTTTTCCTGGAAAAAGAGATCTGGAATATGCTGGTCTTACTGCTGTATGTCATTGTTCTAAATTCTAATACATAAAACAGATAATTAGGTATTTATATGCACAATAAGGATAGTGGAGTTTCACGGGAGAAATGGGAGGAAAACATGGTAGTTTGTCATGTATGAACTATGCACAAATCTCAGCAGTGCCTTCCCTCAGATCTGGACCTGGAGACTGGAAAGGGAGATGGGGCAGCTGGGGAGGGTGGCTTACCAGATATGCCTGGGTCCTGTGACTTGTAAGATGTGTGCTATTGAGTGCTTCCTGAACTCTTTGCTTGTTTGTTCCTCTCAAAATGGAAATGATTCTATTATTCTCTTATGACAAGAATTATTGGCAATAATTATGTAATAAAACTCTTAACTTGAAGAATGTGAAATTTCCCTAGTCCTATTGTGGAGGAACAATGTGATTAACATTTTATATCTGTAGCTTCCCAGACTTTTTCTCTCTGAGCCCAGATAGGCATATAGGACACACCTGTCACTCTTCATAAAATAGTGGGGTCATTTAAATGCTACCTATCTTAAAAACATTACATATTGCAGGCCTCCTTTTTCTGTCACATAGCTATGTGATATCTTTAAAGTGTCATCCATTGTAGAAATGTTGCAGTATTGTTTAAACCAGTCCCCACTTGATAACTCTCTAGATTGCCTTCACATTTTTAATGTTAAAAGCAACATTCTTATAGATACATCGAATCTTTCTTGATTATTTCCTTAAGTTCAGTTTGTGTGCGTGTCGTGCTGGAGATTAAGCCCAGGGCTTTCAGACTGAGCTTTATCCTCAGCCATTTGTAATTTTTTATTTGGAGGCAGAATCTTGCTAAGTTGGCCAAGCTAGGTTTGAACTTGTGATCATCCTGCTTCAACGTCTCAGTCTGTTGAGATTCAAGGCCTGCGCCACTGAGCTCAGCTTTAAATTGAATTTTTAAAATAATTTCCAGGTTAAATTCTGACTTAATTTTGGTTGGTTTTGTTTCTAATGAAAAAAACCCAAATGCATGGCAAGAAAAATCCCAATAGAATAAACATATGACTTTTTAAATCCTATACACTCAGCTTACTTTCCAGTGGAAATCCCTATAAAAGCTTTCTGTATACTCATGTAGAAATGTATAATTGTTTTTTAAATCATGATAAAATATAGATAACTTAAAATTTACCATCTTGACCATTTTTAAGCATACAGTTCAGTGGCATTAAGTACATCCACATAGGTGTGCAGCCAGCATCTCTATCTCCAAAACTTTTTAACTTTGCAAAATTGAAACTCCATATTCATTAGACACAGCAGCTTCTCCCAGCACATGGCAACCACCCTTCTACTTTTTGTTTCTGTGAGTTTGACTGGGTACTTTATGTATGTTGAATCACATACATTTGTTCTTTTGTGACTGCCTTATTTAACTTAACATAATGTATCAAAGGTTCTTCCATGGTGTAGATTGTGTCAGAATTCCCTTTTGGGGCAGAATATTAGTTTATTGAGTGTATGTATTATATTTTATTGGGCTATTCATCTGTCAGTTGACTTGTTTTTACCTCTTGCATATGTAATTGCTACAGTGAACATTGGCTTAATACCTGTCCTTGCTTTTATTTGAGTATATCCCCGGAAGGAGAATGGTTGGACCATTTAGCATATCTAATTTTAACTTTTTGAGGAGACTTACCATTCTTTGTCATAGTGTCTACCCCTGTTCTCTTCCTTCTAGTAGTGCTCCTCATCAGTACTTGCTAATTAGTTTTGTTTTGTTTTGTTGATAGTAGTCAACCTAATTTCATATTTGAAGTGGTGTCTCATTATGGTTAGAATTGGTATTTAGTATGTGTTCATGTTCCCTATCGCTGATGGGGAGGAGCAGCGTTCTTTTTATCTTCTGTTCGAGAGTCACCATGAACCAGCTGATTGGTTGCACAATCCCAAGAGATTTCAAATTGCTTAAAGTAAAAACTAGGTCGCTCTTTACCACAGTACATAAAGAAAAGCAATGACTGGAGTGTCCAGGTGGTTGGTTGCTTTCATGATTTTCTTGTAGCTCCACTTCCTTTCTTCAATTGTGGTTTATGGTGAGTGGTATCAAAATAGTTCTTTTGAGAAAAGATGAATTTCTCCTTGTGCTGCTGTTAATTCCAAGTGATACACTTTTTCATCTTATGTAGTGGGGAAGCTATTTGTATGATTTTCTCTTGTCACTTTCTACTCTGGAATTGCTTGTGGGTAGGAAATGAAAGTCCTTTATTTTATAAATTATTTACTAAATTCTCAGTTTGATCCAGTTGATATTCTTCAGTGGAGTAGACAAAATTATCTGTGAGTATTTAGTTGTGGTGCTCTTGGGTCTTTTACTAATACTAATAATTATTTCATAATATTAGTATCCTGAAATTTACAGATGCTTTTGGTTCTTTAAATTCAAGATTTCACAGATTTCTTAGTGGCCATTAAAATGATCTTTCTTTTGTGTATAAGTTCATTTTTTTCTCTCTGATATTTTCCCTAGTTTTAAAATTATATTCTAGTCAACTGGATTTCAGTTGAGTTCAGTAGCATGTGAAAAACTGACACCTTTAAAACAAGCTATCCAACTTACTTTGACTGCATGGAGTATGCCTTTTCTACCATTTGAGACTTTAGATCACAGAACTCATTCAGTTAGCAACATGTTTTATCCTTCTGTGTGTCTTTGGGGACCATTGTATTGGTACGAAATGACAACTTTAGGTTCTGAAGATGGGAAGCCAACTCTCCAAGTAAATATACACCCATAAATAGAAGACAAAAGAAACAAATAAAAGCATCCACACAGTAAGCTCTATTTGTATTTCTGGTAGGTATTTCTCTACTTCTAAACTTGGGCTATAAGATAAACAATTTGCCAATTAAAAGTATAGCAGAATTGCCTAACAAGGCATTTCTTTGTCAAAAGGCCATCCCGCAGCAATTTTGTGAATGGTCTATGATCCAGAAGTGCCACCTCAATTAAATTTATCCATGAACTTACAGGAATCAAATAAGTAGGGTTTAGAAAAGTGAAGGCAGCAAATTGAGGCCTGTATCACTTAGAAGTTGTATTTCTGTTTTACTTATTCAAACTGAGGAAGTTTAAAGTGGTAAAGATGGATTTACTACCTCATTTTCTTTTTCTTCTCTCACTGGCTAAGCATTGTCATCTGCTGGTGATTTCAATATGTTTTGCTCCATTTGTTTTGGTAGCATCTGCTCAGTTCTTCCTTTTTATTTTGACTTCTTACACTACAAGCAGCTTTTCTGAAACTTCTTGGGTACCTTTGCAAGACTATTAATAAAAGTTGGTAAGTGATGTAATGTCAAAAGTGTCAAGATGTTAGATCCTAGAGTAGTCTGCAGGCGTCTTGTTGTTACAGTGCTTGGCGCTGTCTAGCTACTGCACTGTGAGTGACCTCAATGCCATACTGGTCCTACATGTCTATTTGTATACTTAGTTTTCTTTGCTTCTAACTCTGATACCTTCTTTAGTATTTAGGCATTATGAGAATCAGGCTTATTCCTCATTTAGAACCTTATTCTATTTAAATGGTAGGATACATGTTGTTTTTTGACCTGGAAAAGTTGAAAATGTTACAAAATTGATAACTCTATACCCATACATGGAAGTGGTCTGCCAAAGTAATACATGCCATATTACAGATTTGCAATATAGAGGTTTAAGCAGAAAGTAACTGATAGGCTATCAGTTTGTGCTTTCCAGTGAAGAGTTACAGGATCTCTGCCATTCTAGTGTAATTTTTGTATTTATACCCAGGGGTTCCAACAACTCCAGGTTTTTGTGACCTTCACTCACAGATCATTAGACAAGGAATGAGAAAAGCAGTCTAGATGAAGGATGAAAAGAGGTCTTCAGAAAATTAATGAGAGGCCAGAAGAGATACAGCTGAGTCAGGGAGGGGTCAGTAAGTTTCCAAGAATAAAAATGGCTCTCTGGGGCTATAGAGCACTACGTTTGTGTGTAGCTCAAGCCTGACTTTTGTCTAGCTCAAGTCTGTGTGAATGAGATGAAGGTGCTAACCGTTGGTTATCCTGTCATGAATGGGAACGGCTAGAAAGAGGAGGGGGTAGCCTACTAGGTAACGATGGAAAGCGCTGAATGAAGGTGGTTGAGAGGCTGGAAGTCAGAAGGGAAAAAAACCCTACAAGTCAGGAGCTGTGAAGAAACAGTGGCCATCTCAGCAGAGAGGGGCCTAGTCAGAGTCTGTGAGGAACTGAAGAATTAGTTATGCAGAGGTTGAAAGCTTGCCCTTTGAAAATGCCTGAAAAAGGGGAACTCCCTATTAAATTGAGGCATGGTGATTGGTGATTAGACTGGGAACAAGGGAACAGTAGCCAGTTCTGAGGACTGATAAATTCTTAATTGTGCTATGAGGCTGAGAATGTAGAAATATTTTACTGAAAATCCTTGGGAATTTGAGTAGATGATAATCTAAAACCCATCTGTCTGGAACACATCAAATATAACTCAAGAATAAGGAGTGCCTTATCTACTCCAAAAGTCACATTTCCTGGCTTTTGTCCTCCTTTGTCACCATCTCCCGTGAATCTGTACTGTGTTTTCACTGTGTAGAGCCTATAGCAAGTCTTTGTGGAAGGCACAAAGAGGGATTGCTGCTCTCGGACCTTCCAAGTGGAGGACATTGACGTGAACATGCTCCATTGTAATAGAAAGTGACAAGGAACTTGTCAAGACCAAAATGTGTCAATCAAAATATTTTACTGGGTACTTTGTGTTTCGTGCTTCCCTGAAAAAGAGAAAATATGCCTTTAAAATTAACATGTAACCACAAAAAAAATGTTGTTAAAGAAAACACATGAGTAAAATAGGTAATTTCATGTTTTCTTTTTTAAATGAAAGCTTTCTTCCCTTTGTATTTGGTTGTTTTTGTGCATGTTAATAGGAACAGGGTATGTGTGTGTATGGTATCGGGGATTGAGCTCAGGTCCTTTACACCCAAGCTATATCTTCAACCCATTTTTATTTTAGACTTTAAGATAGTGTCTCACAAAGTCACCAGATTTCCCAAGCTGGGCTCAAATTTGCTATTTTCCTGCCTCAGCCTCCCAAAATTCTGGGATTACAGATCTATGCCACAGGGCCCTATATGTTAGGGAAATGTTTTAGTCAAGAAAAATGAGAACATGCAAAATGAGTAATGAAAGAACCATTTATTTGTATGATAAGGATCTAATTCCCCTAAAACTCAGGCATGCAAAAGAGAATTTTTAGCCTTAAGAGGACTTTCTTCTTCCTATACAGACTTGTTATTAAACAGAAGTTAAAATGAATGAGAGGATGGCTGTGAATGACAACCAGGTACAGATCATATTGAACTTTTGCTTCACCAGACTGGAAATTACAGAAAGGTCCCCCTGAACAGTGCATTTCTTAATCTGTTCCCACTCCAAACTAGAAGCTAGTTTTTAAAGTCAGTTTTGATTTTTCAGGTTAGACGAATGGCACAACATTAAAGCACTTGCCTAGCAAGTGCAAGGCCCTAAATTCGATTCCGCAGTACCACATGAACTGGGTGTGGTGGTAAACCCAGCACTGTAATCCCAGCACTCAGGAGGCTGAGGCAAGAGGATTGTCATGAGTCCAAGGCCAGCCTGGGCTCCAAAGTGAGTTCAGGACCAGCCCGGGCTATAGAGTGAGAACCTGTCTCAAAAAAAGTTTTGATTTTTGTAAGTCAGTGAGATAAATTTATGTTCATATTAAGTAGATACGTTTGTCAAATAACTGAGAAGTGAAAATATCTTTTAAATCTGTATAATTAAAAATGGGTGATTTACTTAAGTAAATACAGTAGTTTTAAGAATAGCAGGGGAAAAATGGAACCTCAAAATGGGGGACCTGGTTTTATCACCCTTGATTTTTCTACCATTTGAGAAAATATTTTTAGTAATTACATTGGCTGATGTTTTAGAAGAGGTTGTACTTGAGAAACCCTCAAGAACCGCAAAAAAACTGGGAACACTAAGGCTATGGACTCTCTGCAAATAGATCCTACTCCTTTAACCTACACTTCTGTAAAGACTGGGAAATGAGGAATCTACAGCATTGTCTTTGTACATGAAAAACATTTACAAAGAAGTTACTTACTTTTCTAGTCCCTTTCATATGTATGAATAAGAAATTCATGGATTTAATTAGAGGAGTAGGAAGTATGTTTTTGACTTTGTAATTTTTGATAAAATGTCTGAATACTTTATTTGGAACAGCAGTAATTGGAATCAACCCTACATCATATACTTAGTCACTGAAGGTATGAACTGATGAGTAAGTATAAGTGTAATAATAAATGGCAGAGAATGTTCTATATGGGTGGTGTCTTGTATATTACTGTCATGACTCATTGTACATCTGGTCTTCTTAACATCCTTACTAATGACTTGGAAAAGGAAATATAATGGCACACGGATGAAAGCTGCATGTGATTTGTAGTTAGGAGGTGTTGCAAATCAAATTAAACCTTATAGACAGACACCAATAATGTAGGGAAGTAGACCATCAGTTATAGCTACAAGCGTAAACTTTATTTTATTAAAACTTCAGTTTTTTTCTGATTATAAAAAAGTAACCATTGGATACACTGGAACATAAGATAAAGTGGAAAATAAAAACAGCCATAATTTAATCACTCTGGGGGCAACCACTGTTAGCATTTTTAAATATTAACTTTCAGTCCTTTTGCCATACATTTTAACTAGATGAGATCATACCACACACAATTTTTTTTCCACACATGTAATTTTGTATCTTTTTCACTTAGGAATATATAAAATTTTCCATATCATTACACATTTTTTCTAAACATCTCTTTAAAAGGATGTGTATAAGACTCAGTGTTTTTTTTTTAATTTGCTTTTGTTTTTGGTGGTGGTGGTGGTGGTGCTTGGGATTGAATACAGGGCTTTGTGCTCTACCACTACGCTATACTCCCAGTTTCTAAGGCTCCATCTTAAGGCTCTGGATGCAGAGAGGATCAGCAAAACCTGGAATTTTGTGGTTTCATTGATTCACATCAACACTACTTAATCTCTCATATTATAAATGAGAACAAACACTTTCTTGACAAAATAAAAATAATGTAGGAGAGCAGTTTTGGTTTGCGGGTTCCATAGTAGGGATTCTGTGAAGGGTTGTTGAGTTTCATGTGCTCATGTAGGATCTGAACAGGATTCCAATTCTCCCTTTCTGGCTGATCTTGAAAGAAGCTTTTAAGAGCAGCCTTTGGCAGGAGGCCCGACCATATCCAGGTAAAGATTGTGAATTCACCTTTTTACATCTGCATATCTGTCAGTAATTTCCACTAGTGGCTTTAGAAATCTATACCTCATCAGTTTATGGTCCCATTTAGTCCCTGTTTCTTAGCTGCCTTGGGAGTAATATGTGTTTGGGCCAGCAACTTAGGATTTCTTCATCCATTATTGAGTGGTTGCCAAGCTTTGTAAAAAGATGGCTTGGGGTAATTTTGTACGGTGGTATGTTTGCTTCTGAGTATCAAAATTCTCAATAAAAGGCTTTCTGTTCTCTGACAACAGGCCATTTTCCCCAGACACATGCCTTGTTGTTTTTCCATCGTTAACAGTAGATAACAGTTTGAATGCAGCCAGAAGCAGCTGGCATGGGCTCTCACTGGAGGGGTTCCTGAGATGGTCTTCTGGCCTCTCTTGGTAGGAGTCACCTTAACTAATACTTTATTAACCTGAAAACTCTGTGGGTTGTCTGGCGCTCCTTAGTTCTTCTGTCTTCTTTGTCCGATTTGCCTTTCCTCCCAGGCAATGACTATGTTGACGTCTATTGATTGTTATCCCTCCTGATTTCTTCAGGTTTATTACTTTCCTCCAAGTATATTCCTGATGTGTGACTATCTAGTAAAAGCTACCTCATGCTCTCCAGTCCTCAAGGAAAGGAGCAGGACAGCTAACCCGCTGCTTTAGAAAGCTGTTGCAGCCATGCCTGGTAACACAGGCCTATAATCCCAGCAGTCTGAGAAGCTGAGGCAGGAGGATTGCAAGTTCAAGCCCAGCCTGGTCAACTTAATGATTTAGTGAGACCCTGTTTCAAAACTGAAAATCAGTAATGGGCTGGAGATGTAGCTCAATATGAAGGCTCTGGGCTTGATTCCCAGTACAAAAAAAAAAAAAAAAAAAAAAAAAAAAAAAAAAAAAAAAAAAAAAAAAAAAAAAAAAAAAAAAAAAAAAAAAAAAAAGAAAGAAAGAAAGAAAGAAAGAAAGAAAGAAAAAAAAAGTTGTTGTAGTCAGTCAGCCTTTCTAACTAGAAAGAAGCATTATTATAGTTGCTTTTTTTATTCAGTAAAATTCCATAGCAGCGAATACCTTAAATGCTTTTTAAATTTTAATCCTTCTCCATTTCAGAAAGGAAAATTAAGTTAGGAGGTTAATTAACTTGCCTATAGTAAGGCTACAAGTCGAGACTGTTTCTGCTTTCTACTAGCTCATTCTTGCCAGAGGACCTGAAAGGAGGAAAGGGTTTATTTGATCCAGTGTTATGTCCTTGACACCTTGAAAATGCATTGCATACCGTGTTTTCTCCATAAGACTTAGTATTTTTCCCTTTTTATTAATATGTATGTATGTGGTACATAATGTTTACATCGAATTTGAATATTTTGTGCACATATATATCATGTCAAAATCAAACCCTTTCCCTCTCCCTTTTTGGCCCTCCTACACCCTCCTTCATCCTCCACCCCAGCTCTCACTGTCTCCCCCAGCTCCCACTATTCCCCCCATTTAATTCTATGAAATGACTCTAGTTTAGATTTCTCATATTAGAGAAATCATCCAATATTTAGCCTTCTGTGTCTGACTCACTTACCGAGCATGATGGTCTCAAGTTGCATTCATTTACTGACAAAAGCCTCATGACAAGTGGTACCACACTGTGTACATACAACACGATTTTTATATCCTTTGGAAGTCTCAGTATTTTCTGACAGATGTTGAATTTGAGTTTTTGTTTGACTGAAGTAAATTCTGAATATTTAGCACCTCCAACGTGTAAGTCACCTATAAGAATTCAAAGACGACCAAGACACAGTCCTCACGCTCCATGCCTCTTCTTCAATTAACAAAACGTACTCAAGACAGAAGTAGCCAAAACTCCAAGGCACAGAGTGAGGGCTGCTCTCCACAGGAGGTGAAAGAGAATTCCACGTTTCGTCATCTAAGATATGTTCATGGAAGGCACATGATGTGGCTTTGCTCTCATTGTTAAAGATGTCTTACTAATTAGTGACTGGAGTGCCTGCGCTTAATTTGATTTGTATTGAGCATTCTCTATTCTTAAAACACCTTAGAGCCTCTAAGTATATTGCTTGGTAACTAGAAGATATATCAGGCATGGACCTGACTTCCAGCTCTATTTAAGAAATTCCTATTTTGAACACATACCAGAACTGAACTTACTCTAACAAAAACAAAACATGAAATACTATCATTAAGCTTTCATATGTAAATTTTGCTGTAGTGTTCTATGCCTTTCTTCTGTAAATTAGGGAAACCCAGATAATTTTTTTAAGAGGAAAGGGGGTTGTTCTTTAGGAATCTGTGGAACAGATGTTGAAACTAAAGAGTGAATCCTACAATATTAAATCCTACAGTATTAAAGCCATTTAGCGTTAGCCAGGTTGGGAGACTGATTTCATGGAATCATTAAGTTGTCTTTCATAGCAGTAGAAGGAATGTCTCAGATAAGGTTGGAATGAATGAGTGCAACAGGAAGCACTGAATTACGAAGCTTCTGTACAAAGATGAATTTGTTCTTTAACTTACCTCATTAGATACTGTCTATATCCCTGGTTATTTTGTCAGGATATCAGAGCCTCATGAACAATATTTTGTCATTCTAGTCAACAGATACAGGCAGAGAGGCTTGCAGGGAAAGAAGGCTATGCCTAATGTGAATTAAACCTACCACTGTAACATTTGTATGTATATACTCAGTGCCCTTAAGTACATTGTTGTTGGCCAGTCATCACCACCATTCATGTCAGAGCTTTTTTTGTCTTGTGAAACTAAAATGCTGTAAACACTCTTTATTCTTTCCTTCCCCTGGCCCCTGGTTACTGTATTTCTCTCTGTGAATTTGACCACTTTGGATACCTCATATAAATGGAATAATATAGTCTAGCTGTCCCTTCGATATTTATGGGAGGAGGGGTTGTTCCAGGAACCACAACGGATACCAAAATCAGTGGTGTTCAAGCCTCATATAAAATGATGTAGAATTTGTGTATAATCTGCGTACATCCTTCCCATATGTTAAGTTATCTCTAGGTTACTTAGATCACCTAATATAAGGCAAGCGCTGTATAAATAGTTGTTGTTCTGTCTTGTTTAGAAAATAATGACGAGGAAAAACTCTACATCTTTAGTTTGGATACAGTGTTTTTTCAAGTATTTTAAAGCTAAGAGTGGTTGGATCCATGAATGCAAAACTCATGAATATAAAGGGAGGGCTGACTATATTTGTCTTTTTGTGACTGACTTCTTTCACCCAGCATAATGGTCTCTAGGCTCACCCATGTTGCAGCATGTGTCAGAATTTTCTTCTTTTTAAGGGTGACTAATGCTGTGTTATATGCCCTAAGCCTTTTAAGTAGCAGTTTTACAAAGAAACAAACATTCTTCCTGTTGGGAATTGTGGCACATGCTTTTAATACCAGCACTTTGGGAGGCTGAGGCAGGAGAATCACCAGTTGAGCTCAGCCAGGGCAACTTAGCCCTGTATAAAAAAATAAAAAAGGGGGGATGGAGGTGAGGATGTAACTCAGTACAGAGGCCCTGGATTCATTACCCAGTGCTTCAAAAAAAATGTTCCAAGAATTACCCTTTTATTTAATCTTTTTTTTTTTTTTTTTTTTTTTTTTTTTTTTTTTTTTTTACTCAGAAGGATAAAAAACTCTCTGGATTTTTTTTTCCTGGGGAAATAAATTTCTCAATTTTTTTTCCACTGCAGACATTTTTGGAGATATACTTGACTAAACTGTTTACTTTAAATTTGTCAGATTAGAAAGATGCTTTTTTGTATGTGTCAAGAGCTTCTCATGTGTCTGTGTTTCTTAAAAAAGTTTTCTGGTGGTAGATTGATTGGTGTTTTTAACAGGAAGCTAAATGTTCAAAACTATTACAAGCCTATTTCTTTTTCATTAAATATTTTTACACCAGCATCAGAGCACCAAGAAACACATTTCCTGTGATTCTTCACATTAGAAAAAATACTCTACAGTACTTCCGTGAGCCAGTGAATCCATCTCTTTGACTCATTAATCCGTCTGAGCTTAATGTTCTTTGCACATGGTTGGCACTCAGTAACTGTAGCATACATGTATATAGAGTCAAGAGCATTACAAAATTAAGACTTAGCCCATCTTGTTCAAACCAGTTTACAATCACCAGTTTATGCCTGTGGTGACTATGACCTATAGCTAGGTAGTCTAAATATTGCCCAAACCTCTTTTTTTTACATCTATGTTTCACTGCCGTATTTGGAATATTGTGTAAACATACCCGTTGTCTCCTTGCCTTGCTCATGTCCTTTCCTTTCTTTTTCTTTTTATCATTAGTATTAAAGACACACATTTGATCATGCTGCACATCTGCTTAATTTTCGTGGTGACCAGGTGCCTTGAAGATAAAACACAAATGATTGTAACATTGACCCAAATTTACTTTGCTGAACTCTGGGCCCAAGCAGCTCTCTCTTTACCTCCATTCATCCCCCTCCCCCATGGGCCCCTGCCATTTCTGTCCTGTACTAGGAAGTCCTCATCTCCTGCATGCATTCTTTCTTGAGACCATGACTAGGTGTGTTACCCAGGCTGGCCTTCAACCCTTGGGCTCAAGCAGTCCTTTTGCCTTAGCCTCTCTCAAATGCTGGGATTACAGGTTTGAGCCACTATAACCAGCTGCTGCCTGCATCCTTGCCTTCAGCTAAAATACCCTTCCCACCATTCTTTCTTTGGCTGATTGTTACTCATCTTGCAGCACTTGAAGAAAGCCTTATTGCTGCCATTTATGAGGTGTATTTCCCCATGTAGATTTGTCAATGGCCCCTTTTTGTCTCTTTCTATTTGTCTCTTTATTATAGTGTCTGTTCCTTAGCACTGTGGTGCTCTGTTTTTGAGTCCATTTCTTCTGCTAAAATTTGAACTTGTTAAATATCCAGGAGTCTTCTTATCTCATGTTTATATATACATAATCTAGTGTAGATTGAGGCTCATGGTAGTTTCAGAAATGGACATTGAGTGAATGAATGAAGCAAACCTTCATTTTAGAAGCATAAAGGAATCTGAATAAAGTATGACTCAAGTGTTTCTTACATGCAGAAATGTCATGAGCAAATGTGAGTTGCATGACAATGGAAAACATTGCCAAAAACAGGCAAATTAACTGACTGGGCTTTAGTTGAATCTTAGCAAGTTAGTGAGATCCTGCCTCAAAATAAAAAATTAAAAAAATTTGGCTGGGGATGTAGCATAGTGCAAAGGCCTGAGGTTCCATCCCCAGTTCCAAAAAGGAAAATAAAATAAAATAAAAAACGGAAACAAATGAACTGCATGACCAGATTCTGGCAAAAATTAAAATACATCCTAAATAGCAGAATTTGGCTCAAATTCTACTGACACACACAAATACACTCATGCCTGTGTGTAATATGCAAAGATAAACCAGACTCATATGAATGTATCCAATAGGCTGATAGATATTGAAGCTTCTATTGGATAGATTGAAATAGAAAATCCTGGATGGCCTAGTGAAAGAATTGAAGAAGGAATTTTTACATCTTTTGTATTTAGAGAACGTTTGTTTTTAGTTTTGAGAACATAACAGGAATATGTAAGCTTTTAGGAGATATGGAAAGTTGTAATAATTAGAGATAAACTCTCACATTTCTTCTGGACTTTGGGAATTTTCATTAGTAGCCATTTAAGAAGCAATACATATTCAGAGTGCTTTGGTGTAAGTATTTTAAGGGATGATGGTGGAGGATATTTAAAGCTTGAGTCTTGTGGGAAGTCAGATGAAGCAGGATGAACCTGTGGGTAAGATACTTCTTTGGAAAACTGTTGAAATAATCCCTCAGGTGTTCAAAGCAGAAGGGTTGAGTCTTGACCGACACGTTTGGTGGTGAGTGAAATTCAGGAAGATGCAATAAGAGAATAGTGTAGGCTCGCTTGGCCGCAGTGGGCAGCGGGACTCACTTAAGAACGCAGGTGAAGCGCGTGGCTGCTCCACGCACCTAGAGGTCTCGCGGGAGAGGTGGGGCTGGCCGGTGGCTGCAGGAAGCTGCTTGCATTTGGGCAGGTATGGCTCTCGGCCGCCGCAGGCAGTGGAAATAGCTTAAGAGCGCAGGTGAAGCATGCAGCTGCTCCGTGCACCTAGAGGTCTTGCGGAAGAGGCGAGGCTGGCTAGCGGCTGCAGGAAGGTGCTTGGATCTGGACAGGTAGGGCGCACGGCTGCTTCCCGGGAATGGAGCCCCGCAGAGGTGGCAGCGAGTGCCAGTGGCCAGAGGAAACTGCTTAAGAGCCACGGGTGGGGCTCGCAGTTGCTCCTAGTGCCTTGGAGCCCAATGGAAGAGGTGGTGAGTGCCGGAAGCCAGAGGAGCTTCACAGGAGCAGACCAGAAGAGTACACGGGCGTCCTGAGTACCAGGAGACCTTGAGGCAGTTCCGGGGCCTGGATAATGAAGGACAGAGCCTCGCGGGAGTAGAGCGGCGGGGCTTGAGTTCGTATCTCCACTGCCCTTGCCATGGGAGTCCACGCAGAGGCTGGGCTCTCCCAACACCTGACAGAGCCCTCCTGGGGAGAGCCACATAGAGGAAGCAAGTGATAGATAATCAGAAACCACCAGAGACAGCAGAACCATGAGGAAATGTGGAAATAAATCTCCTTCAAAAAATATTGACACTCCAGAGGAGCATACCAGGAATCCCGAAAATACAGAAGCTAAAGACGAAAATGGCACAAATGAAGGTAAATTCTGGGCCCAGAAATACAACGAGATAAAGCAGGAATTAATGCAGGAATTAAAGAAGGAACTAAAACAGGAAATAAAGAAGGAAATGATACAGGACATGAGAACCTTAGAACAAGAGCTACGCCAAGACCTAGCTAAGCTAAAAGCAAGCTATGAGAGGCAAGTAGAGGAGATCAAAGAAGAAATGAACTGGAGGAGAGTGAAGGCAATGCAAGAAGTGGGAGAAGAACACAATAGAGACATGAGAAAAATAAATGCAATATTACAGGATGCAAAACACACACAGGTCACAATAAGCAACGATATTGAGCAATTTCAAAATAGATTATCAGATTTAGAATACAAAATGGCAGAGCAGGAACGGAAAAACCATAAAGAAAGCAAAGCAAAAAAAGAAGAAGGTGTATCATTACAACGTCTGATAGATGATTCCAAGAGAAACAATCTGAGAATTATGGGAGTCGAAGAGAAGACTGAAGATGAAACGAAAGGATTAAAGGTCATATTTAAGGAAATTATGGAAGAAAATTTCCCATATTTAAGAAGAGAAATGAACATTGATCTTCTGCAGGCATGTAGAACACCGAACAATGTGGATCAGAAAAGAACTTCATCACGACACATCATAATTAAAGTACTAGAAGCCCAACACAAAGAGAGAATACTGAAAGCGGTAAGAGAAAAGCAGAAGATGACCTATAATGATAAGCCCATCAGGATAACTGCAGATTTCTCAACCCAGACGCTAAAAGCCAGGAGATCATGGAGCAATATCATTCAAACAGTAAAAGAACACAAATTCCAACGAAGACTACTATATCCAGCAAAACTATCTTTTAAACTAGAGGGAGAAATTAAAATTCTACATGATATAGAAAGCTTAAAGAAACTTGCAGCCACTAAGCCATCACTGCAGAGAATTTTCAAAGGAGACTTGGACTGTGAAAGAGAAACCAACAACACAAGAGCCCCCAGAGAAAAAAAGACAAAAGCTGGAGGAGAATGAGCTGAGAAAAAAGTAAAGCTAGTGAACAACATGGAAAAACTGTAACTATGGCAGGACACACCAAACATACCTCAATAGTTACTCTGAACGTGAACAGCCTCAACTCACCCATCAAAAGACACAGACTGGCTGACTGGATCAAAAAACAGAAACCCACAATATGCTGCCTACAAGAGACACACTTCACCTGCAAGGAAACTCATAGACTGAAAATAAAAGGTTGGAATTCAACTTTTCATGCAACAGGTCCCAAAAAACAAGCAGGGGTAGCTATATTAATCTCAGACTCATCAGACTTCAAAAGAAAAAAGGTAAAGAGAGACAAAGATGGACACTACATACTGGTGAAGGGAACATTAGAACAGGAAGAAATCACAATTATCAATATATGTGCCCCCAACCCCAGAGCACCCAGTTGTGTAAACCAAAACCTACTAGATCTGAAGGACACATAGGCCCCAACACAATTATAGTAGGGGACTTTAATACCCCACTGTCACAAATAGATAAATTAACCAGACAAAACATCAACAAAGATATACAACTGTTGAAAGACACTATAGAAAACTTGGACATGACAGACCTTTACAGAGTTTTCCATCCAACATCAATTGACTATACGTTCTTCTCAGCAGCACACGGAACATTTTCTAAAATATACCACGTCCTAGGACACAAGTCATCCTTAAACAAATACAAAGGGATAGAAATAATACCCTGCATACTCTCAGACCATAATGGAATAAGACTGGAACTCAACAGCAATAGAAACAGAAGAAAATATACAAACACATGGAGACTTAACAACTTACTACTGACCAAACAATGGGTTACGGAAGAAATCAGAGAAGAAATCAAGCACTTCATAGAGTTAAATGATGCTGGAAGTACATTATATCAAAATCTGTGGGATACAATATAAGCAGTCTTGAGAGGAAAATTCATAGCCATAAATGCACACATCAAAAGAACAGAACAATCACAAATAAATTCGCTAATGAGGCACCTTACAGCACTAGAGAAACAAGAACAACTTAAGCCAAAAGGCAGTAGAAGAGAAGAAATTATAAAGATCAGATCTGAAATAAATGAGATTGAAATTAAAAAGACAATAAAAAAGATTAATGAGTCAAAAAGCTGGTTCTTTGAAAGAATTAATAAAATTGACAAACCTCTTGCTAATCTCATCAAGAAAAGGAAAGAAAAGGCACAGATTAACACACTTAGAAATGAAAAGGGTAAAATTACAACAGATCTTGCAGAAATTCAAAATATTATAAGAAATTACTTTGAACACCTATATTCCAATAAATTTGAGAACTGGGAAGAAATGGACGACTTCCTGGATGCATATAAAATACCAAAATTAAATGAGAAAGATATAAAAATCTTGAATAACCCCATCACGCACACAGAAATTGAAGCAGTAATAAAAGCTCTACCTACAAATAAAAGTACAGGCCCAGAGGGACTCACAGCAGAATTTTTTCAGTACTTTAGGGAAGAACTAACACCAGTCCTCCTCAAACTATTCCATAAGGTGGAAAGTGAAGGAATGCTACCAAACTCATTCCTCGAGGCTAGCATCAGACTTATCCCAAATCCAGACAAAGACTTAACCAGGAAGGAAAACTATAGACCAATATCCTTAATGAATATAGGTGCAAAAATCCTCAATAAGATTCTGGCAAACAGAATCCAACAAGTAATCAGAAAGATCATACACCATGATCAAGTGGGCTTCATCCCTGAGATGCAAGGCTGATTCAACATACGTAAATCAATCAATATAATACACCATATCAACAAAAGCAAAAACAAAAACCACATGATCATCTCTATTGATGCAGAAAAAGCCTTTGACAAAATCCAGCACCCCTACATAATAAAAACTCTTGAGAAAAATAGGTATAGAAGGGCCCTACCTAAAACTCAAAGAAGCCATATATGCCAAGCCTACTGCAGATATTATAGTAAATGGAGAAAAATTGAAAACATTCCCTCTCCAATCAGGAACAAGACAACGCTGCCCATTCTCACCACTTTTATTCAACATAGTCCTTGAAACACTTGCCATAGCAATCAGACAAGAAAATGAAATAAAGGGAATCTGCATTGGAAAGGAGGAGGTCAAACTCTCCTTATTTGCAGATGATATGATTGTCTATATGAAAGACCCAGAAAACTCCACTATGAAACTCCTAGAAATAATAAAATTAGCCAAGTCTCAGGATACAAAATTAACACTAAAAAATCAATACCATTTCTATACACTAACAATGAATTTATTGAGCAAGAACTCAGAAAAACAATTCCATTGTCAATAGCTCAGCAAGAAATTAAATACCTAGGAGTATTCCTAACCAAGGATGTGAAGGACCTATATAAAGAAAACTACAATACATTGAAGAAAGAAGTTATAGGAGACATTAGAAAATGGAAAGGCATTCCCTGCTCTTGGATAGGCAAAATAAATATAGTCCAAATAGCTATACTACCGAAACTGTTATATAGATTCAGTGCAATTCCTATCAAAATACCTAAAAGTTTCTTCAAACAACTTGAAACAATAATTCTTAAATTCATATGGAACCAAAAGAGACCACGAATAGCCAAAGCAATCCTAAGCAACAAGACCAAAGCAGGAGGCATTACAATCCCAGACATCAGACTATACTACGAAGCCATAGTGGTAAAAACAATTTGGTACTGGCATAAAAATAGACAGATAGACCAGTGGAACAGAATCGAGGATGCAGAAACAAACCCAAATACCCTCAACTACCTAATTTTTGACAAAGGGGCCAAATGCATACAATGGAAAAAGGACAGCCTGTTCAACAAATGGTGCTGGGAAAACTGGACACCCACATGCAGAAGAATGAATCTAGTCACACACCTATCACCATGCACCAAAATCAAATCAAAATGGATTAAAGACGTAAACATTAAAAATGAAACACTAAACCTTTTGGAAGACAAAGTAGGCAAATTTCTAAAAGACATAGGGGTAGGCAAAGATTTTCTTGGCAAGACACGAAGAGCAAAAGAAATTACCCCCACTATCAACAAATGGGATCTTGTCAAATTAAAAAGTTTCTGCACAGCAAAGGAAACTGTCAACATTGTAAATAAAGAACCAACAGACTGGGGAAAAATATTCACCACCAACACCTCAGATAAGAAACTCATAACTAGAATACACAGGGAGCTAAAGAAAATTAAGCCCATCAAAATAAAGGATCCTATTGAAAAATGGGCAAATGAAATGAAGAGGCAGTTCACTCACGAAGAAGTACAAAGGGCCAATAGATACTTGAGAAGATGCTCAACATCTCTAGCCATAAGAGAGATGCACTTCAAAGCAACGCTAAGATACCATCTCACTCCAGAGAGAATGGCCTATATCAACAAGTCAAATAGCAAACAGTGCTGGTGAGGCTGTGAGGAGAAAGGAACCCTCCCGCACTGCTGGTGGGGGTGTAAATTCATTCGACCACTCTGGAAAGCAGTATGGAGAGCTGTACCCCTTTGATCCAGCGACACCCCTCCTGGGAATATATCCAAAAGAGGTCAAAACAACATACAACAGAGATATATGCATACCCATGTTCATAGCAGCACAACTAACAATAGCTAGAACATGGAAGTCACCAAAATACCCATCAACAGACCAGTGGATACACAAACTGTGGTACTTATACACAGTGGAATACTACGCATCTGTAAGGTCCAACAGCGTGGAGGTTTTCACAGACAAATGGAAGAAACTTGAGAATATCATGCTTAGTGAAGTGAGTCAGAAGCAGAAGGTGAAACATCAGATGGTCTCTCTGATATGAGAGACCCAGACCACAACCATCTCATGGAACTTTAAACAAAAGACAAAGGGAAAGAGGGGGACGGGGCGGGGATGAAGGGAGGGTAGGGGGAGGAACAGAAGGAAAGCGGGAAAGCCCTTGTCACTTTGACAAGGAACGTATGTGCACAAAATGCTCAACTCCATTGTAAACCTTAAATTCTCCACTTGTACATATCAATGAAATGGGGGGTGGTGAATAAAAAATAGAAAAAAGAGAATAGTGTAGTTTGAGTTCCAAGTCATGAGCCCAGAAGGCAGGATCAGCAGGAGACTTTAGGAAGTGGAAAGACTGTGTTCACTCACCTGTTCCATAGACTACTAATTCTTATGATATGTTAATGACTGTTATAAGAAGCTGAAATTCTGTGGTCAGATAAGGTTGGAATACACTGAGATAAGCTTAAGAATAGGATTTCTTAGAACCTTTAATATGCTACAATGCGCTGATTAGTTGGAGTATTCAGTTTCCCAAATGCACCAACGTTTGGAATTAAGTATTTTGGTTGTTAGTTGGTTGGCTGGTGCGACATCATAAAGGAATACACATTGGTTAATAATTTCAGGATAAGAGGGATGTGTATGTGTGTATGCATATATACATACATGGGTGATTATGACCCATCTGAGATAGAGAATTGGAGAGAAAACGAGGGATTAGCTAGTATGAGTATTTAGAAGTCATAGGCAGAGTGGTGTCCACCAACAACATGGCTCAGACTTTATTTTTCTTTATAGCAATCAATACTTAATTAATAGACTGATGTGATCTCCAGCAAAGAGACCAGAAATACTGGAGAGAAGGTAGCTTGTGCAACAAATTCTGGAAAAATTGGTTATCCACATGCAGAATGACTAGACTCACATCTTTCACCCTTTACTAAAAGTCAAATCAAAATGAATCAAAGATCTAGTTATCAAAACAGCAGTATTGAACTTGCTAGAAGATAAAATGGGCAAAATCCTTGAAGACATAGTCATAAGCAAGAACTTTCTCAACAGAATACCTATTGAACAGGAAACACTACCAAAAATTAACAATTGAGATTATTTCAAATTAAAAATCTTCTGCACAGCAGAGGAAATAATCAACAGAATGAAGAGAGAACTGACAGATGGGCAGAAATTTTTGCCAGCTACACAGACAGAGGGCTAATACCAAGAATATAAAAAAAACTGAAAAAATAGTCTTCTAAAAATAAAAGACCCAATCAAAAAATAGGCAATTGAAATGGGTAGATGGTTTTTAAATACATGACAAAATAATCAGCGTCTTTAGACATTAGAGAAATGCAAATCAAAACACCACTGAAGTTCCATCTTACCCCAGTAAGAATAGCTATTTTCAAGAACTCAAAAAACAACAAATGTTGTTGAGGATGTGGGAGAAAAAGAAACTCTTGTACATTGTCGGTGGGACTGTAAACTGGTATAATCATTATGGATATCAGTTTGGTGATTCATTGAAAACCTGAAAATAGATATCCCATTGACCCAGCTGTACCTCTTCTGAGCATCTTTCCAAAAGAGGTAAAGACATCGTACAACAGTTCTACATGCAAACCTATGTTTATAGCAGCACAAATCATAATAGCTAAGTCTTAGAAGCAGCTGGTATGTCTACCTACAGATGAATAGATAAAGAAAAAATGTGAACTGGGGTACTACTCTTCCATAAAGAAAGATGAATTTCAATCATTTGTAGGAAAATGGTTTTACCTTGGGACCATTATGCTTAGTGAAATGAGTCAGACACAGGTTAAGTATCTCTTGGTTCCTCTGAGAAAACCAAAGTATAAATAAGAAAAAGAGAAAATGAAAGAATAATGGTAGAAAATAAGGAGATTTTATAGAGAGGGAAAGGGAATTGGGGACGAGAGGATGGGAAACAGGAGGGGAAGTAAAAATGATTCAGATGCAATATGTATATGCACCAATTACTCAAGTTGAATGTAATTGTTGTCTATCACAAATACATACTAATAAAATAATTTTTGGAAAAAAAAGGAGGGGCCAGGGTGGGTATAGCTCAGGGACTAGATTATTTGCCTAGGAAGTGCAAGGCCTGCTTCTATCCTCCAGCATGGCATAATAGCTGGGCATTGCGGTACATGCCTATAATCTCAGGAATCAGGAGGCTGAGACAGGATGATTCCAGCCCAGCCTGGGCTGTGTCGTGAGTTTAGTACTAACCAGGACTGAAGAGTGAGACCCTGTCTCAAAGAAAAAAAAAGTTGGAAGTATGCGTCTAGAAATAACAGGAAATAGTGCAAGGATGGTAGTGCCTAGTAAGGTATCCCAGACAGTGTGTTGTCATGTTGTCACTAGTAACCAGGCCGTCTGATTTGTCAGGAGGATGCCTCCTGCCTGGTACTTATAACAGGACACTCTTGCTAGGACAGTGTGAATGAAAGGTATCCACAAGCTCCCTGCTTCACTTACTGACCTCTTCCTCTGTGGGCATAAGAGAATAAAGAACATGTAGGTCCAGTTCTCAAGGATGGCCACTGCTTCTGATGAAAAAAAAAAAAAGAAAGAAAGAAAAGAAAATCACTGGATCACTGGGTATGGTGGCACTGCTTGTGATCCCAAAACTCTGGGAGCCTGAGGCAGGAGGATTGCAATTTCAAACCCTACTTGGGAAACTTAATACATTAGAAAGATGCTGTGTCAAAAAAAATTAGAAAACATTGGAAAGATGTAACTCAGCACAGAAGCCCTGGATTCAGTCTTCAGTGCCACAAAAAAGAGACAGAAAGTTAACTGCTGCATGTGGTCCACTTGACAAATGCCTAAAGCTGCTATGAATCTGACTGGCAAGATCTTTAAGTGTGATCAGGCAAGAGATTTAATATAATTTGAATTCTCTTTGAAATTCCTGAGATGACTAGAGAAATAAATATCAAGTCTTCAGCCCAATTTCATAATCAGGAAATTTGTTTTTATGTTTTATTTTTCCTTATAGCCAAGTTTAAAAATATACTGTGAAGCATGCCCCTTTGGAAAGATGGAAATTGTTGCATTGATATGGGGGACACCTCAAAGGTACACACTGCTCCTGGAGTGGAATTGCAGGTGTAGTTTCTCCTTTTATTGGATCATACCCTTTATTTTTTTAAGAATTGTTCTTTGAGACAGGGTATGTAGTCCAAACTTGCCTTGACAGTTGCTAATGCAAACGCAAAGCCTCTGAGTAGAATCGCCCACGGTGTTCTGTTATAAGGACACTTCTTTGGGCTAGTTATTTTTGAGCTCCAATGTGAGCTGGCTCATGAGGCTTCCACTCTGCTCCTACGGCTTCCTGCTGAGAGCCAGGAAAAAATTTCATACTACCATCAGTCATAGGTATTCATGAAGGGAGCATGTCAAGATAAACATTTACATGAAATTTTCATAGCAGCTTGGGACTCTGAGTGTTGGTGAAAAATAAGAAAAGTTGTAGATATGATCATATGTAGGTATTATTTTGTTCCTCCTCCCATCACTGTCCTGAAGCTTAGATCTCTCCATACCCTCCTATAGATGAGTAGGACTTGGGCTAGCCATGCTGGGATTTGGGTACCTGTCAGTACACCGCTGCAAAGAACTGAAGCCATGCGTTGTTGTTTCATTGTTTGCAGTGATCTTCAGCATCCTCCTGCCTTCTGGTTTGCCCTTCTGCGCCATGTTGAAGAGGCACATAATCAATCTACAGTGGGCAGAGAGAGGAGGAAGAGTATCAGATGCTAGTAATGGGAGGAATGCTATCAAAAAAGCCACACTTGGGGTTTTATCAGTTGTACCAAAGCTCACCTCTTGTTTTGGCTTCCTGTGAGTGCTTGAATAATGTCTACATATAGCTTCTCAGACCAGCATCTGCTTCTAGAATAGCTGTCAAAAAGCTTGGCCTATGGATGGCGGAGGAGGGTTTTGTCAGCTGCTAGGACATGGGGAGCTCTGTGATCCTCCCCTACTCATCTAACCTGTGCCTTTGTAATGCACAAGTTGCATGTGTTGCTCCTTTCAAGAGGAGGCTTAGAGGGACATAATGTGAACATTCTCTTAGCATTGTCTTATCATCAAAATACTCTTTTTTTAATCATCAGTCTTTTTTTTTTTTTTTTTTTTTTTGGAGGCAGGGTCTTGCTCTGTAACCCAGGCTGCTTCTGAACTCACTGTGTAGCCCAAGCTGGCCTTGGACTCACAGCAATTCTCCTGCCTCCACCTCTCGAGTGCTGAGATTACAGGCATGTACCACCACACCTGGCTTTATGTGGTTTCAGGGAATTGAACTCAGGGCCTTGTGCTTGCTAGGCAAGTGCTTTAACCACTATGCCATTCCTCCAGCCTCCATCAGATACTCTTTTTATAGTCAAATTAGTTTGTATTTGAGTTACAATAAAGCTGAAGGAATGATTTTGTACTGTTGAGTTGAACAGGATTTTGGTCTCACATTCCACAGTAACAGAGAAACCAGTACATTTGTCATTGGAATTGATTTCTCCTGGACTCCAATACAGTGATTTTCTTTCCTGGAAGCATCAGACTCTTCATTTTGGCACAGAAAATTTAAAATATACTTCTTCTACTAACTGAAATCAAATGGCAGTTATCTATTCTGATGCTGTTTTAGTGGATCGTGTGGAGCTAGGAGTATGCATGAAATTCGCACTGTACACAGAAACTCTAAAAACTTTATTTAGTACATTTGGCAGGAGAGCTGAAGGGAGAGAAACTAATGTTACTAAATGTTCGAAGGAATCATCACCAAATAAGGTCTGAGAGTGGCTGCCAAAGAGAAGATAGAGACCAGAATAGGTTCATAACTCTTAAGAGCCACAGAAAAAAGAATTTTAGAACATAGAGGAAATAAAAATGATTATAGTATGATATATCCCAAGATGAATGTAATTATTGTGTATCACAAACATATGCTAATAAAAGTAATAATTATAGGTGAAGTAAATTTTTAAAAAGAATTTTGGGGTATATCAGTGAGAGGCATATACAGATTTATTAAGCAGACTTAAAGAAAACAGAGTGTGGACAGTCAAGTGAGAGGCAACCTACTCTCTGGGGCTGGGAATACAAGTTCTTGGAGGTACCTTTAAGGTGGATAGTCTAAGATGTTTTATCAAAAAACATTCCTTTGAACCCATTGAATCTGTTTCTGAAGGCCAGGATTCTACCCTTTGCCTTATCAACTAGGTTAATTTATGGATTTCTAGTATCATTAAGGGATTTAAGTGTGAAAGGCCTGGAAGAAAAGATAAACAAGTCAAGAGTATAATACATAGATTGAAGAAAGAGTACAGATGCCTGTCACTTGGCGTAACTTTGATCATGCCTTAGCATTGGAATTTCCTTGGCTCATTTTTACCTATCTTTATTTCTTCTATCCTATATCACAAATAATTTTTTGAACTGTTTCTTTTTAAAAATTAGTTTTAAATAGAGAGTGGGATGTGATAAGGGAGACAAAAGTGTGGTGATCCCTGTGTCCCCAAGTGGATCCATAGCAATAGTCTGTTTGTAGAGTGTTCAGCTCTTTAACCTTCTTGACACATCCACTTAAGTAGTGGCTTCTGCGTCGGAGAACAAGCAGACTAGACCAATATAGATGTGTGTACTGCAAAGCCTCTAGGCACAGCACTGAAGGGAAGAGTGAAGGCTGGGCCTAGCTAGGGTACAGAGCTTGAGAGTCTTATTCTTCTGAAGGCATGTGGTAAAAAGGCCCTCTTTGCTGATCTCTTAGGATGGGGTAGGGAATCTTTTTTTCTGCCAAGGGCCATTTAGATATTTGTGATATCATTTGTGGGCCATACAAAATTATCAGCTTGAAAATTACTCCGCTGTGTCACTGCAAAAAAGCTCCTAAATTTATTGAATTTCAAACCCTGCCTGTAGTTGCCTTGGTTAGGCCAGACCAAATGATTTCTCCTGTCTTAGGTGGTGAGACCTGTCCAATATCACCATAGCTCCTAAATGCCTAGCTGGTGCTTGCCCTGCATAAGCTGTCTTTCTTATTTTCCCCTGAAGGACAAGAACCTGGTATTCTGTGGAAGAAACCACAAGTGGAGACCCTGAATCCTCTGTGGCAGCCAAAGCAAGCCTAACCACCTCCCTCGCTGCCTTGCACAGGAAAGACACATGTAGGGCAGTTCCTGATTTGTCTGTTTCTGGAGGCCTGTTCATAGCCAACCTTGAGTTATACATGACCTAGATGTATATGTGTAACTTAGTCATAATGACAAGTTTTTATGCCACTGAGAACAGAAAAGGTAGAAGGAAGGCATTTGGTGCAGAAGGGAAGAAGAAAAGAAGAGTGAAAAGTGTTTTATAGAATATCTCTAAGTGTGAGAATCATGGGATCTCTGCTGCATTGAGTTGAAAGTTCTCAAATGCTAGCATGCATCAGAATCCCATGGAGACTGTGTTCCTTCTGAGACTGCTGGGCACTATCCTCAGAGTTTCTGATTGGGAAAGTCTGGGGTGAGTCCTGGGGATTTGCTTTGGTAGCAAGTCCTCAAGTGCTGCTGGTCATGTAGGCCACTCTAGATCTACGTTCTAGAGAAGAGGCAAACACCAGAACATTTTCATCTCTGGAATACCTGCAGGACTAGGTTGGGAGGGGATAACCTTGATATACTTTAGACTTTTCTCATGGCCTGTGAAGAAGAAGAAAGCATAAATTTAAGGTTCAGGGCACCCCAGAAGATGTGTGCAATGCCCACTTCACCATCACCTCTGTTTTTGGCATCCACACAGAGGGCCAGTGTGCTGTATTTTCTAAAATAGGAGAAAAATCAGCGTAAGCATTGTTTTGTTATGCCTTTCTGCATTCAAGTAGGTGCATTTAGCTGGTAGTCTTTCTTGATGTCTGTGAGCTTGGACATTCTGGCAAGCCAGGACCTCATACATGAGGGTACTGCTTTGTTTTGTTACCAAGAAGAGCTAAGAGTATACAATATACACAGGTTTCTCCAAAGGAAGGAATCTGATTTAAAGTCCAAACCATTGTATGTCTCTCTCTCTTTTTTCTTTTCAGGAAAGCAAACTAAATCAGGATTGGACATAGCATTTTTCTGTAGCCTTTTCTAGTTTTCTTCTTCCACTGTCAATTTTAAGAGAAATTCTAGTGGATTTGTTTTTTTTTTTCTTTCTAATTTATTATCAGTAGTGATACTTTGTTCTAGTTCCCAAAATGGAAAACATAGGGATGCTCTTGGAAGTGTGAATAGGAATGTAAATGAAAAGATGCTTTGAGTGCTTCTAGTTTTACTCCCGGTACCTACTTCTGCAAGGGAATCCTAAAAACAGTTCTTCATCAGATTTGACCTTATGGAAGAAGAACACCACCATTTCCCCCCTGATGTTTCCTCAGAAGCAGAAAATATTAGTTGGATTACTTAGCAGCAGTTGAGGCATGGCATATTTAGGGTTTCATTTTTTATCCAATGTAGAAGGCCTGGTGGCACTAAATAAAAATGTCACTGTGTAAAATGTAAAGGCTTTCTGTCGTGAATATTTTTAAAAATTCATGAAAGGTTAAAGATTTGATTTCTCTTACCCTCTTTCTGTGATTTATTCATATTTAATGTTAGTTTCAATGTTTGAAGCATGAAGAACTTTTTCAAATTAAAAACTGAGGTGAATCAGTTTTATTTGAAGAAAAATTCCACCATGCCAGTTTTTGAATTATGCAGTTCATTTCTCTTCATGTGTTCACGAAGCAGAGATGTTTGGTGTTCTCAGTGGCTGTAGTTCTCAGTGCTGGAATCTTTCATTGTTGGAAAGGTCCTTTTACCCAGCTACTTGGTTGTGATATCTACTTCTCTGATATCAGTAGACATTTTTCTCAGGTATTCGTCGTGGTCACCCAAGTGTAGTGGCAGAAAAGAGTGGGAAGAGCCCTGATCTCTGAAACCAGAGGGTTTTGTTTGTTTGTATGTTTGGTTTTTGGTTTTATGTTGCTGAGCAGCCAGTGTTGTCAGGAACATCTCTGGGCAGAAGCCATATCCAGTCTTCTCTATGGATGATTCATAATGGGGAATGATAGATAACAAAATTAGCTTCAAGTTAAGGAAAGGAAGTAAACTCAAAACAATCTCACAGTCTTCTTTTTTACTAGTCAAATAGACACACATTCTAAACTGTTGGATCTTTTTGAGGCCCTGGAGGATTGCAAGACCAGTGGGAAGGGGCTGCTCATCCTTCTTGCTTTTATTCTGGAGGCAGGTGGACCCATCTCAGAGGACAAAGTGTATTTGTTTATAGTCTATAAGGCAGGTGGGATCCAGGTGGCCAGGAATTACAGTAAGGCTCCAGTGTCCTGGATACCCTGTCTTCTGCCTGCCCATCCACCTACATGCCCATCTGTCTTGAAATGCTTCTCTCCTATTAAGTCTCTTTCTTATTTCTATCCTTCTACTCTTAATTTACTTTGGAGTACCTCCCCTGGGCCAGGTACTGTGCTTCCATAGACTTAGTCAGTTTCTCATAAAAATGATCGTGATTTTGTCCTTTTGCTAAGTGAAGAGAATCATCTTGATATGTAATATCATGTTTTTCCCCCTCAGACTGTTGGGAAGAAGTTACCTCCAACTACAACAACTCCAGACCTGTCGAAAACAGAAATGGATAGCAGAACAAAAAGTGAGTTTTCTTATTTAAAAAATTCTTCTATAATCTTGAAAGCCTTTTCAAACACATTAAGGAAGGTTGCACATGAATGTGTTTCATTAGATGCTTATGCATAGATGGGTGGCACAATTTCAGTTCAGCCTGCTTGGGTTTTACCCCTTTGTAAATGTGGTTCTTACCTGCCACACACACACACGCACACACACACACACACACACACACACACACACACACACACCATCCGTGTGCAGAGCTAGGGTTTAGCTATGTGTATGGAGTAGTTCTCATCATTCAGGTGGCAGGAAGATTTCAGAGGATGGCAATTCAAGCACTTCAGGGATTCACAGGATTCACAGGCTTTCGGGTCAGAGAGGTCTAACTGCTTTCAGTGCGACCCCTTAGCCAGCACTACCCAACTTGACTTCCTGCTGGCAGCCTCAGTACATCTCTGTTTGAATACCTCTAAATATTTCTGTAACCCTTGCATATGAGAAGCTCAAGTCTTTTTGGAAGGATTAGATTAAGTGGGCAGAACAGGTTAGCTGTGCCTTAGAATAGTGCTAGCCAATAGAAATGTTACATGCACCACATAGTGTAACTTGAAGTTTTCTAATGGCCACATCAAAAAAAAAAGAAAAAGAACTGAGCTTAATTTTAATATGTTTTAGGTCTAAATACTATCTTTCTAACACAATCTGCATGAAGTATTAAATGAGATGCTTTCCTTCTTTTTCATGTGAAGTCTTCATAATCCCATGTATATTTTAGAGGTATGGCTTATATACGTTGGAGGAGCCACATTTCCAGTACTCAATAGCTACATGTGCCCAGTGGTGACCATATCAGACAGTACAGTAATTCCAGCACCTGTGATGGGCTTCCTGGGCTTGGAAATGAGCACAGTTCAAAATGTTCTCCTTCTTTAAGCATAGGGGAAAACTCATTCTAGGCTAGGCATTATTCAGTCCTACAAGTAACTATTAACTACACCCATGCACCTCACTGTCTGGAAACATCATGGTAGGGAATGGGTTATTAATGAAGCATGGATTTACAGAGTCTGTATATTTTGTCTTATTAGAGTCCTAGGAAGACCAGTTCTCTTGTTATTGGCTAGCAGTGTGACCTTGGACAAATAATTTGATTTCTGTGGCTTTCTCCTGTGAAGTCAGAGGGCTGTAGTAGGTAAAAAGAAAACCTTAAGATTTCTCTCAGTATGCTCTCTTCTGATTCATTTCTAAAATCTTTAGAACTCAGAGTGAAAAGCGTTTACCTTCAAAGTACTGAGCAGTCAGATAGGAGAGACAAAAGGAAAATGAGAACAATTTAGTGATTCTATGAGATGTCATTGGGTATAGATGTTAATATGCCTCTAAGTGGCTTGGAGGTCAGGAAGGAGAATTATCACTGTCAGTGAAGCCTTGAGAGCTGTTTACTGATAGAGGTCTTTCAGGGCCCTCAAGGCAAGAATTTTTGCAATTTAATCTCACCCTAAACATATTCTCTTGCCTTTTATTGCCAAGAGCAAATTCTAGGTTAATTGTTCTCCCATGATTTCCATTTAGTGATGCCTCAGCTCCCTAAAAGTTCCTCTTCATTTGGACTATTTCCCTGTTTCTGGATTTTGGTGCCACATTTGTGTTAGGCTGGGAGGTGAAGAGTACTGACCAAATACGACACTAAGCTGGGGATCTGCATAGCTTTATCCTTCTTCCTTGAGGACAAATCATGATGAAACTTGCACAGCAGTGCAGTGGAGGGCATCTCATTTCTGCACAGCTGTCTCCTTACCATGCTCAGCTACCAGTTCACATCAGGATTCAGAGTTATGATGATTCAAAAAATGTTCGTGTACCTCGGTGTGTTCTAAGTGAAGGTGAAATTCAGCTGATCAGAATTTATTTAAACAATTAACGTTATCTCCCCTCACCCCCAACAAAAAGGTTTTATCATATTAAAATTCATCAGAAACTCATGCTGAGAAACAGATTGCCATAATTTTCATAACAAGAAGAAAACTGTCTAAATATTCATAATGAAGTACCCCGAGGTGCCTCCCGCTCATCACATCTGGAGTTCCCCTCTTTTTTATTACAGTTGATGCAGGTCTGTGGCCTCTATGGGATAGAAAAATAGCCTGAAGAAAGTGCTGTTCAGTATACTTCTTCTTCTTTTTTTTTTTTTTTTTGAGACAGGGTCTCACTCTGTAGCCCCGACTGGTCCTGAACTCACTATGGAGCCCAGGCTGGCCTTGGACTCAGTGCAATCCGCCTGTCTCAGCCTCCTGAGTGCTGGGGTTACAGGCGTGCACCACCACACCCAGTTTATGTGGTTCTGGGGAATATACTTCTGAACTATTAGTTTATTCTTATAGATTCAAAAGACCAATTGAAAGGGTAGGTTTGGAAAATAAAATTCCTTTATAGAATTTGTACAAGGTCAGATCAGGCTTCTGAATAAATTACTACTAGAGTGAAAAGTAGAGCATGGGCCAAAATTCCTCTCAAATGTTACTTGGTTTATAACTGGACATTTGTACCACCTCTGTGATCCTCTTTTCATTGACTTGCTTCTTAAGATTTGTCCTCCATAATATTGACAGATGATGCCTCATTGGAGTCCTTAGATCTTTGAACTCTTTAGGACGAGGACATATCTTCTGTTTAAATACCCCAGCATATCGACTAAAAAAGTGCCATGCAGTCAGCATACACATATTAAGTTGTGGTTAATATGTTCATAGCAGCACAGCTAACAATAGCTAAATATGGAAGACACCAAAATACCCATCAACAGACAGTGGATACAAAACTGTGGTATATGTATACAGTGGAGTACTACTCATCTATAAAGACAGACAGGTTTGAGGCTTTTGTAGGTAAATGCATGCAACTTGAGACCATCATGCTCAGTGAAGTGAGTCAGGCACAGCAGGTTAAATATCTCAGGGTTTCTCTAATATGAGAAACCCAGAATACAGTCATTTTGTAGAACCAGATGGGGTTGATAGGAGTTAGGGGAGATGGGGAGGCTGTGGGAGAGTCAAAAAGGGAGAGGGGAAGGGTTTGTAACTGACGTGATAGATAGGTGTACAAAATACTGATGTTCAATGTAAACATTATGTATCACATATATACATATTAATAAAATGGAAAAAAAACAAGTAATGGCTAAGCAAATAGAGGGTTATACATGATTTATGATTATTGGGCTGTAAGCTGGACAAAGTCTTTTTAAAAATACGAGATGTGGGCCCCCATTCCCAAGTATACAGTCACCAGGAGAAAAGGACACATTGGTTTTTAAGACCGAGTTGCTAGGTCTTTGGGCTTCTGAGCGGTTAGCAATGGGGTTTGAGAGAGCCGTAATGTTTTTTTTCTTACACAGTTTTTGATAAGCAAACCTTCTGATAGTGTTTGGTTTTAGAGGACAAACTTTCTTGGGGAGTAAAAAAGCAATTGTCACTTAAAGAAGGGGCTTGTTACCCTTCGCAGATGTAGCACATGCTTGAGATAACTGATGCTGTGTGCTCACTTTGTAGCGGCCTTACTTGTATCTGGTTCCCTACTTGATGAATGGCTGGGCAGAGTTTACTCTGTCAGTCTCATTATTGTTTTCACAGTATACAGTTTTTCTCATTATTACTTTCTCAGTATATTTTCTCACAGAAAAGAGGGTTAACTTTCTTGTGTTTACTTTACCTTAGCCTCATAGCTCAGGTATTGTTGCCCCTTTTTTTCCAGGCTGGACGCTTTCCTTCACTTATATTCCCAAAGCTCACTCTTTCTTGGGCCTGGGGATTTGGCTAAATCCAATAGAAAACATTTTCCCTTTGCTGTTGGTCACATTTGGTGCATACTAAAGCCTTCAAGCTTGAAGTGCTAGGAGTCTGTCCTCTTCATAAGAAGCACCTTGCGTCAGGTGCCCTCACATAGACCTTACTGTCTGGATTCAGAGTGAGGCCCTTCCTGCAAGGCCTCTGCTCTCTAGTAAAAACAGAGAGGGTTTACTTCTCAGATTTTCATTTCTGCTTTTTTTAAAAAAATGCTTCTTATTTTAAAAGCAAGAGAGTAAAAGGTGTTACAATTAATTTTTTAAAGTAATTTGAAAGTCAAATTCCCAGCAGCATCCAAGACCATAGGTGGTTGTTGGGACTTACGGTTGCTGCCTTTGTAAAAGGGAGTACTGTGTTGGAGTTGACAAGCAGCAATGTACACATTGGGTTTCATTTCCCTGTCTGGATTTAAATGTAGACCAGGGCAGTATTGACATTTGAGCCAGATCATTCTCTGTTATGGGAACTGTCCTGCATGTATTACAAAATATTTAGCCGCATCCTTGGACTCTATCCAGTAGATGCCAATAGTATTTACTGTATGCCCCTACTGTGACAACCAAAAATATCTCTTAAGTATTGTCAGTGACCTTTGGGGGCATGTCTTAGTCTGTTTTGTGTTGCCATACCAACCCACAGACTGAGAAATTTATAAATGATAAAAATCTGGGCTGGGGGTGTAACTCAGTGATTAAAGCACTTGCCTAGCAAGCACAAGGCCCGTAGTTTGACTCCCCAGCACTGCATAAACTGGGTGTGGTGGCACACACCTCCAATCCTAGCACTTGGGACGCTGAGGCAGGAGAATTGCTGTGTGTTTGAGGTCAGCCTGTGCTACAGAGTGAGTTCAGGACCAGCCTGAACTACAGAGCAAGACTCTTTCTCAAAAAAAAGTGATACAGATTTATTTCGTGCATAGCGCTTGTGGCTAGGAAGTCTTAAGATTGAGGAGCCACATCTGGTGAGAGCCTTCCTATTGAGTTATGGCTGGATGGAGGGCATCACGTAGAGGAGAGAAAGCAAGAGATTAAACTCGCAGCTTCATACCCTTTTATAATCTACATTAATTCATTTGTGAAGGTGTTGTCTTCATGACTTGAATACCTCCCTTTAGACCACACCTTTCAATGTTCTTGCATTGGAGATTGTCCTAGTTACTTTTTTTGTTGCTGGGACATAATACCTGACACCCACAACTTAAAGGAGGAAAGGTTTATTTTAGCTCATAGTTTCAAGAGGTCTCAGGCCATTCATGGGTGGCTGGCAACAGCAGGAAGGGCCTGGCTGAAAACAACTGCTGAGAGCAAGGCAAGAGGAAAAATCAGGGCAGTAGGAAGAAGCTGGGACAAGAGTATATATCCTTCCAGGCTCCAGACCCAGAGATCTGCCACATCCTACTTGGTCCCACCTCCTAACAGCATTCAAAATCCATTGATAATCCACAGTGTCCAAATACATGAGCTTTTGGGGGAACATTCCAGATCCTAACCTTAACAGGCTTACAGTGATCTGGTGTTACACCTGGTGTTGATGCCCACTCAAGTATGAGAACTTTAAGCTGAGACCAAGGCTTTTTAAGCTTCCCTGATGGTGTGAATCACCAAAGTACTACCTGAGGCTCAAAGATTAAGATATTTGGAGAAGGGGTCTAGGGAGCTATAGAATAAGTAGGTACTTCTCACAACTCTTATCTTTAGGAATGATTGGGAAGCACACTCCAGTCCTGTTTCTCTTACCAGTATCCTAGAACAGTGTATGGAGCCCACTGCCATTTTACTCCCATAAGATGTGATCCTGAATTTCTGCCTTTGGCGGTTATTTCTCCATTTTAGCACACAAATGCTTTCAGGCAAATCCATGGCTCTCATCCTCTTCTTCACTGTTGCCTGCTTGAGAACTGTATATGTGCAAGCTCCATTTCCTCTACTTGATTATAAACTCTCTGACAGCCAGATATCAGTGGTATTTACCTTAGTCTGTCTTCCTCACAACATGGTAGAAGCCCACACCATCATCTACAACTGCAAATTGCACAAAGCTCTGAAAACTATAGGGTTTTAATGCTCATTGGGTGATAAACTTTCAAAACTAACATGTTTCTGTTTATAATATCTGCTCATCTCATTTGGAGTGACCAGTCATCCACTTGCAGAATTTCAATGGTTAGGTATAGCCCCAGCCTCAGTCGGGTTATTACATACTATATGGTATGTCTGGTGTGCATTCTTTCTTTAAATCTGAAGAATTCTGTCCTCGAGTGTTCTAAATAAGGGCTTACAAATGAGTAGTGTCTCACCTGGTATTTAGTAGTTGAGTGAAAGAGTTTCTGATTATGATGTTGTTGAAAGTAGACAGCACTGATCTTGATATTTTTGTCATAGTGTCCTCAAAGGAAGAGAAAACTGTTTCTAGGCATGACCTGGTACCTTCCACTGCTGCTGAAAGTTCTGAAAGTTCCTACTAGATTCTTACTATGACACATGAGGTTTTGATCTTCATATTCTAAAATTGAGCCCATAGACTTGTTCTGGATTTAATGTTCCTTCTAAATGTGAATGTATTCAGTTTGTTAATATGTTTATTCTGCTTTTGTGTTTTTTTAAGCCAAGAGATTTTTTTTGCTTGTTTAAGTTGATTTGTTATTTATTGAACAGATCATAAAACCATCTCAAGAGAGTCATATGATGTGGGTATGTGAGTTCAGTCCTTTTAATGGTATGCTTTTAATATTATGTAAATTTCTACAAGTCTTGAGATGGAAATAATGTTTTGGAGAGTGTAAATTATCGCTGAAGTTCTTGATGATTTTTAATTGAGCAAGTTTCCTAAAATTTGAAAGCATTTAATTAGTATAAAAGCTCTTGATCTGGGAATGAGACAATAACATGAGGGTCCTTGAACCTTCTGATACTACACACCTTTGCTCCTTCTACTTGAATGTGTCTGGCTAGTTTGTTTTGTTGTTTTTGGAAAAAGGGAGTTACAGCCTTTTATCATATTCTTAGAGGATGCTAAGACAAAAAAAAAGCTTAAGAATTAATTCAGAATTTATGCTAATCCATTAATATTTTTAATCTTTCTAAGGAATACAAAATCATCTCAATTGCTGGATAAATTGTGCCTTTATTTTTTATGAGTGTGTATATACATTCCTACTTGACTTCAGACCAAGTTCATAAAATTGATATATTTAGAGAAAATGCCTGCCCCCAAAATTAATTTCATTTCTTTTCTCTCCATCTCTGTCCCCTACTCATTTAAAATTTATAATCTCTTTATGCTGAAGAAAATTTGGGATTGTATTCCTTTTTAAAGATATACCAGGGCTTGAGGAATAGCACAGTGGTTAGAATGCTTGCCTAGAAAATTACAAGGCTCTGAGTTTCATCCCTAGCACTGCATAAGTGCCTGTAATCTCAGCACTCCGGTGGCTGAGGCAGGAGGATTGTTTTTAGTTCAAGGCCAGCCTGGGCTACAGAGTGAGTTTAGGACCAGCCTGAACTACTGAGATTCTGTCTTTTTTAAAAAATGAACAGATATCGGATACTTCTCCTTTAGTGAACTCTATCCTGCACATCATCTTGCCTTTCTCTGAAACACCGCAATAGTCTTCCATTATAGTGAGTTTAGGCATGTGTTTGTCTTTTCTTTTCATCATTCCTCTCCCTTTGCCCTTCCTTGGTTATTAGATTGTCACTTCCATGCAGTGATGGGAAAGAATGGCTGGACTTAACTATTTGTTGCAGGCCTGAGAACTGGCAATTTCTTCTTCGTGGTAATCGTTCAGTAAATATTTGAGTTGAAATAGGGCTCATATACCATATTACCATATTTAGAGTCATTTTTGCACATAAATTATTTTCGAGCGAATGTCTCAATACCATTGATACATCCAAGCAATATAATGTTCTGATTTTCCATTGCTACTGTATTATGGCTCAAGTGCCTCATAAGTAGAAATAAATTCTTATTTTAAAATACGTCATGGTAAATTACTGCTGGCTGCCATATTTGGTCAGGAAGTCTGGGTGATAGTGCTGGTGGAATATGAAGCGTCAGAGCTAGCAGGAACTTAGTCTAGTATGCTCCTTGGAGCCTGCAGAATGTCACTGACATGTTTTTGAGGACTTGAGCTAGCTCTTATTTTAGTTGTGTAAGTGTTGAGAATTGGAATGAGTTTATATTTGTTAAAAATGTTCTGCTGAAATTAACTGAACTTTTCTCTTCCCTTCCTTTTCTGGCCTTGGATTTTACATACGAGGACACTGTTGTCATCCAGAACTATAATGAGACTACCTGTGGTCATATGCTCCACAAGGCTTAGCTGGGGCTAAACTCAGTCCTCAGTGTCCTGACTCTGGCCAGAATCCTCTCCCCCTACATTTTACTTCATAGGTGTCGCTTAAGAGCTCCAAGAGATGATTAAGAGCACTTTATATTAGGATCTGGAGATGCAAAGAGGAATAAGATATTTGGCAGCAACTTGCTTCATGGACAGTGGTAGTAAACAGTAACCCACTAGTACTGTAGTCTCTTCTTTGTGTGTGGTCTCGGAGGACAGAGGGGATTGAACTCAGGTCTTTGCACCAAGCTGTATCTCTAGGCGCCCCTCCCCTCCATCCCTCTGCCTTTTTATTTTTTACTTAAAGACATGGTCTTGCTAAGTCACCAAGCTCCCCGGGCTAGGCTCAGACTTGTAACACACCTGCCTTAGCCTCACTGAATGTTGGTATAGTTCCTCATTTTATCAAGAAGAAAAGCTCTCAAATTCTGTGTCTATTACTTATCACACAAAACAGCATAGCTTTGTGTTAGCAGTTTCCTAAAACTGGATTACAGTGATAGCCATACAACTATACAAATATTTTTAAACACATCAAACGATGCAGTTAAAGTAGGTATATTTTATGGTATATAAATTATATTTCATGAAACATAATTTTTAAAAAGTCAGGAGATACTTCCCAGGGAAAATGTAAGTATAAAAGAAAAGGGACCTGTAGTGTTTTTATAAACAAACTAGTACTTTCGTGGTAGTATTTTCCCAGTATGTTGATTACAGGTCAATTCCATAGTAATTTATTGACCCTTCTGCTGTAGGCCAGGTTCTGAAAAGTAAGGGGAGAGTTGAGGGGAGAAGAAATGCCATAGATATGTAAGGAGAAGCTTTTGAGGGGGAGGAGCTAGAGTTGGAGGAAGACATGTTATACCACGTATTCTAGTGGAGCTAACTAGAAGTTTTCTTTTTCTATTAAGTTCTTTCAAGTCATGATACCCTCTGCTTTGAGTAATGCACACATACCTGACCATGAAGTAGTAATAAACAGTCTGTGTGCCTAAGTCATGTAACAGAAAGGCCCTAGACAGGCTCCCTGATGCTGGTGAATTGGCAAGACATGTCAATGGCCTTAGTGCTCAGGGTCAAATTCTCTGATTTTCTTGGCTTTCCTTTGTCTGTTGAAATATGATTTCAACAGCACTATACCTTGGCTTGTCTTCCAATAAACATAACAACAATGTTAAAAGCAGAAAGGTGAGGGCAACTGTTTTCAAGTTTCTTTTTCTTTTAACAGGAAGCACCCCATCCCAGCAGATTTCCTCTAATATTTCTTTGGCTATAAATACATACTATGACCATCTCTAAACCAATCACCAACAAAGGGGACTGAGATTTAACATTTACTTGCCTGGCCAGCTTTTACTCTTCTCTAGAGCTGGGGGACAGTTCTTTATAATGTCTGAACAAATGGATTCTGTGAATCAAGAAAGGGGCAGGGAAAGACAGCTGGGAAGCTAGCCAACAGCAGTTTACCACACTTAATTAACTTTTTTTTTGGCTGAAAGAAAAACATAACCTTTTTTCTTTGTTAGCCATGGATATCTGGTATTCTTTGTAAATTCTCTCTATGATCTTCAACCAAAGAACTATTAATCTTAAACCCGGAACTCTAAAGGGCAGGTCTTCAATAATATTGTATGTGTTTGTGTTGTTTTAAGTTTTGAGGTTAGGTAGTCAAGTTTCATTCGCAGAGTCAGTAGGAAAATTGGTAAGAAACTATCATTATCCAATTCAAAGATGTTTACTTTTTTCCTCCCTTTAGAACATTTGACCAGTTCAGATTTGGAAAGGTTTGCTATTACTAATTAAAGAGAGATGGAATGTCGGTAACTATGTGGGTTTAGGAATATGACGTTGATGGGATTTAGAACTAGTGTCCCTCAGTACAGGTTAATCAGACGCCATCAGAGGTCCAGGGGTACCTAAGATACAAGGTTTCCAACCCTAGGTATAGGGGATGTAGCTGACACCTTAAGTCATTTGACAGAAAACAAAAACATCTGCACGAGAGTAAAGTGATTTTCCACCCCCACTTTATTCTTCCTTTTTCTCGCCATAGACCAGTGTGTCTATATTGAGGACTTTTAAACTGTCTTTTTAATATATATATATCACTCTCCTTCACTGATTGAATGTTCACCAAAATAAAGAAATGCATTTTAGTGGTATAAAGGATACCAGGGAAAACATCGCTGATATGAGTATAGCTCTAGGTTATGACATATCTGCAGGAAGAAGCCTAAGCCTTGGGAGATGTCTAATGATATTCAGAGCCATTAGATTTGTTGACTTTGATGGAGAATAAGAAATTCCTGTTCTAGTAGATACTAATTCTCTTGAATTTTTCTTTCTGCTCTCTGTCCCGATTCATAAAAGCTCAGTTTTCAACTCTCGTTTTCTTCAATCTCTTATAAATATTTCACTGTCTTTTTAATAAATGCTTTTGGATAGAGAATCAGATAGACTTTCTTTGGTGAGAGCTCTGTGCATTTCCTCACCAGTTATGCATAAACTGGTTCTCACTGAGTGGCAATGGAATGTATATAAAATTTGCCCCACACACACATGCATAAGAACATTCTTACAGGTACCTGGGGATTGTAGCTCCATGGTAGAGAATTTGCCTAGCATGTGCAAGACCCTAGGTTTGATTCCCCATAACATAAAAAAAAAAGAATCTGTCAGTATGTGTTGGCTGTTTGTGGTTGATATGTATTCATATACAAATGTATCAACATTTGTCTCTTAAGACATTCCATAATGAGGTAATTTTTCATTGTTTTATATACTGTGTCAGTTTTTTAACACATAAGAATTCCACTTCTGATCATGCAGTGTGTGGAGGAAGGTAATGAGACAAATGTTAAGCTTTTTGTTTTCTTCAGATGTCTGTTTATGCTTACATTCAAAGAGTTTATAAAATGGTGCACGTCTGTTTTCCTGAGACCAAGGACACCCTTTTTGCTTTTCTGCCTGCCTGAAAAAAAGCAAAGCAGTCAATGGCTTTTCATGATGTCACATAATTTGGGAGGGGAGAATGCAGAAAATAAATATGCATGAGCACACAGTGAGCACTGCTAGGGAGTTTGCTGCAAGTGACCCTTTCCATCTTTGTGTAGTTGTGAGATCCTACCTGTTAAGTGTATCTTTCCCTTAAGCGAATGTGACAGAGAATGACTTCTCCTGGTCCAACTCATTAAATAAAGTACCTTAAAGCTTATGTTTCCTTTTTCTTCTTACAGCCAGGGATTACTGCAAAGTAATATTTCCATACGAGGCACAGAATGATGATGAATTGACAATCAAAGAAGGGGATATAGTGACTCTCATCAACAAGGTAAACAAAGGTTTTTTCCTCCTTCTAAGCTGTGAAGTGCTTTGGGGTGTCCACAGAAGCTTTTGCTTTCATTCTTAAAATGCCTGGTTTTCATTGTCCTGAACTTGTGGAGAATTTGCATCTTTCCTTTTGATCAGGCTAAGTCCAGATGAATGAATGAACTTGAAGATCAAATAGATTTCTGTTTGACCCAGGTCCAGCTGCAGATTTCCATGGCCTTGCAGAAAAATGTGTCCTAAAAGGAATAATCCAGAAGACAGTATAGGTGGCTGCAGGTTCTGCCCTGTATAGCAGCCAAGCTGCAAAGCTTTGTGTCTTGAGGGACTCAAAGAAGGGGCTTTTGAAAAGCTGATCATGCCTCACAGGCAGCAAATGCTTAAAGAATGTTTACTGTTCTCATCCAAAACAGGTAGAATGCCTGAGAGAATTTTGCTTTTTTGGGGGGGATGGGGCGCTAAGTAAGTTAGATGATTTTGTTATTATTGCAATCAGAGCCCACTAAACACCAGGAAAGCTGTATATAAAGAGATGTAGTTTGCTAGGGTCTTGGCCACATGTGTTTTCTGCTTTCATGCAATGTTCCTCAACAAGTCAGTAGTTGAAAGTCATATTATTCAAGTGATTTCTAGAATGCACAGTGTTATCCCTGAAGTGCAGATGCCAAACAGCCTTTAAGGTGTATAAGGTGACGTTATTTTCAGGTCCAAGAAGCATTGGCAGGGTACAGGATACTGGGAAGGGAGGAGAGGCAACAGGGGCTTAGAGTGGCCATTACTGAGAGGGAAAGTAACCAAGCAAGATATTGCCTACCCTCACCTTCAGGTTTCTCTATAAAGTGTTGGATAGAATTTACCTGATGATCAAAGATGGTCACTTCTAAGTAGAGATTGTGTGTTTAAAGAGCCTAAAGATGCCAGGAATTAAGGGATCCTGAGGTTGAATAGCTTCTTGTGTTAGGGATAGAACTGACCCTTTCATGAACTCCATGTGAAAGTGGACTCTGGAGGTCTACAGAACCCCTTCTTGACTAGCGAATTATTCTCTGTTTTGCAGATCACCAAGAATTGTCCATATTTTTTACCTGTGAAATATTCTCCCCCTCAGTTATTTTAGTATAGCACTGTGGGTGTTGACTGTGGCAGGAGGAAAACAGAGGAGAGGAGAGAGATGGTTCTCTTGTTCCATTCTTCAGGGAAGGCAATGGTGGTTCTTCTCTTTTTTTACCACCCCTCCCCCTGTCCTTATGCAGTGTCCTTTGGGCTGCTTTCTTATGCGGTTTGTTTCCTATTTTTAATGGGACCTGTAACCAAACATAGAGGATAAGGAAATTGTTTAACACTCGTGAAACATAAACAAATACCTTAATAATTAGCACTAATAATTGGTTTCAGTAATACAGAAAATGGGAATAGAGCATTTGATCTCTTGTAATGAGAAAGCAGCTGGAGAATTAAATGGTTGCCATTTTTTGCAGTAAGGGAGGGACCCACTGTCCTGTTTTTGTTTTGCTTTTAGAGAAGGGGCAGCATCTTTTTAGTTGAACTCCTGATGTGTCAATGACATTTGGAAAGATTAAAGGGAAAACCACTGTGGTTGGTCTCTTACCTGAACATGCTCATTTCCATCTTAACTCATTATACTCCAGGTACTCCATGAATACATATCATGATAAGAATACATCCATCTTGTGGATTTTGTCCTTAGCCTCATAGCCTGAGACCTAGTATGATTTTTTTTAAATTGATTTTTCTAAGCACCTTGGTCAGAAAAGGAACATTGACCCACTCAGTAGGGAGACATGAACAGTGGGTGTGGCAAGCTGTCCCATCCCATTTCTCTGGTTTTGTGAATTAGTTGTTTTGTTTTGTTTATTTAAGATAGGGTATTGCAGGCTGACGTCAAATTTGTGATCTTCCTGTCTCAGCCTTCCAAGGACTGGGATTATAGGCACAGGCTGCCATGCCTGGTTTAGAATTAATGTCTTTAGAAGCAGTTCATACTACATTTGCAAAATATGACATTGCAATCTCCCCTGTAATTTAATCGTTTAATCCAGTTTGCACATGGATCCTGCTCCCTAGCCTACATTGTTTGTATTGTTTTGACACTTGGTCCCCCTGGACAAGGTGGCTTGTCCCCACCCTTGAGCTGCCTTCCTATTTCCTTGCCCCTTTCTTTCCATGCATGCAAAGTTTTGGCTTGTAGGCCCAATGACCAGGAGACAGGCACACTTCTCAAAACCTAGTTCAGAGGAGGGTGCTGGAGTGGGGACAGATGGAAGGATAGTGTCCCCAGCTGTGGTTACCCCCGTCTGCTTCACCCATAGCACCCCAGCCTTTTCTCCCTGTCATATGACAACAGTGTGCTCATGACTCTTATGCAGCAACCAAATAGTAGCTTTTCTTTTTTTATGGTAAAATTCAGACAGGTGATACCAGCATTTCTTTTTTGTTTTTGTTTTTCCCAGTATTTTTATTAATATACAAATGTAATACAGAGTATTTACAATGAATTTGGTGTTTCGTACATCTATGTATCACATCGACTTCACAATCCCTTCCCATTTACTACCATCCCACCCCACCTGGCTCCGGCTATCACTTCATATGGTTCCAAAAAATGTCTGTGTTCTGGGTTTTCCAAGTCCGAGAAACCATACAGTGTTTAACATATTAATCTTCTGCACCTAAGTCATTTCACTTAAGTCACCACTCTATCTCAGCTTCCTATTCCTTTAATGGGTTCACAGTAGTCAAATCTTGATATCCTATCCCTTCTCTGAATCCAACCAATCCCTTTGTTGGGATATTCACCGAAAGTTTTTTTCCATATTTTCCTATATCTTTGTTGTTATTGTTAAACCTGGCCTTATCCACCAGTTCACATTAGAAAGTAATTATAAGCATGTAGTTCAAAAGACTAGTTAATTTGGGAAAGAAGAGAAAAATAAATAAACAAATAAAATTCAATTGCCTTAGCTGAATACTGGAAGGTGCATATTTGTACATTCACAAGGTTATGTTTACATCAATCAGTTTCCTTAGGATAAACTTTCATTAGTGACCTAATAAGCGAATTGCTACAACAAAACAAAGGTAAAACTATATCACATTGCTACATTAAATGAAGTCAAATCTATACCACGTAAATATACTTAAAGTAACAGACATGAAGGCAAATTTAGTTATTTCAGAATTCCTTAACTTTCATATCTATTTACTCATATTTCACTGATTACCAACATACTTTTTTCTCAGCTCATTCTCCTCTAGCTATTATCACTTCTTCTCTGGGGTTATTGGTGTTGCTGGTCTCCCTTTCACTTTCCAGGTTTCCTTTAAGTATTTTCTGCAATACTGGCTCAGTGGCTGCAAATTCCTTTAAGCTGTCTCTGTCATGAAAAGTTTTAAGTTCCCCCTTTAAATTAAAAGATAATTTTGCTGGATATAGCAGTCTTGGTTGGCATTTATATTCTTTTAGTGCTTTGATGGCATTGCTCCATGATCTCCTTGCTTTTAGAGTTTGGATTGAAAAATCTGCCATTATCCTCATGGGCTTATCTTTGTAGGTCACCTTCTGTTTTTCTCTTACTGCTTTTAGTATTTTCTCTTTGTGTTGGGTTCCTAGAATTTTAATTATGATGTGTCGTGATGAGGATCTCTTCTGATCAAAGTTGTTTGGTGTTCTATATGCCTGCAGTAGTTCCATGTTCATTTCTTTTCTGAGGTTTGGGAAATTTTCTTCCATTATTTCATTAAACATGTCCTTTAAGCCTTTTGTTTTGTCCTCAGTCTTCTCCTCGATTCCCATAATTCTGAGGTTGTTTCTCCTTGAATCATCTATCAGTCACTGCAATGATTCACTTTCTTTATTTACTTTGTGTTCTTCATGGCCTGTATGTTGCAGCTTAGTCACTTTATTTTCTAGGTCTGACATTCTATTCTGAAGTTGTTTAAAGTGGTTGCTTGTTATTACCTGTGTGTTTTTCATTTCCTGAATATCTGCATTCAATTTTTTTATATCTCTGTTGTATTCTTCTCTAATTTCTTCTTTTGTCTTCATTATCTTCTGGTATATTTCGTCTCTGGTATCCTCTAGTTGCTTTTCAAGGCTTGCTTTTTTGCTTATCTATGTATTGGTGTAGCTCTTCTGCTGTCTGTTTTATTTCCTGCTTTAATTCCCATTTTAATTCACTGAATTTCTGGGCCCATAAGTTGCCATCATTTTTGCCATATTCATCTTTATTTACCCTGACTTCATCTCCTGGGGTTTCAGGTCTTTTTGTAGGAGATTTGTAACCGCACTTCCCCATTTCTTCTTTGGTCTCCTCTAATTTCTTTTCAAGGCTTGATTTTTGCTTAGCTAAGTGTTGTTGTAGCTCTTGTGCTGTTTTATTTCCTGCTTTGCTTCCGGGTTTAATTCCTGCCTTAATTCCTGCTTTAATTCACTGGCTATCTGGGGTCAGAAGTCACCATCATTCTTGTCCATCTCTTTTTTGAGTTCTGCAATTTCAGCACCCCTTGTACCATCCCCAGGGGAGTCAGATCTTTTTGTATAAGATTTGTTACCACCTTTCCCCATGGTCCTGCTACCTCTGACTGTCTCTGATGCGCAGGAAGGAAAATTGCTCCTGCTGACGTCACTGCCTGAGATGGCTGTTGAGCCCCATTTCTGATCTGGGATCCTGGGGCCTTTTCTAGAGGGAACGCATGCTGTGTTTGTAGTGCACACACACTTGGGTTGCTGCTTCTGAGGCTGGAGCCACCCGCTGCCAATAATTCCCACTTATCCAGATCCGCGCTTACCTCGGGCTGAGGTTCTGGCCTCCGGACCTTGTTTGTGATCTGTGGGTGCCGGCAGCTTGGGGCCGCGCCAAGTCGGCTGCTTCTTTCCTCCTCATCTGATGTGACTTCAGGATTTCAGACCTGCCCACAGCCTCCTCTCCCGTTGTTCTGTGCTCCGTCCTCTCCCAGCTCCGTTCAGTCAGACGTTCAGGTCCCCGTGGGCTTTCCTTCGTCCGCAGCTGCCTGCAGTTTGGAGCCGGCTATGGCGGCTTTCTGGAACACGAGGATTTTTTTTTCCCCTTCGGTTTCGATGATCCTTCGGAGTTTCTGGCCTCCCACTGGTCACCTTTCGGTTTTGGGGGATGCTCCTCTCTTTCCTAGCTACACCAAACACTCTTTTTCTAACGTTATTCTTGACTTTTTAAGTGAGTTGATGTACAGTGCTGTTACTCATTCGCCATCTTGACTGGAAGCTCCCAACATTTCTTCCCTTGAACATTCTGGCTACAGTCTGTCTTTCTGGATTTGATCCATATGACCATTCTGCAAAAACCTCCCATGTGTCTCCATCCTGCTCATGTGTCCTCACAGACATGACTGTAAGCATGTATGTTCCTGCTGTCTAGAATGCCCTTATCCACCCATTGTTTTGATAGCTAATAACAGAGCCAGACCTAACTCATGCTTATTGAGCCCATTATGAGCTTTTTACTTAACAAAAAAATGTGCTGTGCTGTATCATTTTGTTATTATTGTTATATTACTGTTATGATTTACTAGGAAATCGGGTCCCTTGCTGTCCTGTACTGGTGCATATTTTATTTTTATTCCCATAAAATTCCTTCCAGCTTTGCTGCAGCATTCCAGTTTGTTGGAAGCAAAATACTAAGATAACGAGTCATATAGGCTTCCAGCCCAAAGAAGTCAGGATTTAAATCCCAGCTCCATACTTCCTGGCTATGTGTCATTAGGACTTAGACCCTTGAAGCCACAGTTCCCTTACCCAAGAGGAATGCTGATAAGCTAAGTATCTGTAGTTGATTCCACAGGGCTGCCCTTAGGACTCACTAAGATGGTGTGTATAAAATGTATCTCACAGGATGTAGTCTGCCAGTGGTACCTGTCGTCCTAGGAATTGTTACCTCAAATTTGGCTGCTCTTTTGGACTTCAGATATGGGAATGAAGGGTTTTTGTTTCTGGGCCCAATCTGCTGTTAAGGCTGAAATACTGTTATGTTAAGTAGATAAAAAGAAAAAAAAACACCTACAATAGTTAAAAATTTGAGAATGAGGAAGAAAGTGCACCATAAATATTTTGCCTGCTAAAAGTGGGGGAAAATGGAGTCTGAGCCTGTAAAACCCTGCTGATGTTACAGAAAGCTCTTTCTTCTTCCTTTAAGTTCAGGAGTTACCTAGAAGTACAGTTAGATGGTATGTTACTATACACTAAATAGTTTCACCATGATTGGTTTCATATGCATTTTGATGTACGTATTTATCGTATGTATGATTTGAGGTAAAAGACCTGAATTACTCTTTTCTAAATCCAGTTGCATTTTTGGTGAGATTTTCCATTGGCTCTGAATTCTGCCTATGTTTTGTAGTCAGTCGAGGTGACTTACCTTTGCCCTCTTTCTCTGTACCATGGCACAAGTCATGTGGCAGGCAGTGCCCTCATTTTTAGCCCTAGATTGTCAGTCAGTTCATGTGACTTTCTAGAAAATGAGTCAGATACCTTTAGTGGGTATCTATAAACCTTCAACAGTTCCTGAAATAATGTGCAAAGACCTGAACTATTTGTGTGTGTCCCTGGAAACTAGGATGAGAATGTGGCAACTGGAATGGTTTGTTTTTTAGTTTATTTATAAAGAATTCTTGTGGATTTGGGAACATTTCCACTTGTGCAGAGCACACCTGTGTTTCGTTTTTTTCTTTTTATTTCCAGTCACTCAAAAATATCTCTGTGTCTGTGTTCCTGCCACCCCCACCCGTATCTTCCTGATTTGTACTCAGAGTGTGTTTGGAAAGGTTCAGAAGCCGCTCAGTCTAGTTTCCAAGTGAAGAAGCTCCCTAGAGAAGGGCTGAGTACAGTTTTGTGGGAGCCAGGCCAGAGCTCAGCTGTGAGGGTGACTGCCATTGTAGGAGGGTATGCTCGCTATGGCTATTGTCACTTGGAGCAGAACAAGTCCACCTGTGGAGAGTTAAGGGGTCAGCTCTTGGCCAGCAGCCTTCTACACTCAGAACAGAAAACTTTTCCTTGCAGTTCTGTCTCACCCATGGGGTAGGGCTTTCTGCCAACCTCTTGATAAACAAGAATCTTTAGGTATTGCTCATAAAAGTGATTTCCTGGACAGAAGTGTCCTTGACCCTGGAGATATACACAACTCTTGTGCCTTTTTCTAAGCCTGATTGACTACATAAAGGTCAACCCTTGGAAAGATAATATTGCTAGCTAAAATTATGGAGTGGTGGAGATGGAGGGAAGGAAATGGAGATGATACCAGCTACCATGGGTGTCCTGGAAAGAGGCCCTAAGAAGGAAGGGGCCCAGAGAATCATATGAAGGTTATTTGTGGCATCTCTAACTCAGTTTAGTTATCTTTCCTGGGACCATAAAGATTATCCCCTGAAGATTACTGGCAGCAACTTTAATTTACACCGTGTCCTCTTCCCCTAACAATGTTCCTTCATTCATCCATTGAAAAAGATTTCTGGTGTTCCAAGAGCAATGTTAGATGCAAGAAATATAATAGTGAGCAAAAACTACAGACTGAGAGGTTTGCCTTTCTTAGTTCCAAATATTTGGAGTTATACATGTTGTGGGAGCAGAGTTAGACCTGAATACCAACTCATCCATCTTCTTTCATCTCTACCTCTACATGTATTCCTTTCTCCTTTCCCATGCAGTGGTTGAGCATTTACCTTAATACTAGCTAGAGCCACCTGCAGGACCATGGCTTCCCATTGCACAATTCAGGGCTGCTGTCAGCAAGGGCTCAGGCACCTTCGCATCATTCCTTTTATTTCACAGATCTCTCAGGAGCTCTGCATCTTGACTTATCCTCACAGCAACCCTAGGAGTTATGTGGGGTGAGTCTTCTCTCCTGATCATGAAGCCTTCTCCCAAGGGACTCCCAGAAAGTTGGCAGCAGAGTCAGGGCTCTTGTGACTCCCTGTTGAGTGTTTTTCAAACTTGTGGGCTGAACAGGGTGATAATTGTGGGTGGTGTCCACTTCCTGTAGAGTGTCAGATACTTATGGTAAATGGGACTCAGTCAGTCTCAGAGGTAACTCTTCTCCACCCATTGAGAGTCGCCCATTGTTGTTGAATATCTAGGGCAAGGGTCTGTGAAGTTTCCTTTCTAAATTAATGACGTCACTGTTACTTGTCAGAGCAACATTACCATGTGATTAGCTATCCATTTGTTTGGCTCTTGCAATTTGGAATCCCTTTTTCTGATCTGTTAGATTCAGGGCACCACTGTGGTGGTTTCTGTGTCATTCATGACTTTCCAATACCATAGTCAGCTGTCCTGAAATGATATGACAGTCAATTGAGAAGAAATGATGAGCCAGACCCAGGGCTAAGATCTGTTCTTTTTGTGCCAAATGCCCCTCACCCCACTGCTGCCTTCTGTTTTCATTTCTCGTATGTTTTGCTGTCCTGTTTTCTTCTAGGTTGGGGTGTCACTTAGCTTTCTGCTTTTGTTTCTGTGGTCAAAAAAGCAATATAGGAATCTCACATTTCTTCCTAAGTCCTAATATTGTATATATATTCTTTTGTTCTAATGTCTATTTCCCCTTCCAGCCTCCTTCTCATTAATTCATTAATTAATTGAAACATTTATCCAAAAATAAAAGTGTTTCTAGACTTTCTTGCTTCCCACCTCACAGTAAGTAAGGTTTTCTCCACAAAGAGAATTGGCTTTGGGAATCTAGAGAAAGATATTTAGCTTGGTAGAAGAAAGCCAATTGGCTAAATATATTGCTAGCCTTGACCCTTTTTCTTTGAACTGTTGAAGCTTTTAGCAGAATGAAAATGCTGGGATTAAACATGGTTTCAAGAGTGAGGAGTAAATTAGCACATGTCACCCTGGGGCTGGTGACATGCTGACAGACCCATTAGAAGGACATGTTTTATGAGTGAATGAAGAAGTTAAGCACAGGTCTGGGATCATCTAGGTTTATACACATTTGGAAAATGTCAGTGTTCAGCGAATGAGTCATTTATGTCAGAGAATGCATTCCTTGCATTATAGCTTGTCTTATTAGGCTGCTTATGTTCTTATTTGACAAAGAAGTCACATCTCCTCCTGAAGGCATTAGGAGTCCAAAGGAATACAGTTTCCTGTTATTTTGTTTTCCTTTTAAATGTAGCCAGAATGCTGGAATGGGTGAGAGAAACCGTGACACTCGAAGTATGTTTTATCAGAACTCTTCCTCACAAGCCTGCGTTGTTTCATTCTTCTTAGTAGTGCATAGTATACAGAGTAGTGGTTTTCATCTTAGCCTATTTGTATATGCATAGAGTATACGTCTATCATTTTCAACCATCTGTTACCCCCCTTGCTCTTCTCTCCCCACCTTGATCTCCTTCCTCTTCTCTAATGGTCTGTTTTCTAATTTCCTGACATTTTAAAGTTTTTTTAAGGTTCCATTGTACAAGAAAATATATAGTATTTCACTTTCTGAATCTGGCTTTTTTTTTTCTTAACATGGTGATCTTCAGTTCCATCCCTTTTTCCTGCAGATGACCTGATTTTGTTGTTTGTTTTGTGTGTGGAGGGGACTGAAGGTTGAACACAGAACCTCTGAACTGAGCTATATCCCCAACCTATTTTATTTTTTATTTTGAGGCATGGTCTCATCAAGTTGCTAAATTGCCCAGGCTGAGTTCAAACTTGTAATCCATCTGATTCAGCCTCCCAGAGTGCTGGGTTTACAGGCATGTACCACCACACCTGATGATTTTGTCTGTCTTTATTACTGAATATGTGTATTTACCACATACTCTCTATTCATCTGCTGATGGGCATCTAGGCTGACAAGCACGCAATTTTAAATTAGATGAAGATGGTAATTATAGGGTTTGAAGTTGGAGAAAATTTCTTTTTAGTTTTCCAGTAGACAGACAAAACAATGCCACCCCAAAATGTTGGTGGTTGTTATTATAGATTTTTCCTTTGAATCATGGGCAGATGAGTTTTCAGTTGATGCAAATTCTCAGGCTACTTGCCTCCACAAATTCTGCCATGGTGTTGCAGAGCCCCAGTGTGCTGTGTTTATGTAGCAGGGCATCAGTAACCTTTGTAATGCCATCATGAAGCACTTTTACCCTTTCAGTACACAGAAAACCTACAAGTGTCTTAAGGAATTAAAGTAACTCTGCCCTTTGCCTGTTTTCTGTTCTACCCGAGAGGAGTGTTGTGAGGCTTAAATAAGATGTGTGGCTGAAAGTGCTTTAGAATCATAAAACTCAAATTATAGTTATTGCTATTATTATAGAAAACAGAAAATACAAATGTAAGGTGACTTAGTGTTTTTTTTTCTTGGTATATTGAACTGTACTTAAATTAAGATCAGTGCTTTCCCTGAAATTCTTCATTATTTATTTTAATTTTTCTTAATATAAAGGTAACTTATTGTAGTGATGTAACCCCTGTCTTCTTAAGTATCTTAAAGCTCTTGATATTTGCATTTTATTAAAATATATGGTGTTTGAGATGGAAAATAGCATAAGATATATATTTAAATAATGTCTAAATTTTTTATAAGTAATACTCTTAGAAAAATGAGAACAAAACACTAATACAGTGTAAAGTAAAAATTATCTGTGACCTCACCACCTTCACATATATTTATTAGTATTATAGAAATCCTTCATCCACACATTTTCCATACACCTACATATAGTTTGAAACCAAAATAAGAACATATCTTTTCACACGATTTTGTGACCCTTTTGTCTAAAATATAATTGTCTGTGGCCACATGGTAAGATAGTTCCTTAGCATCCTTAGTATGGTGAGAGTATCGTAATCTTTCTTATATATTTGGCCTCTTTCCAGTCCTTGCTCTATTTTAGACCACATTATGCATAGTCGTCACCTGCTTGTAATTCTTTATGAGCATAATTATTTCTGCCACCTTCTGTTAGATGTGCAATCTTGGACAAGTTGTTTGTTTTTCTGTGCCTCACTTTCCACATCTGTGAAATAGAAGTGAAAAAGATTAAATGTCACTTGGTATCTCTCATATGAGATTGCCATAAACACATGTATCAGAAGATGTTAAGGTAAGAGACAGGGGAGGAAAAGGGTGATGGACTGCTGCTAGGAAGGGGAAGGGACACTGAGAGCAGAAGGGAAAGGAAAGGGAGAGTAAGAGAGGGGGAAAGTGGTCCATACAGGCACAGATTCCCCAAGTTGTATGTAATTTACAAGTTATTAAATCTGTAGTTCATTCATATTCAAAAACAAAAACCCCCGAAATATAGTTAGGTAGGAGAAATAAGCTCTAGTGTTATGTAATATAGAAAAGTAACTATATTTAATAATTTATTGTATATTTCAAAATAAATAGAATAAAAGATTTTGACTATCTTCAAAAAAATTATCCCCACCAGGAAAAAAGACACCTTTTTGTGTTGTGAAGATTAAGAGAGTTAAAGTAGATGCTATGGTTTGAGTGTGTCCCCCAAAATTCATGTGTTTAAAAAGCTTTTCAGTTTACCAATATGGAGAAGTGGGAGCTTGAAGAGATGATTAGATTGTGAGGACTCACCCTCAAAAATGGATTAGTGCCATTACCATGGGAGTGAGTTCATTACTGTCAGAGTCTATTTTCATTTCTCCTTTGCGTGCCCTCTTACTTTCCTACCTCACCTTCTGCAATGGGATAATACAGAAAGAGATCCCTCACCATGTGTGCAGCCTCTGACCTTGGACTTGACAGCCTCGGGGGCTATAGGAAACAAATCTGTTCTTTACAAATAATCGCCCAATGTCAGATATTCTGTGATAGCAGTACAAAAACACATCAAGTCAGTAGGTAAAGCACTCAGAAAACCTGTCTCATAGTAAATGTCATGTGAATGTTACCAGTTGTTATTAATTCCTGATGATAAATTCCTAAACGTAATGCTCCACCGGCAAGTTTGGGCATTTACGTGATGTTCTGAAGGACTGTGCCAGTTTCATTCCCCCACAGAGGTATATGAGAATACGTTTCCCTATCCTGCTCATCCCTGGATATTATTCGTTTTGGTTTCTGCTAATATGAATAAATCTCTGTTAGTTCTTTATCTTAAAACAATATTACTAAAGTTGATATTTGTATGCACCGTTTTCCAATTGATTTTTATAAGAACAATCTGTATTAGTGCCATTAGCCTGTCATCTTCCATAAAGTATTTGTCTTAGTTTATGATTCATGGAGATACTTAAGAAAAAAGTCATTAAAATAAATACTTTTAGCCTTAAAATGTCCTTCTTTTATAGTTAACTGTGTCATACAATGAAGTTCATCATCTTAAGAATAGTTTTACTTAAGGTTTTCTATTTTAGTCCTAGCTGGGAAGGGTGGCCAGCTATTAAATGCATTCATTCCTTTTCTGCTTTCCTCAGGGCTTTCAGAGGTTCTATTTAAAGCTTCTGTCCTTTCAGTATTTTTTATACTGGCATTCAGAGAGCTACTGAGCATCTGCATGGATACTTGTAAGGATCCTCATATCCTAGACCAGAACTGAGCAAGCTTCTGTAAAGGGCTAGAAAGTAAATATTTTAGGCATTGTGGGTCATGCGGTCTCTGTCACAGTTACTCGGCCGCTACTGCTGCTATCCCTCTGTAGAGAGAAAATGATAATAGAAGTAGGTGAATGGGTATGGTTGAATTCCAGTAAGGTTTTAGGATATTTACATATGAATATCATGTAATTTTTCATATTCCTTGATGTAGTGTTTTGGGGTTTTTTTGGAAAAACTATCTTGTCCGTACACTATATATGGTTTGTTGACCTTTAAAATAGAATATCTGGAAATAGAACTGTGAAAATCCAGCCAATTATTTTTCAACGAAAGTGTAAAGATAGTTTAAGAGAGAAAGAATAATCTTTTCAAAAATAGTGTTGACACAATTGGCCATACAGAGGCAAACATGAACTCAAATCTAAACCTAACACATTATGCAAATATTAACTCAAAATAGACCCTAGATCTACATGTAAAACACTGTTAAAATGTGAAGAGGCTATTTATGGAAACATAGAAAAAAGAGTTGTTAGACATGATACCAAAAGTACAATTTCTAAAAACAAAAAGAAGTTCGGTTGAACTTTAGTGAAACCAAAAACCTTTGCTCTGGAGACACTGTTAAGACAGTGTTATTGTATTGACTGCCCCATTTTTCATACTAGGCCATCTGAGTCCCACTGTTCAGTTAGTTGCCTGGTATGAAATTGAGTTTCGGTGACCTTACTTTTGTTCTGAGTTTTACCAAAAATAGAAGGACATGGATCTCCCACGTTGGCGCCAGTCTTCGTCCTCATCCTCCATGCTTCTTCTCTCCCACATGATGGACAAATGGACCCAAGCTCTACTGGTCTGACCTGAACTTCACTGAGTCGCTGGAGGGCCTGGATTTGACCTGGGAATTTTATTTTTCACTCATTTCCCTGGCTTGGAAGCTAAAGTGGCTAAGTATAGTAGATAGAAAGGCCTCAAACAAATTTTTAGACCAAAAAATAATTTTTAATGGGAAATCTTCTTAAATATAGATTTATTGGAGTGAACAAAGTGGAAACTTCAGGGTTTACCAATAGCTGCCACAAGTGTTTTGGGTGTTCTGGGCCTTCAAAATGTATGTGGCTGTGCCCTTCCCTTCTTACTTCTTCCCAGTCCTTATCTGTGAAATAAATATTACCACCACTTCCGCCTTCACCACCTTCTTTATGTTTTTTTAGAGGTGGTACAGGAACTTTAAAAAATCCCTCAAAAACATACTGGAAGATTTTCTGTGAATATCCCTTTCTTTATTAAGAGGCAAAATGATTTTCTTTCCTATAAATTATCCTTTTAATGGAAGAAAAGCATGCATTTGTATGCAGAGTCCATATAGTCCTCTGAATGTAAATGAAAATGAAAGCTCGGCTACACGATACACAGCCTTGAGAAATGTGCTGTACGGTCAGCCATGTGCTGTGGGTAAACTGAAGGGGCCATTAGAAATAGCTTCTAAGATTTAACACGAGGTGGTCATCTCAATGTAAATGATCAGGCAAGTAGAAAATGAGGAGTTTTTGTGAAAATGTATTGTCTCATTAACGTATTGTCTCTGATTTTGTTTAAATGGGCAGAAAAAATGTAAACCTGCTACCTTAATGATTTGCATTAAGTTTGTGACTTGCTTACATGCCCCATGTACAGTTAATGTTTGTCACATTTAAAGCCAGATTATAAGGACAAAGGGAAGGCCTGTTGACATAAATATCTCATTTTTTACATAATTACTGGGTTTTGGAGTAGACTTATGGAGGCTGAATCTAGTCTCATTCTGCTGTTAGAGAAAAAGGCAAAAGCATTAACGTTTTCTGAGAGGACTTGAGATTGCATATGCCGCAGTTAAAATCAAGAAGCAATTCTTGTTCCTCAGAATTATTTTTTATTGGTATGTATTTGTGATCCATAACAATTACATTCAACTTGAGAAATTGGTACATAAGCATATTGTGTCTTGATCGCTTTTATGTCCCTTCCCCCTTCCAATCCTCTCACAACCCCTTCCATATCCCCTATTCCTCTCTTCAAAATCTATCTTCCTATTTTCTTCCATCTCTCTTCTGTTTTGCGCCTTTATTTATTTATACTTCGTTTTTCTCGTGTTAGCGAAACCTTGCAATACTTAACCTTCTGTGTCTAATTCATTTCTGTAAGCATGATGTTCTCAAGGTACATTCATTTTCCTACAAATGACTCAGATTTGTCTTTCTTTATGGCAGAGAGGTTCTCCGGTATGTAGATATACCACATCTTTATCTATTCACCTCTTGATGAGCATGTTTACTGCAAGAAGCAATTCTTACATATTTATTGTATACAAACTACACAGCCATATCCTGTAACTTCAGGAGGTGCCCAGTATGAATGGTAATGCTGGATTTAGGCCAGTGACAGCTGCTGTTGGGTACTAATCTCTAAAGAGACTCCAGATGAAAGCATCTTTTTCTAAGAGGGAAACTAGCTGTGAGCATAGAGACCTTGGGGCCTCTCTTCTTGGCTGTCTCCTATTAAAATTCTCTTGGCCCTTCCTTATTCTGGCCTGAGACTCTGCTGTCTATCTGGGAAGTGAGATTTGGTTCAAGTGTTTTTCTCATTTCTTAGTGACATTTGGACTTCTAACCCCTGTGCTATGAATAGGTCATAGGATCAGAGGAAAGTGATCCTGCCAGTGTACCAGTGTGGATAAGAAGGGCCTTAGGTAGTTGCAACCTCCTTTTGGAATGATGACCTCCAACAGCTTTTGGTGCCTAGCAGTATTCCATTAAAAAAAATTGCCATTTTGTGAGTGTACTATTATCTGAAAAAGTTTGGATGGTATGTTTTTATCTTCCTACATAAAGCTGTTTAACAATGGCTCTACTTTACCTTATAGAATATTTAAACTTCCTAGAAAAGGAAACTCCAGGATAATTGAAGCCCTTGTGTGTATCTTCATTTTAGACATTCCTTCCCTAAGATTTTTTTGGGGAATAAGACTTTGAAATACATCAGACTTTTAAAGATAGAGCTTAAAATTTTGTGATATCTAAAATAAAATAAGTTCACTCTAATTAAAGAAACAGTCTTTTTAAGGGAGTATCTAACTTCTGGTACTGTGGTGGAGTAATGAGTATTGGACTTACCTTCCTGCCATAGACAACTCTAAAAATGAAGAAAGCATATAAAGCAGTTATTTTTATAAATCATTTAACGTATAGCACAGGAATGTGGTACTGGAAGGAAGGGAAAGATAAAAGGAAATTTCACATCAACCTCAGCTTTTTCTCCTGACAGCGCGGGCATTCTAAATTGTAGCAAAGGAAAGTGGAGCCCAAACAAAGAGCATTAGGCATGGAATAGAAGAAACAAAAGCTAAAATCCAGGTTGCTGAGGTAGGTCAGATTTGCAGGGTAGCAAACTACAGAGGAGTATGCTACAACAAGTAGTTTCAGAAATCTGTAGAGGGGTCCTTGAGTCTTTGCACAAATACTATGCTGGGCATCATCAGAGAAAGACATTACTAGACTTGGCAGAAGAAAGGAACTTGAGTGGAACTAAGCTGAATGGATGTCCGAGAGATCATCAGTGACAGGAGATGCTAGAGTTCTGGCCAAGCAAAATAGAAAAATGAGGGTTGCTGAACACGTTTGGCAGCTAGCAGAGAACCCAGAAAAGCCACCCACAGGTATAGAGTTACCCTAGTCCCGCCTTAAAAAAAAACCCTACAAGCCAGTTCTTGATAGGTAATTCTGATCTGATTTTGCTGCCATTAAAAAAAAAATCAATACTCATGCAAGGAAAAAACAAAATTCAGTATTTAAACAATATAGGTATGCACAGTTGTTGAGAATGTATAATCACAAATATCTAAATCTACAAAGAAGCAGGAGAACATGATGTATAGTATGGGTATCTTGTGAGATAATGAGTTTCTGAAGGTGGCTTTCAGGCGTTGATACATGCTTTAGTTAATACTGACATGGCCAACAGTAAGTATGCTAACAGCTTTTTGTGTGTGAACTATCCAATTTTTTTGTTACCAGTCATACAATATGTAAAATGAAAAATTGGAAGGGAATATAATGAAGCTTATAAATTTTTGCCCAATAAGAAGCCAAGCATCATCTGGGCATTATAGCACATGAGTGTAATCCCAGCACCCAGAAGGCTGAGGTAGGAGGATCATGACTTTGAGGTTAGCCTGGCATACATAGTGGGACTTTGTCTTAAAAACAACAACAGAACAAAAAAAAAAAAAGAAAAGAAAAGAAAAAGAAAAAAAGAAAAGAAAAGAAAAATAAAAAAGAAAAGCCAGGAATTTTTATAAGCAGATGAACTCTGGATCATGGTTTCTCAGGGTCAGAAGAGCAAATGACTGCCTAAGCCTCGCCAGCCCTTGCATATTGCCATTTATATGTGGCATTTTCTTGAGTGGACTTGTCCCTAGAACTGTGCCCTCAAGCTCCCTTCATGAACTGTGATCTATAGGCTTTTCTTCTGACACTGAGAGAAATCATAGTTCTCTTTTTTTCCTGTTACCCCATAAACTGTGATGTGGGCGAACCAGCTTTGGTAACTGGCTTATATGGGGATGTTGGAAATTTTGAACAGCAGTTGCCTCCATACAGTGTAATTGTACCTCTTGAGGTGTTAACAAGCAGAAGCAGAGTACAGAGCTTCTGGGCTTCTGCTTCCACAGAGCTTTTACTCAACAGCTCCTCCAAAGCTTCATGCAGAAGGCATCCATTATTAAATAGTAAATGACAGTTTCTGTATTGCTGTTGGACGCTAAGGATGTGAAACCCCCCTGGGCACTCCCAAGCCTATTTAGCCACTCTGAAATTGTTCAGCACTCACTTTTTTCTCAAATGATACTTCAGAGAGGGTTATGAAAAACATTCATTCTGGGTAACTTCCAGGAAATTGGTGCTGGAGAAAATAGTCTGTGACTAAACAGAATATATGTTTCTTGTTCATTTGGACCAGGTGATTAAGCCATTTTTATCTTGTCATTTTTTTTTTTTTTTGGCTTGACATGTCCATGTCTAGGCTGAATATTCCCATCTGAACTTATAAAAAGACATAATTTCTGAGAAAACATAACCTAACTTTATGGGGTACTTTTGAAGTTTTGTCATAGTTATGAACAGGTAATAAATTCAGTACACATCAGCAAGCAGGCTTGATTGTAGAGATGCAGCTTACTTTGTAGCGCTAATTAATACTTGCCTTCTACTTGTTCAGCTTGACCTCACTTCTGTTGTGTAAGGATGGAAAGAAGTAAACAAGAGTCTGGGAAGTTTGAGCTTCACCCATCTGCTCATCTATTCTGGCAATATGTGATCAAAATCACTCTGTACTAAGCTCTGAACTAGAAATTAGATGGATTATAAGAGTGTGGTGATAGGTCCTTGTTTTCAAGGGATCCTTACTCCTTTTTCGATAGCCTTGGTGCTCAAAAGTATGGTCCACAGAACAGCAGCATTAAAATTGCCTGGGAAACTCTTAGAAATCCTGGATCTCAGACTTGCCCCAGAACTACTGAATCTCAATTGGCATTTTTACAAGATCTGTGAGTGAGAATTAAGCACATCCGAGTTTGATAAACATTGGTATAAATTGTCACATCCCTTTGCATTCTTTAAAAAAAAAAAAAAGCAGCCCAAGATAAGTAGTGGCTCATTCTTACAAACCAGGTGGCAAGCTTATCTTCTCTCAAAATTTGAAGTGCCTCACCTAGATATGGTCTTAATAGTGACTCCAAGTTCACACAATTTCAACAGATTTTCTGTCAGGTAGTTACTCTCAGCTGGCCCAGTAGCTATGTGGAATGATTGAACGCTTAAGCCAGTGTACCTGGGACTGTGCTGGCAGGGTTAGATGGACTTGGGCACAGTGCAGAAGTCTGGGCACAGCCTTTCTCTTCAGACACACCCCAGGGCCTTGGCATCCCGCCCCTTAGCCCCCTTCCAAGTGTGTGAGCTCCTGCCAGAGACTTAGAATTGGATCACCCAATGCAGCAGAGAGTAAGAGTGGCTCAGGGATACCTACAAAATGGTGCTTGGTCACATGACAAATGCATAGGAGCTTAATTAAGAAGCTTTCCTAGGCGTATTATTCCTCAGGGACTCTGAGGCCAACTACATAGTCCCAACAACTCATTGTTGTGTCCTTCTTTTTATACCTTGCAAAGATATTTACATGTGTCAAATAAACCAAGGTCTGGAGAGTTTCCATCCCTATTCGTAGGGGATGGCTCAAATATCTATCACATGGCTCACATTTGCTATCTTCCTTATCTGTGAGTTCCACTTAAAGATAGGTCAGATAAAATAAGCAATGCCTATGCTTTATCATAGTGAGTTTTTCTTTATTAGCAATATTCTAGTGGAGAACAGATAACCCAAGATGTTGGCAGAACATAAAGGCTGGACTATAGCACACCTAAGGCTTTGTCAGTTCATTCCATACACCAAAAAACAACATTTGCATTTTATGAGACGGAATATCCTATGTTTACTCTAATATCTGTCTGGTGATGAGGTGTAGAAAAACCATTTTGGCCATTTGGAGGGCTTTGTTACCGAAGAGTGAATATTCCGTGTCAGAAATATAATTTCTTGCCATACTCTTGAGTCTTGATAAGGCTCCTTTCCTTGCTTTTATGCCAGTAGAGCTGATTTCTAAACATTTTTCTAGACACTTTCAACTATTGACTGCTTGGTTTTCACTTCCGGCCACATTCACCTGCCGTCCCTCACCTGCCTGCGCTGCCCTTGCTCATCCTCATTGGAATCTGAAAACCCAATAGAGTGGCTGTCATCTTGAGCTGTGCCTGTGGCACATGTGTAATTATTAATCATGTCCCAGATTTGGAAATAAATTATGTATTTTGGCCACATTTACATTTCTTGTCCGTGGTCAGCTACTGCCTCCTTCAGCCTTGCCTTCACTATCCTCCCGCTTTGGGGATATCCACTTCCTCCCTGCTGACATTCTGGCTTCATGAGTCATTGACCACCCATTCTTCCATTCTGCCCCTGTCACTCAGGGCTGCTATCTTGCCTCAAATGTCATATCACTGTTCGGGAGACATTGGTTGGGGGCCTTCACTCTAAGCTCCTATTCTTAAATGTCCTCATCTATGATCACATCTTTTCTACTGCCTTTACACTCAGTGATCCTGCCTGACCTTCTTTGTCGCCTCAGTTCCTGCTCTTATTCTCTCCTGCCAGGCTGCCAGGCTTCTCTGATCCCCTTTGTTTTCAAATCCATCCTAGCACTCCTGCCAGTATTTCCATGCCATTTTGATTCGCTCCATCTACCGCTCCCTTGAGGCTCTCAGCTCAGAGCTCCATGAGAACATGATGATTTTCTTTTTTCCCCTGGATTTCTCTCCTATTTTGCACATTTTAGATCCTCAAGAAATAAATTGAATTTTCTGCTGTATTATACTTCTGGAAGCGTAGTCCTTATACAAATAAATTCTGGCTTCGTCTCTGCCGTCAAAAGCCTAGTTCCTTTGTCTGCTCTGTTGAAGAGGACTTATTTTCACTTTTCATTTTGCTGTCAAAATTATTCCTGTTTCTCTTAAATTAGCTTCTATTGCTGAGGGGAAGTGCTTCGGTTTTCTGCAAATCTCTGTCCCACTGCAGGCATGCCAACCCTATGCCTGGCTTCTGTCCTGCAGCAGCGTCTCCCTTTGGCTTCTCGGAGTATTCTCAGCCACACTGGCAGTTTGTTTGTTTGTTTCTTTCTTTCTTTCTTTCTTTCTTTCTTTCTTTTTGATCATGCTTATCTCATCTATGGGCCTTGTGTTTATTCTTATACCAATCAGAACAATTAGAACAATTAGACATATTGTTTTCTCTTTTTGTGCTTTCCTTCTCTTGCTTCAAAGTACATGATGATTAGCATTGTTAGTGTTTTCTTTAAGGAGCGGAGTATAGATGAACGAACCATCCAAGCCAGTCATTACCAATGGGAGACATGATAAATATAATGTCATTATGTAATGTTTCCCCCTGCAGACATGCATGAATTCTCAAGTTATTCTGGATAAACTTTTGCTTATTAAAATTTCTCTTTATTGTTTTTCTTACACATGAAGCAAGATGATTCTTGGATTACTATTTGTATAAGGCTGAGGGGAATCAGGAAAGCATGGTTTTACACCCTTAGAAAGTTTGAAAGAAATGTGACATTTACAACATTTGTGTACCTCTCATGGTCATAGTTCTATATCAGATGATCCAAACAAATGCAGAATAAAGTCCAGTCTTCACATAAGCAGACCCTTCACATATGAGAAGATTTTTTTGTTATTTGGTTAAACATGGTGCATACCTGTAATCCAAGCACTCTGTTAGGCTGTAGCAGAAGGATCACAAGTTCAAGTATGGGCAACTTATTGACAGCAAGACCCTGTCTCAACATAAAGTATTTTTAAAGGGGTTGTGAACACAGGTCAGTGCAAAGGCCTGGTTTCAATCCACAGTACTAAAAAAGAAGCTGTTATTTGAAAATTTGTTGATTATTCTCTCTTCTTTTGGTACCAGAGCACTTGGTTGATACCTATTATCCAAAAGGACGCTGCAGAATATTCTGTTATCTCTTTTGCACACAAGTTGCTGAGATTTCAGAGGGTAGGGACCATGTTGTCTGCACACCTAATGTTCAGTACCTAGAGAACTTACATTTTTCACTTAATAGATGTTGAATATTGGGAAGAGTGAGTTAACACAGTGTACTGAGTGTTAGAGAAAAGATAAGGCATCACCATATTTGCTTTTCTAAAGGTAAGTTTCAGGTTGGCTTTTGAAGGTAGAAAGGACCTGTGCAGAAGGAAAGGAGAAAAAGATGTGCCAAGAGTCTCCACAGAAGCAGAACGTTCTAGATTGAAAGACTTGATGTTTTAGGATTAGGAGTAATGAAATTCGATCTCCCTCCTCCTTTGTAAGTTTTTCTAGTGCTATTGAAGACATTTATGAGGACCTTAGAAGCCACCAAATCCTGCCACCACCACCCCTATTTGTGAATGCCTTTTTCAGGGACTGATGGTAGGTTGCTTTGTAGGGGTAATGATTTGATAAGAGCAGGCCAAGGCCATACTTTTTAACTGGACTCATCACCATTTTTTCTCATTAAATCTGAGCTTGTTGCTACAAATTAATTTGTTTTTTGGTGTTCGTCGGGATTCTAATTTATAGTCTGTGTCTATGGACCAATCTCCAAAATCTTCTTTCTTTCCTAAGGAAAGATTTGTTTATCTTTTAAACAAATATCACGGGGAGGGATAGATTGGTATCATTTCTTTCTCACCTGAGGTGGTCTTTATGGCAACTTGTATAGAAGCTTCATGGACACAGGTAGTCTGAAGGCATCTTGTCCTGTAGTAATTCAAAAGTTGGACTGCAGGAGATTATGGATCTCAGGGTAAAAAAAAAAAGTCTTCATTAATTGTATAGATACTTAATTTTTGAGACACTGAGAAAGGCTGGGGCATAAAGGTGAAAAAAATCAGATGTGTAACTCATGTTTTGGAATAGCTGATCTAAGAAGGTACAGGTTAGCCACATAAGCCATGATCCTCCAGAAGTCCGTATCTGATGCTTGAGCTCCTCTGGCCTCTTCCTAAACCCTACTGGTATTGTGGATGACCATGGGTAGTAGATATTGAATTGGACTATGAGAACCCAGAGGATAAACACAAGATATAATATAAAGAGTTGGACTTCCAAACAATTGAAAAAAAGGGAAAAACTACAAGTGGTTTGGTGGCTTGCGATCAAGTGACTAGGAGAACCATGGGGCCATTACTCTCAAGACAGAAGCCGGCAGAAGCCTAGGCTCTCGCCACTCTTACTTACTGCCCTCTCCCTAGAATCTGGCTCAGTGCCTGCCAAAGAGCAGGTGCTCAAGAAACAACTGAGTAGAGATTAATCAGAGGGAAGCAAGTGTGGTCTGGAAGAATGATTAGGTTTCTTCATTCACTTATAAGCAAATACTGAGTTCTCTAAGGTGGAGGAAAGGTTTTTCATGGTGACAGCTAAAAAGAAATAGAAGGAGAGCTGGGTGTTAATGAGCTCATGTAAAGCATGATGTTTCTTATGCTTGGCTGCCATAAAGCCTTTTTGAATCTTGATGGGCTTTGTGGTAGCCTAACCAAAGAAGACATTTGTGCATGTGATATTTTCTAAGCCACCTTTGCAGCTAACGAATTGCTTCATTTCAGTAAAATTAAAATGAAAAAAAGACGTATCTTCTCATTGCTAAGGAAATAAAACAGAAGACTTTACTGATTCAGGGCATCCGAAAATATTTGGTTTTGAGTCCTGGTGAGCAGATCTGGCACACTTAAGCTTTTGTTCTCCCCTCTGACTTTGGTGTCTTTGCTGCGTTAGTAACCATTGTCATGTTGATATTGGCCTAAAAGAGGAATTCCACCCTCTAATAAAGGCATGTCAGACTCTCTGAGGGCCCCCGTTTCTTATTCTTTCCTCTCCTGTTTCTAGGACTGCATCGACTTAGGCTGGTGGGAAGGAGAGCTCAATGGCAGACGAGGAGTATTTCCAGATAACTTTGTGAAGTTACTTCCACCAGACTTCGACAAGGAGGGAAATGTAAGTTTCTGTGGCTTTGATCTCAGTGTTCTGCATACATTCAGAACTGTGACTTGCAACATAGATTTGGGATGGGGATTGGGGGAACTTTGGTGCAGTGTTAGAAACACAGATGTTTGAATGTTTGATAGGCCTGGGTTCTGAGCCCCTGCTGCCTATACCCTGTAGATAGTCTATTATGGAGCTCATCTTCTGGCTTTTGGCATTGATCCCTATTCTAGGGCTGCATATGTAAACAAGATGAGGTGTGTAAGGCACCCGGTGCAGTACATGGCACATTTTAGTGTCTAAATAAACTGTGAGGACCTTTGGGTGCTCTGTTAAATGGTAAGTGGATGCTCTGCAGGCTGCGTAGCACAGCCCTTGGGGTGGTAAAGCAGCTAATATGGTAAAAGTTACTGAAAAGGCATGTTATGAAGTTGAGAATACAGAGTAACATCTTCTAATCTTACTGTACTATATGCATGTGTGTATACATGCATATGTATCCATATGTGAGTACATACACAGTTCTCACCCATGTTTTCTCCATCTTTTTTTTTTTTAAGACAGGGTCTCTCCCTGTAAGCTGGTCCTGAACTCACTATGGAGCCCAGGCTGGCCTTGGACTCATGGCCGTTCTCCTGCCTCAGCCTCCCAAGTGCTAGGATTATAGGCATGCGCCGCCATGCTGAGCTTATGTGGTGCTGGAGAATCAAACTCCAGTACTTAATGCTTGATGTAGCACATGCTAGGCAAGCAGTTTAACCACTGAGTCATTTTTCCAGCCTTGTTTTCTCTATCTTTAATGAAGCCTATTTGATAATGCAGCTGTTTAAATGAACCAGTCCATTTTGGTTTACCTCACTCCTCATGTACTGTTTCTTTGCCAATGATGCAATAAGAAATGTCGAAAAGCAGGAAGTACTTTTTAGCGTAAGGGGGAAGGAATTTGGTCTTATTTGTTATGTTCTGAACTTCAGGGCTTTTTGCTCAAACTTTTGCCGGACTTCTGCAAATCTTTCCTGGCCTGAGCCCTCTATATGCTCATGAGGGGTCTGTTACTGGTTTCATGCTGAACCCAATCTTGACACATTACCATTCCAGTATAGCTGAGGTATGGGAAAGATGGCTAAAATACTGGTTGATTGATTGCCAGTGACAGTAAACTCGCATTTAGTGATTCGTATGTTGCTTAAATGAATGAAGGCAATTGTTTATGAAGCCAGCTAGAATTGGCCATCTGCAAAGAGTATGCCCTGTAAATTTTTAGATGGGGTCAAAGTCCAAGGATATACTTCTTATGCTTTTTGATAGCTTGCTTTCTTGTATTGTTTGGGTGAAGAGTGGTCTGTTCTATACCTATTATTCTGACTTAGAATCTGAGTTTTGGTTCTAAAGAATTTGGACTCTGCTTCCCTAATGTTTTTGACAGGATTTCAGGTAATCTATTCATTAGTGCTTGAAAAATGCTTGTATAGAAGTGGGTGTCCACCTGAGTGATGATGATCCCACCTTCCAGTTTCTCCCATATTTCAGGAGGAGAAAAAATTCACACAATAAAGAACCACCTGTCATTTGATAAGGAAATTTGCCACCAAGAAAAATTACTTGAAATATTTTTACTAATGACTAGGGCAATGGTGGGTTGCCAATTGACAGGAAAATCAGTCACCGGAAAAAACATAATCTACATATTCCATACAGACTGGATAGGAAATGTTAGGAAATAACAGGACCCAAGAATGAGGCTTGGCAAACATTTGTTGGCAACATATGTTGGCCCTGACTGTAGGCATGGGCCTCAAGTAGACTAAGGTCCCAATCCTTTCTCTCTCACTTGTTTTGTAGCCAATACTGTATCACTGAGTATCTCTTAAGCCTTAGTATTTTCATCCATAAAGTTTTGGGAACAATTTTACTTACCTTGTTGAATAGCTAATGCTATTGAATGAGACAGTGCTCGTGAACTCCTGAGCACAGTGCCTGGAAGTTGACAAATGTTTGGTGTAGGTTAACTGTTCTGATCATTAGAATAGCTGTTATCGCAGGAGTGGGGAAAGGCTCCCACCAGAACTAGATAGCTGACCCTGGTTCTTTTTGCTTCAGCAGATCAAATCAACCTATTTATCTTAGTGTCATAGTTAGCTTCTCGGGAAACCTAAATACATGTAAGAACTTTGATGAATATCCATTAAAAAAGCACCCAGTGAAGTATAAAACATTTGTGGAGACATGTTACTTCTCATAATTTTTTCTGGACCTGCTGTCTGACAGTTCTGTTTTATTTTCACTTATTTATTCAGTATTTGTTGAGTCTTTTTCTGGGCTGATACTCGTGGTACTTGACTAGAAATAAAATATACACACAGTTGTTGCCCTTGTGAGCTTAGATGTGGGCAGCAAGTCTGAAGTTCAAGGCTATAGAGGCCTGCCAGGCCTCTCTGAGTGGGTATCCAATGTGGTCTTCAGTTAGTGGAGGCAAGAGGCCAGCCAGACTGCCTGTTGCAGCCTTTGCAGATATCTTTGTGAAGCTAGTAAAAACTGATCATGTCCTAAAGCACTGGCACATTGAAACTTTCATGATGACGCTTCTTCCTTTGCCCAAAGAGTCTTAGCAAGCGTGCTATTCTGCTAGACTTTAGCAACTTCCTTTGTCTGATTGAGATAGTGTGATATGATTTGTAATATTGACAGATAAAACTGCATGTATTCACCACGTGCAGGATGATGCTTTGAAGTATGGTCAGCCTTCTGCATCTACAGGTTCTGCAACTACATATTCAACTACAGATCAAAAGTTTAAAAAGTTTTGTCTGTATTAAATACATAAACACTTTTAAAATTGTACTTTCTTTAAAATATAGCATGAAGGATATATATGTGGCACCTATGTTGGTTTAGGTTTATACATAATCTAGAGGTGGTTTAAGGTACATAGGAGGAAGTACTTAGCTAATCTGCAAATATTATACCATTTTCTAAAGGAACCTGAGTATCAGTGGATTTTTGATTTCCACAGAGATTTCTGGAACCAGTCCCTCACGGAGTCCTGGAAATGACTGTATGTGTACGTTGTGAAATGATTAAATCTAGCCATTTAACATATGTATTACCTTGAATAATTTAACATTTTTATGGTGACAAGCAGTATGGTTTTGAAGATTAAGGTAAAATCTGGATTATGCTTTTAACCAAAGGATGAGTGTGCTGTTGCCTCCTTTGGGGCCCCCAGCCTTTTAGTTTCCAGTCTAAATTCACTCAGGCGAGCCAACTCATGGAGAACTTTTCCAGGAGCTGTGTGTTACATAAGGTACTACGGGAATCACTTGCACCGGGAGAGTGAAGCTACCAGTGATGAGTGGGCTCGCATGGCTTGCTCTCATTGGGGCATGCTTGCTTTTTAGAGCCACAGGGGTATCCAATCCCAAACAAGCAGCCACCATCACTTTGATAAGTCTTTTAACCTTGGCCCAGTGGAGCAGAAAACCCAATTTTAGGGAAACAATGTTCATACCTGTCAGACAAAGTATTACCTAAAGCTGAAAGTCATTGCATAATGTGACATTTTGCTTTTAGAAATTTCAAAGTATAACATCATTTTTCATCCCCTCCGGCCTGTAAAATCAGCCAACCAGCTTTACATTGGTTGTTATGGTACCCGGAGCATTGGTGAGTTGGTGACAATGTGACTTGTGATGGGCCGTGTCATTTGCTGCATTGACAGTGTAAAGATGATTAGAATCGTTAACACCAAGGCACTATGTGGATGACAGAGTCTAAAACATTCTAGCACTGATTTCAGCAGATGTCATCTTGTCTTACCAGTGCCGGGGTTGGCAATCATTCACCCAGAAAACAGGACAGTCTGATGATTAGGGCAGACAGAAGCAAACAGCATTTCTTCAACAGCAGGCCTCTTGACTCAGTAGATAGCATCTGAGCATACTGGTGAGGCTGGCAGATTTTCTGCAGCGGCGTGGACTCGGGCAGTAGCCACCAGGCCTCTTGAAATTCCTGGTGGTCTTTCTTCCTGTGAGCACTCAGCTTAGCAAATTCTTTCAGCCCAGGGTGACAGATGCTTTGGGGCTTTTCCTCAAGATACTCCAGGAGAGAACCTTCTGATCTCTTGGTGCATATTTTAGAGCAATTATGTAAGCTATTTGTGAGAGAACCTAGATTTAATGGTAGTCTCTTTATTTTGAGCCTCGCCAGTAAAATTGAGCATCAGAATCGGGAGATTATTCCAAGATCACTAATGAAGCAGTATACATGCCCTGTCTTTGTCACTGAAGGGTCAAGGGCGACTTGGACTCTCAACAGTGTCTCACTGTTATTAGAGAAAGACAAAAGTTTGAATAGGTCTTCTGAAAGATAACTGTTTCTGAAAGTCTTTTAAGAAAGTCTCAAGCTGTAGCTTTTGTGAGAGAAAAACCAGTTAAGATCAGTAGAATTGTTACTGTTGCAGCATATGCAAACTTGGAGGGCTTTTCGGAGTTTGTGCCATGTCACTGGCTATCGTTGATAAAGTTCCCCTTGGCGTTTCTCTCCTGAACGTGCCACAGTGGAAGGTCTGCCTCTCAGCCACAGGGACTCAGAAACCTGCTCAGAAGATGCCTCTGTGATGGTGATGCAGGCTTACCTTTGCCAACTCAAAGGCTTACCCGGGTAGCAGGCTGCCAGCTTACTTTTACAAACAGCCCTGAGCTGTCAGCCAGGCAGAGCACATAGGTTTGCCTGCCCTAAGCATTTGCCCTCTGTCGACCTCATTCCTTTAAATTCCACCACACGCTACATTTATCCGGAAGGGCAAGGAATGAAAATAAGAGGAGTTAGTTGTTCCTACAAAAGGCCTTGCAGATATCACTTAAGGCCCTCCTCATACACCAAAAAGCAAGGTTTGCTGAGGAATTGATATGTTGAATTCAGCAAGGCCCAGATAATGCTTGCAAGAGCACTGCACTGTTGGCTTCTGCAACTCTGCTTTTCTCCATTTTCACGAATGATGACTCCTATTCGTACCAGCCTTCAGACACATTGTGATATAATCGGTTACATTTCCCACTTTTTCAGTTACAAGTAAAACATTGATTTAGATTGCTCAGTAGAAGTGTTAATGGCTCCAAAGTTGTATGGGAAAGGGAGTCCCCTGTTTGATTTCCAACATGGCTTATTCACTGTAGGTGACTTTTGCTGCTTTAACTCTATCTTCTCTTTATCAAGTTCTTGGGAGGCCTATTAGTTTAGCCTCCATCTGTGACAACCCAGTTTGTAAGATCTGTTCTTAGTTAACAGTTTCTTTGTTCCTAGTCATGTCCTTTAGCCTTCTCAGATCTTTTGTGGTTCTTTCTAATTTTTAAAATTGTCCAATAAATTATTTATGAAACAATTAAACTTGTGCTTCCAGTAAGAAGCCTTAGAAAAATAATTTACCTACAACATTAGCTACCCTATACGTTTAGTTTTTCTGGGTGGTCTCATATGTGGAGGAATAGGGCTTGTCAAGGTGTTAGTGTCTGTCTGGCCCGTTGACACAGCTCCAGTCGGCATTCCCCAGGCTGCCCAATGGTGTTTCCTCTCCTTTCTCTGGTGATACTTAGAACCTGTGCTCCCCAACTTGGGCACCTCATTCAGTATCCTGATGCTTGTGGTGTGTCTGTGTCATCACTCAGTCTGTACTCTCATCTCGTTGAAGGCAGAAGCTGCATCCCGTGCTTCTGTTCCATGGTAAACACTTAGCAGTCTTGACTTTTGCTCTTGTGGTGCCAGGGTGGACCTTCCCTCCTTGTTTCCCACCTCTCCTGCTTGCTGCTCCTTCTTGTACTAGTGAAAAAGAAGAGGAAGAGTGGAAAGAGAGGAAAGGGAAGTGCGATCTTCTCAAGTTCTCCTCATACAAAGGGGCCTTCAAGTCCCTCTCTTCAGACATTGTTGAGAGTTAAGGTATCACTTCTGGGGCGGGATGAATGGAGTGAAGGAGTGAGTCAAGTGGTGAACCGAGAAAGCATGTTAGGGAGCAGCTTAAAGCTAAAGCTTATGAGGCCACGCAGTAAACTGTTAGCTTTGATAGGCCTCGCCATGAGGGAGGTCATGGATGTCGACCACAAGGCCAGAGGCCGAGGCTCGTGGGAAACCAGAGCAGGTTGCACAGTGGTTCCTGGGGATGTCCTGTGCTAGTGACAGGAAACGCATTTGCTGAGACTCTGAAGCAAGCAGTAAGTCAGTCATAGACACCGTCATTACACATAGCATAGACTTAGCTGCATATTTCAAACTTCTTTCTGTGGTGGTTGTACCAGTGTGCATACAGTCACACTAATAGTATATAAGTGTTCCTTTTTCCCCACATCCTTACCAACATTTGCTGGGTTTTTTTTTTTTTTTTTTTTTTTTTTTTTTTTTTTTTTTTTTTTTTTTTTTTTTTTTTTTTTTTTTTTTTTTTTTTTTTTTTTTTTTTTTTTTTTTTTGCGTTCTTACTGAAGGCCACATTCAGTGCAGTGAGGTGGGATCTCAGTGTTCTTTTGATTTGCATTTCTCTGATGGCCAAAGATATTGAACATTTTTCATATGCTTATTGTTCTTTCATCCTTCTTCTCACAAGAAGTATCTTTTCATTTCAGTTGCCTCTTTTTTAGTGGGGTCATTTGTTTACATCCCTAGTCCTTTCATTTTTTATTTTGAGACATGATCTCACTGAGTTTCTAAATTTCCCACATTGAGCTCAAACTTAAAATCCTCCTCTCTTGCCTCCCAGAGTGGTAGGATTACAGGCATGAACTGCTGTACCCATCTCCGAAGATGGTTCTCCACCAAACTCATGCTGAGACCTGGTCCTCATATCACATCAAGAGAGAGTAAGATCTTTAGCATGTAGTTAAGTCCTACCAGAGGAATGCGAATCCAAACAACACTGAGATACCATCTCACATAAAGAACTCAAAAACAATTTCTGGTGAGGTAGTGAAGGAAAAGGAATACTTCTTGGTGGGACTTCAGTCTGATTCAACCACTGTGGAAAGCAAGAACGCAGTGTGGAGATTCCTTTTTTTTCCTTTTTTTGAAACAGTCTCACTCTTTAGCCCAGGCTGGTCCTGAACTTCTCTGTAGCCCAGGCTGGCCTTGGACTCATGGCAATCGTGCCTCAGCCTCTCAAGTGCTGAGATTACAGAAGTGTGCCACTATACCCAGCTTCATGTGGTGCTGGGGAATTGGACTATGGGCCTTGCACTTGCTAGGCAAGTGCTTTAGCCACTGTGCCATTACTCCAGCCCATTGTGGAGATTCCTTGAAAACCTAAAAATAGAAGTCCCATTTGACCCAGGTACAGTCCTAGTGGACATTTTTCCAAAAGACCTAAAGCATTATATCATAAAGATACTCACATAGCCATGTTTATTGTGGCACCATTCACAATAGTTAAATCCTGGATACAATCTACAGGCCCATACACAGAGGAATGGGTAAAGAAAATATTTATATGCTGTGGAATACTATGCAGCCATAAAGAAAGCCAGATATGAAATATTTGAAAGAAAATGTATTCACTAATATTGTCAGTAATGCTCAGTGCAATAAGTGGTCCAAACACAAGGGATTGGACTTGCACAAAAAGATCCTAACAAAAGAAAGAAAGGAAGAGGATGACAGACTGGTAGGAAAGGGGAAAGACTATAAGAATATGGGGAGGGAAAAGGAGGATTAGAAGAGAGGGAAAAAGTGGTCAAGATGTACATGGTCACAGATTTCCAAGGTGTTTGGTAGTAACATATTAATGAATCCATAGACCATGCATATCCCAGATAATAATAATAATACAAAGAGATAGTTAAGTCATGGGGGTTCAACCCTCATGAATGGATTATCCATTTCTGGAGAGGCCAGGCTAATTCTCTTCATATTGGGGTAGTTCTCATGAAAGTAAATTGTTATAAAGCTAGTGTGGCACCTTTCTGTGATTTTTCTCACACGTGATGTGCCCACTTCCTGTTCTGCCTTCTGCCATGAGTTGATTCCACATGAATAGCCTAACCTTTACAGAAGCACAGCTGATGCTGACTCCATGCTGTTGCACTTCCAGAACCATGAACCAAAATAAACATCTTTTCTGTATAAATTACTCAATCTCAACTAGTCTATCATAGCAACAGAAAAATGGACTACGATATCCCACAAAGTGTGCCCAACCATCAGCATACACTTTTCTGGTTATTTAAAGTAAAGTCCATCTCAGGAGCCAGCGTTCTGAAGTCAAACTGTCTCAAAAAGCAAAGTGGCATATGGGAATTGCTGCCAGGGAGAGCAGTCGAGTCAGCTGATGACCTCTTTTGCTTGGGGCTGGGCAGTCCTGCCAGGCAAAGGGCAGAGTGAGTTCAGAAATTCTTCAGCAGGAAGCAAAGCTTTCCTTCCGGCCATCCTTCCTCTGGAACATTTAAATCTATTTCCTTCCTGGAAGGGTAATGGTAAAAATCAAATTGAGCTGATCTGCCCTTTGAAAGATGATGTCTATTTCTCATCCAAGCCAACAACTCCACACACAGGCATATTTGTACACACACACGAGTGTGCACACATTCACACACACACACAGACACACACACACACACACACACACACACACACACACACACACACTTCCTTGTAGCCTGTGTGTTCTGCTTACATGAATAGATGGAAAGGATTCAACTCTTCCAATAGAAAGAAAATGTTGACTTACTGATTTTTTTATTGACATTTTGTGTGGTAGCTTTTCTTAAAATGATTTTCCACATTCTGGATATCAAAAGAACTGAGTCTTGGGTCCTCTCTGGCAACCACATAGCTGTTGTCACAGCTGATCGGGTCTCAGTTTTCCCAGCTATAAGGGGGGGTCCTCTGATCACTTGTGTTTCTAACATCTACTGTTTAGCACTTACCTGCAAAATGAGCAGGCTGAAGTGCCTGAGTTTGGAGCTGGGTGTAGCTGGGACATTTTGCTTTTACCAGGGAGGGAAGGATAAGTATGGGACACATGCCTACAGAGGTTCACATCCTCAAATCCTTTTCATGAGTTGAGAGGCTCTTTCTTTCTTTCTTTCTTTCTTTCTTTCTTTTTTTCTGAGACAGGGTCTCACTCTGTGGTTCAGGCTGGTCCTGAACTCACTTCGGAGCCCAGGCTGGCCTTGAACTCACAGCAATCCTCCTGTCTCAGCCTCCCGAGTGCTGGGATTACAGGCGTGCACCACCATGCCCAGCTTATGTGGTGCTGGGGAATCGAACTAGGGTACTTAGCCTAGGGTACTTAGCGCTTGTTAGGCAGACTCTTTAACCGCTGAGCCATTCCTCCAGTCCCAAGAGACCTGGCTGTTTCTTTCTGTGCATCTACAGCACCTAGTTAAAATCTTATGACTGTCAAACTCCGCAGAGGACACCTTGACCTACTATCTAACCTAGACAACCCCAGACTCACTTCCTTTACCCAGCCACAGTTGGACATTTTGGAGAAAATCATCTCACTGATCTGCTCATGTCTTTTTTATCTTTGAGAATCATGAACTCCTGTGAGAAATTTTACTGTCCCATTTTGCTAGAACTTCAGTCTGCTTACTTAACTTTTACTTCTCTGACATCTTCATGTATTAAAAATCTTTAGACCTATATATAATGCTGTATTAATCTTTTGGGAATGATCTAGGTCTGCATGGGTCCCTGTTCCTGAATTTTTTTAGAATTACCTTCAAAGACATCTTATTTGGAAACATGGCATCTTTTCTCATCTGAAGGTGTATGATACCTGTTAAGATTAGTGGAACCAGAGAAAGCATTATCAGTCAAGGGAAGAAAAAGAAAAAGGAACGTCTACAAAACTGTCTGCTAATAAGCAAAGGACGTTCATGCATCCAGTATAGCATATACAAGGCAGTTCACAAGCTGTCCCTTCCATACAAAAGTGCCCTGCCTCTATAACAGCCACAGCTCTGAACCCAAATGCACAGCTTTGCCTCTCCCATTGCCACGTTTACACACACAGACTTTCTGTGACCATGCTTTTCATACCCTGTCTGCTAGCACATTTCCCATCCACCCCTCTTGCTTCCTCCCTTTTCTCCACCCCTGCTCAAATCTAGCTTATTTCATGTATGTGCTGCATACCAAATCTGACACAGTAGTAAAGTTTTTTTTTTTGTCCAGTAGTCTTAGAACATATGATGGCTTATAATTGTCTTTTCAAAAAAAATTGAGGCCAGGTCACTGGAGTAATGGGCTCTGTTAGAGGAGGCCCTTGTGAAATTAGTTGTAGCCAATTTCAGACCAGCAAGGAGTGAGGAAGACAACCATTAGTAGGCATTTTTTGGACTTGGCTGGGAACAATTAGGCCACAGGGTGTTGGCAGTTTCATGAATAAGAACTTACTCTGATCCTGAGGTACAGGAAGGTTAATTGGCAGAGTTTCAGCGATAACTTCATTCGGTAAACACACATCTGTCCCCAGTCTAATTTACACAAAGATGGAGCAAGGAGGAAGGAAAAGGCAGGAACTGATAGAGTGCTGGAGGGGACTGAGAAGGGGAGAGAATAGTGGAAAACCCTGAGCCAGAAACACATCCACTTGGGACAAGGTCTGTATGCAAGGAGAGGTGGCCCTTAGGCTTTCTTATAATGAAGCTTATTTTCCTGTACTCATATAAACAGTACAGAAAGACTTTTAGAAGCACACGTACACATGCTTGTACACACTCGTAAGCTTACTAGTCAGAGAGCACCACTTTAAATTTGTCTTTCCAAACTTTTTCTTTCTGTAAATTTTGTAGTGTAGTTGTGCTCATATTGCAATATGATAAGTATTTTCTTCCAACTTTAATATGTATATAGATAGTTCCATACACGTAGAAACTCCATGTGTGTGTGTGTGTGTGTGTGTGTGTGTGTGTGTGTGTGTGTATGTGCGTGTGGTATATTATGGCCATATGATGGCTTGTCTTGTGCGTGTTCTCTGGCGTGATGGATTCTTAGTGTGGTCAGGAGCACGCTGTGGATCACAAAGCCCCGTATTCGACTCCCAGCACTCACCTTCCCCATTTAATAGTCTGGTGACCTTGGAAATAATTCTTCTATCTCAGGGTCTCAATTATTTTAATGGCAGGATGGGCATGCTAATATCACTACCTCACAGAGTTGTTGCAAGACTTAAACAAGATAGAACTTACTCCTTCTGCTTGTGAAACCACCCCTCCAAAGAAGGAAGTATTACTAATCACTATTTACAGATGACAAGGAAGCTAGGTGAAGTTGCTTGCCTAGTGTCTAGGGCTAGGAAAGGAGAGACACGTAGTGACAGATTTCAGAACCGCTTCTTACTGTGCTATACTGTTCACTCAAAGTAACACAACTGACTCATCCAACTAATGAAAATTAGAGCTGAAAAGTTGCTGAACTCAGAGACTACATGCTGTGATGCTGCCATGAAAGTTCCTTGTAGACCTAATATTCTTTGATTTTACTTAAAATCTTTCCTGCCTGTGACTTGGTGCTGTTTCAAGTACCAGTGAGTTGGGGCTCGTGTTGGATATATGCCTTCTCTTGTCACTGTAGTAATAGCACAGTAGTACATTTTCAGAGAACAGAAATGACTAAAACTTTCTTAAAATCACAAGTATATAATACCTAGAGAGGCTGAGGAGACGTGTTGGCAGTGGCATGAATCATATGCCCCAGCTCTTCCCATTCCCATCCTTCTTTAGTAATCTTGCCATTGAGATGATTGTCCCTATACCCATGTCCCTACCCAGTTGCTCTTATCCTGACTGTCCAAGGTAGTGTTCTCATTGGGTTCTTTGATCACTGAATCATTTGCCAAGTCTTCCCAACACATCTCCCTCCTACAGTTGATCCTGATGGCAAAGAAATACCTGGCGGCTCTAGAACCAGATTAAAGGTGAATGCCCTTAAATGTCTCTGTTATCTACAGAGTGACAGCATAGGAAAGAAAAATAACAGCTGATTCGCAAAAAACCCTCTATCCCTGTTTATCACGTGTGACAGGGTACAAGTGTACCTGTGATTGGGTTCCTTGCAAATGGCCTGTCAGCCTCAGTGCAGAAAAGAGCAGAAGGCTTCGAACCTGACCAGTTGCAGTGAACCCTCAGCCTGCATTTTATTGGAAGTTTCACATCCACAGATTCAATTTTGAGTCTTCACAGTGACTCTTCAAATTGCTTGGTTATTCAGTAAATTAAATCTTAATTGCAAATGCATCTTCAGTGAAGGAGTACCATTGTGCTTGCTGGGTTCAGGCCTTTTTTATTTTTTTGCTGAACTGAGCTTTTCTAGAAGTCTATTACAAATTTAGAAAGGGGGAAATGGTGTTTCGTTTGTCAATCAGAGTTTTGTTTTGCCGACTGAATTTATTTTAGTCTTTGTTTAAAGATGCCAAAATGTGACATCCCTGGAGAAAGAATTGCTCAATTTTTTGGAGAGGTTCTCTAAATTGTCCACAATGCACATAGAAAACAATGCCTGCAGTCCTTCTGTAAGAGGACAGCCTACCAACAATCTCATATGGTGTACTTCTGATTAATTTTTCAGAGACCCAAGAAACCACCTCCTCCATCTGCTCCTGTCATCAAACAAGGCACAGGTAACCTATCTTTCATTTCCATCAAATAAAGCATGTTCCTTTCCTTTACATATGTTCACATTGTCTTTGGTAGAGCTTAAGATTCTTAGATTCCAATACCAGAGATCATGAAGTTGGGAAGTTATGATTGGCTCTCAGCAGGAAGATTTTAAACAAATTGCTGTTTTTCCTTTTAAAAAAAAATCACTAAAATGTGTCCCTGGTACAGTGCAAAAATTGGGGCTCCTAAAGAGAATAGTCAGAAAGAACATTAAACCAGTTTTTTTAATTTGTTTTTAATACATTGATTTAAAAGAAAGAAGAACCTGATTTGGTCCTACTTAATCTGCACTCTGTCAAGGATCAGTTTGGGAAAGATTGTTTCCCATAGGCCATCACATCATTCATACACAGTGTTGCTGGATTTCAGTGCCTCTCTAGTGTGTTTAACTTACTTCACCCCCAACTAAAAGATATTTTTCTAGCCATACTTATCTCCCTGATTCTTTTTCCCATTGTGTGTATTTGTATGTGTGTGCGTGCATACACACACACACACACACACACACACACACACACATGCACAATGCATAATGTTTACATCACACTTGAGTATTTTGTGCACATAGATATCACATCAAAATTACAGTCCCTTCCCCTCCACATTTTTGGCCCTCCTGCACCCTCCCACTCCCCTTCTAACTCCTACTATCATCTCATTTTGTCCTATAAAATGACTGTATTGTGAGTTTCTCATATTAGAGAAACCATTTGGTTTTTAACCTTCTGCATATGACTCACTTCGCTGAGTATGATGGTCTTAAGTTGCATCAATTTACCTACTAAAGCTTCAAATCTGTCTTTATGGAAGAACAGTACTCCGTTGTAACCCAATTCACCTTTTCTATATTGTTCAGATAATAAAGTTAAAAAAATATTGGGAGAATTGGTGGTATAGAACATTTTGCAACTCATTTCCCACTGGATTCTCATGCATAAAGATGATTCATATTTCCCAGTAGAACTCTTCTTTATAATTATTGCAGTTATGTGGGGAGAAATTCCTCCACTAAAAATTAGTTAAATGGCATTTTTAAAAAGTAACAACTAAAACAGAGGAAGAGTAGGGGGTATTTTTATTTCTACACAATTATGATATTTCTATACCATTTAAAGTGTGAATAAGTTGAATAAATTTTGAAATTGGTTTCTTCATATATTTATTAAGAAATTATTTTTTAAAACTTACTTTTGGCTTACCAAGGCGGGGGAAGGAAGTCAACTTGACCCCAAATTCCTTTTCCATCCCTTCAGCATAATTGGGAATTACAAAGATTAAACCTTGAAATGAGATGTTAGTTACATCGGCTCCACCCCATCTCCTGTTGTCACTGAGCAGTTCCATTTTGCCACCTAGTGGTTCTGGTTATATAAATATTTTGTTGTAGTGATTTTCTTTTTTTCTTTCTTTTTTTGGTGCTTTTGTTTTTCATTTTTTGAGACAAGGTCTTGCTCTGTAGTCTAGGCTGTCTCGCAACTCACTGTGTAGCCCATGCTGGCCTTGAACTCAATGACAATCCTTCTGCCTCAGCTTCCCCAGTTCTGGGATTACATATGTGTACCACTCTGCCCAGTTGTGCAGAGATTAAAGCAGGTTATTTGTGTGTTTTTCTCTGAAGGCCCCTTTCCCTTAGAGGCCTTGGTAACTAATTGGCAACTAAGGAGATGAATCAAATGGTCTTAAGCTCAGGCAGCCTGGAGTATAGTATTTGGGATTGGATTCTTCAAGGTATTTCAGATTGTCAATTCCTTTTTGTGTCTCCAGGAGGGACACTGAACTTCATCATCATTAGGAGACTACATTGTAGCATTACAGGCAAATTTTTATCCTTTTTGAAAAAATTTTACAGACATTTCTTATGAGTCTCTATGGAGCAAATTAGGATAGCATTTCCTCTTCCTAGACTACTGCTCTTTATTATTTTGCTGAAGGATTTTGGGGAATGCTTTGGATGAGGAGGTAGATATTCATAATTTTCCCATAACCAACTTTCCTTGATCAGCTTCCCCCAACATGGAATTGATATAAAATCAGATAATAGTGTTTTAATTTGTAGTGAGTCCTGCAAGGGACTCAGATGAAGTGTGTGTTCTTTGAAAGTTTGGAAGTTCTTTCAGCCTCTGAGACTGTCTAGTTGATATTTTAATACTAAGCACTCATCTCTGAAGCAGGTCATGTGAAGAGTTTGTCAAGCACTCAACCAAATCTGTAAATAAAAGGAGCCCTTCTGATTTGTTTGTGCTGTAGCTATTTCTGAAGTGCTCTTACTTACCTGAGGCCAGTGACACCAATCCAGACCTCAGGTGAGGAAGCAGCTGCTGTCCACATGGGTAAAGCTGGAATACTAAATGGTGAATTTAGAAAGATGTGATACTGGAGGGATTCGCACACAAAGAGAAAGGATTTAGGGAGAACCTTTGCAACATTTCTGCTCATCATCTCTGAACTTAAAATTATGTTTCACGCATTGTTGCTGCATTATAAGCTACTCCAAATTTAATTAGCATAAATTAGCTATCTTCTTATTCTCCTAGATTCTGTGGTTCAAAAATGCAAACAGGGCATGGCAGGGTAGCTTGTTTCTGCTCCTTCAGGTCTCTGAAAGCTGGACTAGCTGGGGCTCGAGAAACCACCTGCTTCCTCCATTCACGTGTTGGCAGTCCATGGCAAGGTTCTGGAAGACTCAGCTGGGTTCAGCTGGGTAGTAGGCCAGAATGTCCACATGTGACCTCTCCAGATTAGTTAACTTCTTACGTAGAGATTCAGTATTCCAACAAATAAAGCATAAACAACATGGCCTTTTATGACTTTCCTTTGGAAATTGCATGGTATTACTTCTGCTACTAGTGGAAGAAGTTACTAACCTGCATACGTTCCAGGTAAGGAGATACAGACTTCACCTCTTAATGAGAGGGGTATCAGAGAATTCCAGACCCTATTTTTAAATTACTACAAGATGGAATCTATATCTCTATGAAGCCCCTTCTGATGTTACAGCATTCCATCCAGTAACTTTGATGAGTGACTTTAGTTTTAGACACATCCTGTCTCCGCTCAGTGATATCTTATGACTATTTTTATGCCTAAGGAAGCAGGTTTAAATGCCATGAAATATTACTGGTTTTCTGATGGATTAAGGATGTGTAGTCAAGCAGACTTAATCACATAGGTTGGAAATGACGTCTTCTCTGTTTCTGAGCAACTAGTGTTACCCAGATAACACCAGCACCCAGCTTAGGGGGGAAAATCTATTGCTTTTGCTATACTTGATAAATACTTAAATCCTGATGTGTCTAATGAATGAATAGAGAAAACATTTTTTGATCACTACTATCGTTTCTCCCCTAGGTACCACAGAGAGAAAACATGAAATTAAAAAGATACCTCCTGAAAGACCAGAAACACTTCCAAACAGAACAGAAGAGAAAGGTATGAAATCAATTCTTCATTGGCAGTTCTGTGTGAGGCAAAGCTGTATGTTGAAGTGCTAGTCCAGATTACCCACAGGATTTGGGTTTTCTTTAGAATATGATGACTACAGGTTCTAAACATGTCATTTCTAAGAAAATAGGAGAGGGTACTTTGTAGGGCCAGAGTTTCTCATCAAGTGAAAAAAACAACCATACCAGTCATTGAACACAGTGGTATTCTGTGATGTCTGCCATTGCCACCCTGCCTGTACCCTGAAGTTGTAAACTGTAATTTCCTCAAGGACCCAGAATTTAGTTGACAGTTCCCATCTAGATCCAGCCTTTTATAATATCCTAGGGCCCAGGCGCTTGCTCATTCACTCTTAATGGACAAACTTGGCCTAGTGAAATTTCTATCCAGAGAAATGAAAGCTTTCTTCATTGGTCACTGCTAAGGCCTTGAGTCTGACTGACAATGTTACAGACACATATCCTTGGTCAAGAACATTGGGGATGCTGGACAAAGGAGGTGTGGCAGTACTGAGAAAAGCACCACCTTGCCCAGAGTCTCCTGAAGGTGGTCGGGAATGTCATTGGCAGAAAAGTGGCTGCATGAGTCACACAGTCAGGTTTACAAATGTGTGTGATTCCCAGCATTCTGAATTTCTCCATCAAAAAACCTTGATGGCTGTGGAAGGACTCATTTTATTAGGTTCCTATAATTTGATTGATTACACATCTTAATGGTAAAAGCGCTATTTTATTATTATGAACAGGAGACTGAGCAAATTCCTTTTTAAAAAGCAGTTATTTTGTAGTCACAAGAGAAATACCAAATTAATGAATATAATTATTCAGAGGTGCTCCTTGGTGGCCTCACGAAATTTTATTGTGAAATTGCATATTTCATATCAGCTTGCTACAAGCTTTTTCAATGTTGCAAGCTATGAAGAACCTATACCTCTTTCTTTTGGTGAACAGATAGAATTTGAGTTGTAGAACTCCATTGTGAAGCCCAAGTCTATGTCACAGATCTTTTTTTAAAAAGTCATTGAGCTTACAAATAGCTCTTTGATAAAAACATCATTATAAGATAGCCAGACACCATCACCTATCCTCTTGGAGGACACATGTCTAATGTTAGGTGCTAACCAGGCTTTGTGACAGAATCACTTTCTGTGAGCTATGCTAACCAACTTATGGACTGGCAATTGAACACCACCTTTCTTGGCCACACACCACTGGTTCTTCCCCTCCACAGGGTCCTTGTTTTATGTCAGAGTAGGACAGGAAGACAGAGGCCCTGGTCAGAAGCAATAGGGAAGCCAGAAAGCCAGCCCTGCCCTGAGACTTGGTGTTCCTATAGGTCAGCTTACACCCTCCCTCCCATTCATCCTGACTGCTGCTGGAGTTTCTGTTCTTGTCCTCATTCTACTGCTCAGCAGCAGAAATCTCCCCTGCTTAGCATTTCACTTGAGCTCTTTCTCCTTTGGCTCCCAAGTTCCAGAAAATGAGTTTCCAGCATTTCTGTACAGAGCCTGTTGCCCTGCAGATGAATTGCAGGGATGACCACAGTGATACCTACACTGTACCTGGTGTGTCTTTTAAAGGCTTTTGCCAATCAGCCTGCAAACAGCGTGAGTCTGTGTTTGTAGGTAAAAGGTATTCCATCTTACAAGTCAGTACAGACAACCTACCTGTACTCCATTGGAAAAGTCCATGAAATACTGTCTTTATCAAAAAAGATGTAGAATATGCTTTTGGTACTAATCATGGGGCAAGGTTAGTCAGGAACAGAAAATTTGAAGCTGTCACTGAATGTTTCCTGGTTTGGCAACCAAGTCTGGCTTCAACTTCATCCTAAAGGCTCTGGCTCCAGAAAGCCTTGGAAACCGAATACCTGAGAAGTCCCACTTTGCCATCAAAGTTCAAAGTGTGCATAGAGAATCCAGAATAAATTGCACCCTGAAATGCCCCCACCCTTATTGGTTTATGACCTTTTTTGTACTCTAACGTAAAAGGTGTAGGACCTGTTCCATCCTCATACCCAGCTCCTATGGACCATTTATCAAACCCATCAGCCATCTAATGACCACTGGCTAGATGCCAGCACTGCACAGAGTCCTAGAGTAACGAAAGGTATGGGACCTACCCCCAGAGACCAGCAGCTTATATCTGTGCCAAACATGCAAACTAACAAAGTGTGTGAACTGAGCCTGTTTATAAAGGACTACTCTCTAATGCTTAAGTGAGGAAGGAAGAATCAGCCTTTGAGGATGGATCCAGCTGTTGAGGCTGGGACATGACAGTGTCATGTTTCAACCAGGCTTTGAAGGGTGAGTAGGATCGATCTTGCCCTGGGTGGACAAGGATAGAAAGGGCACTTCAGGAAGAAGGGCCAGCATGAACAAAAGCTTCAGAAAAAGAGAATATGAAGCTGTGGCTTTGTAGGGCTTTTTCAAACTTGACAAAGCGGAAGTGGCGCTCTTTGCTACCAACTTCACCTTCAGACATGACATCAATGACTTTTTTAAAGCAAGAAATAAGCCATCTGCATATGAGTACTGTCACACTAAATCTGTCTATTTTCTTTATGCATTGTTAAACAATAACTTAAAGAAAGACCAGAGAGAGAGCCAAAACTGGATTTACAGAAGCCCTGTGTTCCTGCCATCCCACCAAAAAAGCCTCGACCACCTAAGACCAGTTCTCTCAACCGACCTGGTGCATTGCCCCCAAGGAGGCCAGAGCGACCAGTGGGCCCACTGACACATACCAGGTACTGCTCTTATCAAGGATGTGGGTATGGGGTTGACACAGGGCATAAGACAAGGGCAATAATGCTACAGACCTCAAGAAGGAGGGAGGGAGAGGGGAGGAGATGGGCAATCAAGATTCCCTCTTTCACCCTCTGGCAAAATTGTCTAAGATGCCAGCTACTTCTGTCCAGAGTAGAAGTGGTGCAAGGTTGGCGGTGTGGTATGGGTTTCAGGATTAGCAGGTGAGGTTTTAACACCCAGCATGTAAGTCCTGCTCACATAGAGGACTTTCTTGGGCATTGAGAGAATAAGACCAGCAGCCTTTCCGACAGCCTTTCAGATGTAGGCTGCATACCTCTTTGTTCACCAGACGTCCTGCTGGCCTGTAGTATGCACAAGTCATTTGCTGCTCTTCAGGACTTCACTTCGTCCTCCAGGTACCCTTTGCTCCTCATTGCACAGCGGATTGTGGGACAAAAATGCTGTCAGGACAGAGATTTTCCTAGTATAGTGTCCTTGAATTCTAAGAACCTCAGAGGTTGATGATGTGCCTTACTCAGACACATCCTTGAGATGTCCGTGCCAAACAAAAGTTTCTTCACTGTCTGACTGCATATATATGTTAGTAATAATGAAATCAGAATTCTATTCCAGAAGAGAAATGCTCACCACAGAGCAAAGAATTCTCTTTCCTAGTTCACTGGCAGCACTTTATAGCATTGCATACAAGTATTACACATGTTGGTAGAATACACCTGTGCAAGGCAGTGACCCAGAGGTCTTCATGTGTACCTATTTACATACTGAAATTTTGCTCTTATCGGCTAAGTTTGCATGCTGACAGTTAACTGGGGCTTCAGAGCTTTTGTGTTCAAGTCAGATAAGTCTTTGGACTTGAGTCGCATCCTACCTCATAAAAAGAATATGAGCTTTGGGGAGTCATTCAATTTGATTATGGATGCACCTGAATCCCATATATGTTACCCCATGCCTGAAAGTGAATGATATTTTCATTGTCATTTTTATTGTTGCCTGTCAAACTTCAGCAAGAGAAGAATAGCTTCTTTACTCTAAATTTGTTTTAAGTTGTTATAAAATACATATAACATACAATTTACCATCTTAATCATTTTAAGTGAACTGGTAAATGGCAGTAAGTGCATTCATATTGTTGTGCAGCCGTTTCTAGAACTCTTTCAACTTGTAAAACAGCAACTTGGTAACCATTAAATAACTCCCTGTGTCCCCCTCCCCGCAGCTCTAACAGCTACCATTCTACTTCCTGACTGACTCTGACTGCTCTGCCTACCTCATCTATGTCAGATAGTATTTTTCTTTTTATGACTGGTTTATTTCACTTAGCATGATGCCCTCAATGTCCATTTGCATAGTGATGTGGCTAGTTTACTTTCAGTAATAATGACAAAAATATCTTCCCTCCTACCTTATTGCCCAAATACAGAGGAAAGTCATGGTGTGGATGGTTGAGAAATGCCAAGTGAGAACAGAGATATGGTCATCTTGGGGACACAGGAGACGATTTGAGTGGCAGCTGCTTACCTGTGTCACTTTATAGATGCCTACCAAAATCCAGTCCAACAGCTGCCAGCAAACAATGGCCCTTAGAGAATTAAATGGGCTACAGTCACTGTTGGGTTAGTCAGGCTCTGTGTGTAACACTCTTTTCTACTAACTGGTAAAAGAAGGCTTTGCACTTGCATGTGATGAGATTATTTGGCAGCCTCAGTGACTTAAGTAGGGGTTGTATCAGTGGTGTGGTCGACCCAGACGCTTACACATCACAAGAAAATGATTTTGTAAACCTAAGCACTTCTGAAAAGAATATGAGCTCTTCAAACAGGGAGAGGCTGCGAAGTAGGAAATACCATACCTCGCTTCATAGTTGGTGAGAAGAGGGCCAAAGCCACATGCTACCAAATTCTGTTAGTCTTCAGGACTACCCACATCTCAAAGAAATCATCATTCTGGTTTCCAGAATAATTCCTCCCACTCTTTCTAATGGTCCAATTGAAAGAGAAGTGGAATTCTGACCTCTTCTTTGCTTTTTAGAGTTACCACAGCCCTCTGGATAGATGCTTGTAAGCTGCAGAGGTCCTATTTGCCTCCTGCCTTTGCCTGACTTCTGAGCCTCCCATTCTTCTAACAACCGATTGCCAGTAAGAATTATGGGCCACGAAGGAAGATGCATGTGAGGGTTTTGTACGAAGTCAGTGGAAAATGTAACTTTTTAACATCATGTGTCATATAAGCATCCTGGGAGAGGTTAGCCATCCCCCACCCCCGATTCTGTAGCTGCTCAGCCCCCAAGGAATGAATTTGCCAAAGGGCAGAGAGAGGGAGAAGAGATTGGTCCTAGATTCCTGCTCAGCCAGCTGAAGTGATGGTGGTAGGGATTGCTCTGCTTCAGGGGTTAACAAACTTGAGTAGGCCCACTATCACCTGGAGATGTGTTCAAAGCAGGTCACTGGGTCCAACCCCCACAGTTGCTGACTAAGCAGGTATGGGGTTAGCATGGGAATTTGCATTTCTGTTAAGCTCTTGGATACTGCTGCTCCTGGTGGTGTCATATTGTGAGAACCACTGTTCTAGATTCTTCTAAGTTGGTGACAGTGTTCGTGCCTCTTTTCCTGGATGCCACCCAGGCATCTGCTAATGCTCCCTGACTTCTGCACACAGTCAGCATGCCTTCCTCTGGAAGCCTTCCCTTACCTCTCACAATTGCTCTCTACTCCAAATGCCTGACACCCCATGTTTAGCCTCTTGCAGGGCCCCATGCTGTACCACTTGGGATGCCACACACCCCCGGACTCTTTTACCAGATTTAAAGCAGATCAAGAGTGTGTTTTGTCATCTCCACATGCCTTACAATGTTGAGCATATGGTAGTGGCTCATTTGACAAACACTTGTTGGATGCCATGGTTCGTTAAGTGGGGGGGGGGGCGGGGGGGGGAGTGTCAGTGCTTATATCTTGTTCCATTTTGCCTCTTCTGTCTTCCTTCCCAGCCTCTGTGCAAGCTCTTCAGCTTGTGTGTCTTACATTCTAAGTAACCCAGTGTGCCATGAACTTCAGCACACACAAAGAAATTTAAAGGCTATGTCTCAGTATTTAATGTGATACACACACACACACACACACACACACACACACACATCTTTTGCTGAGCATTTACTTTGGACATTTAATGTATAGACTGGCTTATGAACTACCTTTTAGGGTAGGAATGTTATGTTAATTCACACAGTTTTGTGTCAGTGTTCCTCAGGAGATGAGGTAGTATATTATGTGAATCCAAATCTTCCCCAGAATTTCTAGGACCTGGTAGGTGGATGGACAAATAGACAGAAGGACAGACAGATAAATGATTGAGCAGAAGGTCATCATTGACATCTCTTTTGTGAACTAGGCATTGAATCTCTAACTGTTGGATTTGGGCTTCCTCACCACCCAGAGAGTTGCTGCCTTGTGGTACTTTCAGAAGATACTAATGTTTGTCTTTGAACTGGGACTAGTATCTCTCAGAAGAAAGGAGAACCTATGTTTAGGAAGATCATAGTCTTTTTTTAGATATATTCACTTAGCAAAGTGTATTGAGGGCCTACTGTGTATTAAGCACTATTCAGGGTATTAGGTTGAGGCTTAGGTGGTTGGTTGATCTAGTATACTTTTTAGTAAGTAGTTTGAGTCCAGTCTGGTCAGGTAGAAGCAAACATCAAGGACTTTACAATAATGGTCCTCTTCCTCACATGTTTGCAACATCTGTAACCACTGGTGCAAGTGTTCTTAAAATTTCTAGAAAGCAAGTTAATGTCGGATTTTAATAGGAAATGCTTTTTTAAAAGCTAATACTAGAATTGACTTTAAAATTCAATGATAATGGAAGTCTCCACTAGGCCATAAGTGCGTCTTTTATTATAGTCTAGACCTTGATGATGCCTTACTTATTATTTCAAAGGATATAAAAGCAGGGTCTGTTCTCTTGTCCAGGCTACACCATAACTGAGGTGCTTTGGGTACAGAGAGCACTCTGTCTGTCTCTGCTTTTACATTTCAGAAGATGGAGGCTAAAAAATATAAAGACTGCTCAGTTGTTTTGATATTCACATATAAATATATTTCAAATAATATCCTCTAACTAAATCTTTTTATATTGGTGGATATCGGTGCATACATGAATATGCAAAGTCATGTTTAATAACATGTCCTGTTGAATTAATGAGCTCAGAAACCTCTGTGAAAAGAGGTCCTGAGACTTAGGAGAAGGGTGCAAAAAAAAATCATAAAGAAAAACCAGTGAAATGGTGGAGAGGAGCAGGTTGATGTCAGTGCTGGTAATTGCCTAGAAAGGGATGACGAGCCAGAACCTAAGAAGTAGAGCAAGCAAGTGACCTCAAAAGAAAATAAATGGAAAGAGGTAGAAGCAAGCTGCTTAGACCAAAACAAGTTTGTTAATTCTTCCCGACTCAGACAGCCCACGTCATAATCGTTTTTCTTCCCAGAGCACAATTCATAGTAGCTAAATCCTGGAAACAACCTACATACCCATCAGCAGAGAAGTGGATAAAGAAAACGTGAGAGATACATATGTGTATGTATACATGGAACAGTACCTTTGCTCTGAATTGAAATACTGCTTTTTTTGTTGCAAGATCTTGTTGTCTGAGTAGAGGAGCAAGGGTGTGTGTGTGTGTGTGTGTGTGTGTGTGTGAGAACACACATATACACATAATATGCAGCCATAAAGAAAACAGAATTGAAGTATTTGCAAGAAAATGGGGTCACCCTGAGTCAGTGCTCAGTAAAATGGAACAGACACAAAAGATTATCATTTGCTGTCTCTTATATGAGATTGCCATAAATAAAGGGAAGAGACACTGAGATTGGGAGGCAGGAGGGAGAGGGAAAGGTAAGAGGAGGGGAAGGTGGTCAGGCACAAATTCTCCAATTGTATGTAATTAACATGTTATTGAATCGGTAATACTTTCATATTAAAAAAAAACAAAGAATGGGAAAGCTGAAACAGGACCTTTGCCTTGAGTTGGGATGTTGCTTATTGTATGCTGCAAGGTCAAGTGCTCTGAGTGGAGGAGTAGGGGCTAGTGTCTGCGATCATGCCTGATAGACAGTAGATAAGGGAAGAAGAGGAAATAAGTTCAACCAGAAGGCATGTGGAGGAAGAGGTGAGCAGGCATGGAGAGGGAGAAGTCGCCAGCCCGAAGGTAGTGATCAGAAGGAGAGATTGGTGCTTAAAGCTTTAGAGGTGGGATATTCTGGAGATGAACCCATGCACAGTTGAGGGAGAAACAGAGAGGTGAGTGACTGGAGGTAAATGGTGACATCATAGGGATTGAGAGAAGGAAGGGTCCACACTGGGGACGGATCACCCATGTGGCTGTCATAGAAATGTCAGGAAGATGGCCAGAGATGGAAAGGGAGAAGGCCACTGTTCTTCAAGCTACTGTGCCCCCAGTTGATTGTCATTACATTCTTTGAGTTAGTGACAGTACACAAGAAGAAAAGTGTAACAGTATGGTAGCAAATACTGTGAGTCTTAAAGAAGGAGGCTTTTGAAGGCAGCTGGCATATGTGACCTTCATGTTACAGTGATGGAACTGCAAGCAGAATCTGCTAGTTTCATTCTGAGTCAGGCAAAGCTGAGTTGACCTTCACTTTGGCTGGTGGCTAGGAATGCCAAGGTTGGAACTGGGCAAGTTCTAGATGTGGGAGAGTTGGTTGCCTAGGGCTCAAATCTCTTAGAGGACTCTATCCACTACCTTTGGATATGAAAGTGTGAGTCAGAGAAGTAATCCTAGAAGGGGAACAGTTGAATAGTGGATATGAGGATGTAGGCCTGAGGCCCAGTGACCTCCCAGGCCTGTGCCACTTGGAGGTGACCTGTCGCTTTAAATGTTAAACACACCATGTACTTTCCCTATGTAGGGCTGGAGGCTCTGTTGAGAGACTGGAAGCACAGACTGGGGCTGTGCAGTGGCACTGCATTTCTCTCTGCTTACATCGATCCTGGTGCCCTGGGTTTTAGAGAAACCTGGGACATGTAGCTGATGAGGTCTGAGGCATTTGGCTTGTGGCAAAGATTAAACATTTATATGTGAAACATCAACTAAGTGCTTAGGTTAGGACAGATGTGTCTCTTGAGACCAACTTTTTGGTACGGAAGTTAAATTTTTCTTTTGGTTTGACCAAGGTATTCTGGCTGCTTATGCACCTGGGATTATAACTTGGCAGGAAATAAGTGTCTAGATACAGATCTCTCTGAGGTGTATAACCCTCATGCCCAACAAAAGAAAGCAGTAAAAAGACTTTTTCTTCTTATGTGAAATCTAACTGATCAATTAACTTGTATAAAAAGGAGAAAAACAGTAAGTACGTGCACACAAATCTTCCCTGAGTTGGCAGGTAAAATATGCACATGAACACTTAGGCCACCCTTTTGAGTTTGAATTACTCAAGTGCTCTACATTTCTTTTCAGAGCTTCTAGTGAGGCCTTCTGTGATTTTTGGACTAGTTCTCTTCTTTTCTATAAGTCAAGATGAAGACAAGTCTTTGGAGAGTTTAGGAGGAAGGTGTTGCCTAGAAATTGTGGAGGTGGCGTCTCTGGCTCCTAGATGGTGGCTACAAGCATGGAATGAATGTGATCACTCCAGGAGATTATGGAGAAGAAGAGGATGAGAGAGTAGAGACAACTTCAAAGAGAACTGCTATTTATAAAGGAGAGAGAGGACTAGGAACTGTGTAAAAAAAAAAAAATGGTAGGAGGCATGTGATGTCATGGTGTCCAGAAGAAAGGAATGAGGAGCAATGACTGAGCAGCATTCCCATGCCTGCACGTGTATCATAATTACCTGGCAGGGGAGTTGAAGAGAAGATGGGCAGATGGCCAAGCATGTATAGACTTGTAAAAAGTAGCTGTGGAGAAAAGATAGAAAACAATACTAGATATGGATGGATTCAGTGACAGGAGGTTTTTGCTGTGTGTGTTTTATTTAATTGTTTCAGTTATTCTTTGAGTGCCTACGTTTGGCTAGGCCCTTTCTAGGTAGCAGTAAATTCCAATGACCAGCTTATATACAGTTACTGCCCTCCCACACCTTGCCTGTGGGTGGGAATCTCTTTCCTTCTTTCATATAGACCCTTAGACCTTCGGCAAGGTACTCACCTCTGTTTTCTCCTTTGCAAAAGACACATTGCAGTTACCTGGGTTAGATGTGGAGAGTTTTCAACAAGTCACAACACCTCAGGCCCCTAGTTCCTGCTCTGGAAACTTGAGAGGCCCCACCACATTTCTCCCTTGAAAAAGCTCACTGGGTCACTTTGGAAGGAAGAGTGGTTTCCCATGTAGTGGTAAAGCAAGTCGTGTTCTGAAGCCCTGAGGAAATAAGAATGTGGACATTCTTAGCACATTGAGAGATTTCTGGGGGTTTTAACATGAGCAGCCTCCCCTACAAGCAGTGTCAGAGTCAGGACTTAGGAGAATCTGGAAACTCAGGGAGAGCAGTTGATTTGTGGAGCACAAGAATCCCAGAAGGCATAGGGTGAAGACCTTGTATTGTAGGGAATGTGTGCGTGACTTGCTGACCTCATTTCATTTGTATATGTAATCTCTCTTTATTCCCACCCACACAAAGAATGAGTTTTATTTGCTGAAGCAAGAACCAACAATAGTGATGAGGTTTAGCCCTAAGTCACATTGATTTTTTTCTACCCTTGGCCAGAATGAGGCTGTGCAGTGCTCTGAAATATTAACACCTCACATATGCGTACTACTTCTTTATTTCTGTCATGCTTTTGCTATGGGCTGCTTCTCTGACTACTGTTCCTCCAAGTGGCACCCCCCATACTCTTCTGAGTGTTACCTGATGTTGAGTTCTCCCTGCTTCATACACTGCCCAGGACTTAGGCTCAGCGTATTTAAACCCATGTGCCTCTTGGAGATGGCAAGTTGGAGGGTTGCAGATAAGATCTGGGGTAGCATCATCCTTGGGCTGTAGGGGTTGCTAGGCCTGTTGTGCCCTGATTGAGCTCTGGAGGGTAGCCTGCTTCCAGGTATACTTTCAGTCTACACAAAGTGCAGAAATTTGGAGGGGAATAGAGTGAGCAAAGTCATATCACCTTCCAGAATGTCTTCACTGTCTATAAATAGCAGAGATTATTTGTGCTCTTCTAGTCGAGGACATACAATCCAGGAGGATAGCAGCCAGAAAAAGTGTTCTGGATTTTACTTCTTGTGCCCCTGCCCTCCCTTGGGTTGTCCCTCACTTAAACAGGACCACTTTTACAGTCCAAAAGAGTCTGTGCTGCCTGGAGCAGTTTTGGCTATTAGATAGGTATGTGAGGACTCCACAGATTCCAACAGGGCCTTTTAGATCCCTGTTTCTGGGAAAAGGGGCAGAGGCCCACCATCTGATGAGCTAAGAAAACCGGGGTTACTAATGCTCCTGTGTTGTTCTTTACTAATGGGAAGATTTAACGTCCAGGGCAGTCACTTGCATCTCAGAGCAGAATACTTACACAGGATTGACTGCACACTCATTGTTTTCACAGGTAGGCCAAAGTTTTATACTTGTTAATTTGAGAGAAAGATATCTCATAGAACATAAAGCATGTGCATGTAGATGCTCATTTCTGTTATTGCCATCCCAAGTATGATGGAAAGAGATCGAAGTAGGCTCAGGAACATCCCCTCTGGTGCCAGCTCTGCCACTAATCAGCTTTGTGACCTTGGGTATGTCCTTCCCATCCACTCAACACAGGACCCTTGCCTGTGACAAAGAGGAGGCTTGTCCTCAGAAGTGCCTAACCAGCTTTCATAACCAGAGCTAAGGTCTGAGATGTTAGAGAGGCCAGTCAGGAAGAGCAAGAATGCCTACTTGCATTGGTCCTGCTTCCTCATGTGGGTCACCGTTCTGAGACCCAGAGGTGAGCAGTAAGGCTTTGGAGTCTTATTTTAGAATGGGTTGATAAATAAGGTTGCTATTTTAAAGAGACAGGGAATCGGGATAATTCAAGTGTTTTCTTTGTGATCTGGCATTTGACATCTGTCATTATACATGAATTGACTCCTGGGTGGGATGAGAAGTGTTCAAAAAAAAATAGAGGATGGTTGCTTGCACACAGGCAGTGAGGCTTTTCTCTCTCCCTTCCCTTCTCTGCTTTCCCCCTCACTAATATTTTTCAGTCAAGTGAAGCCCAAGTGTTTGCATTATGGCAGTATCTCCTTTTGAGGAGGGGAGGGCCTGACAAAAAGATCTATCACACAGACCTGGAACCTTGCTCAGTAGGTAGTGGCAGAGCTGTTCTCTCTCCCATCATCCTCACCTACCTCCCAACCATTTGTGGGTTCCTGGTGTCTTTATTTTTATGACTGCTATTTGTGCTGTTGTGAACTTACCTGATTGATTCTTTGCCTTGGCTTTCTCTGTACTTTGACACCTTTTCCATGTGACATGTCTTGGCTTAACTGTCCCATCTTGGGCTAAATTGGGCAGTGCCACCATCTGAGTTCATGTTCTCAAGGGATATATACCATGTGTCTTTCATATTTACGCTTGTGCATGAGCCCCTTCTTGGGCCTCGGGACTAAGTGGGAAGTGTAAGCCCCTCTGGATGTATGAGTTTAGCTTATTGTTAGTACTTCTTACTTCAAGGAGCAGGTGTTTTATCTATCTGGCAGTAAAATGAGGTGACACATGCTGCTTGGTGTCCTCAATGATTCACTGTCCCCCTATCTAGATCCCCCAGACCAAAGGAAAACCAGGGGGCTGAATAATAAAGTGACTTTGAGTAGTATTCAAGAGATTGGGCTCTGCAGGTAGACTTAGTAGGTTCAAATCTAAACCCTTCCATTTTACTACTTGTGTGACCTTATATTGGCAAGTAACCTAACCTCACTGAGCCTCCATTTCCTTCCCTATATAATGAAAATCAGAATATCACTGGTGTAGGTCCCCAGGAAGCAGGCCCTGAGCTGGCAGCATATGAAGATATGGTTTAGGGTTCCATGCTCACAGAAGGTAGAAGGAAGCAAGATTGGACAGAGAAATGGTCTATCTGTATTGTCCCATGTTGTGCTAAAATGGCTGAGTCTTCTGTACCATGGGGTGTGGGAGGATCTGTGCATCTGAGGCATCTCCTGGAGTGGCTGACAACTGAAGCTACCTGATGCATTCCCAGCGAGGGAAGTGGCGGGCGGGGGTGGGGGAGTGCTGACAACAAGTGTGCCACTGATGGGGATCAGGCCGTGGTGGATCCCTCCAGTGGTGGTTGTGGGGATGGAATCCTGAATGTATGAAGGATGCTATTCTAGTGCCTGACACATGGTTGGCTTTCAGAAACAAAAGCTGCTGCTTCTGTTTGCATGGGATCTGAGGTTCTGTTTCTTCCTCCTCTTGTCCTTGGGCTGTCCAGTCCCATTGGTGTGATTTAGGTTTTTATACAGTAAAGAAAGGAGATACTTAGCTCCTAGGTGCCTGTTCAAGTCACATGTAAGTGTCTTGTAACTTAGATTGCTAAGAAAAATACGCAAAAATAGCATTATTTGGATTTCAGAATGAGAAATGAGCTGATGCAACCTCATTCTGAGGTCTTTACCTAGACGGTGCTATGAATTACCAACCTCCTATGTTCTCCTTTTACTTAACAGCTGTAGGCACAGAAACTTACCAGACAAAAACATTTTCAGGAGCTGATAAATAACAGAAGGTTGAGCTTTTTTTCTTTTCTTGGAGTTCAGTAGTGCCCCCTACCCTTTTTGGCCAAAATTGGTACTCTTATGTTGGGCAGACTGGAGAAGAATGGGGACCGTCAAGGGCCGCATCCTCATTGGGTGTCAGCCACTCCAGACACGTGCTTCAGAAATTCTGGTATTTTCAGAACTGAAATTCATTAGCATTGTTGTAAAGGAGCTATAAATACAGTGAAAGGCATTTACAAATAGACATTGTAAAATACTTACACACCCACAGTCTGAACACTGTCAAAACACCAGCTGCAGCTTCCTTACTTGGAAGGATGAGAACTTTTTAAAACTACACCTACTGTGTTTTCAAAATAGGCCCTAGATAGAAGATCATTTCAACTGAAGCCTGTGTCTGTTTTTTGGCATGAGGGATCAGGGCTCAGTTAGACAATTGGGCAGGATTCCCAACCTCCTTCCTGTCAGAATGTGGCCAGTACTATAGAATCTGGGAAAGACCTATTTGGGGTGGTGACTTCCTTTTTCTTCAGGGTGGTTTGTCATGGTTCAGGGAATCAGGCCATCTACATAGAGCCTGCTGGTGAATCCAGAGCTTCGAAACTGTCCCTTGAGCCAGAAGTTCCTCCCTGGCAAAGGTTTACCCCATGTCACACTGAATACCAATTTAGGGGCCACCACCTTGACCAACTTGGAGCAAAATGATTTTTCTTTTTATCCAATGCTGTCAGGATAGAGTTCCCCCAGAATTGAGGATAGAGCCTTTAGTAACTTACAAACTGCTTAGAAAATTTTTTTATTTGTATGCTTTTTTTATAATTCTAACAGCTGTGAAGACAAAACACCCTTTTAGCAAGTTTTCCCTTGGTAGCCAACTGTCATGGAATGTTTTCATTTTCTTAGAATTTCTCAAACAAGGATATTATATTAGTTTGCTCAAGCCACCATAACAAAATACCACAGACTGTGTGGCTTAAACAACAAAAACTCATTCCTTCACAGTCATGGAAGCTAAAAGTCCAAAATTAAGATGTCATCAAGGTTAGTTTCTTCTGGGGCCTCTCTCCTTGACCTTTAGATAGCTGTCTTCTTGCTGGTCCTGATAAGGTCTCTTTTCTGTGTGCACATCCATCGTGTCTCTGTATATCCAGACTCTTCTTACCAGGATACTAGATTGGACCCAGTTCACTCTTCCACCTCATGAAGAAACAGTGAAAAGACACTTTCTATGAGTCAGGGAAGTAGGTCCTTACCAGACACTGACTCTGCAACATCTTGATCTTTTATTTTCCAGCCTCCAGAACTGTGAGAAATCTTTCTTGTTTACAAACCACCTAGTTTATGGTGTTTCATTATTGCATCCTGAAAGGACTGAGAAAAGAAGGTTAAAAATCAGATCAAGAATGCAACTTATCCACAAGTTATTTCCTAAGGTGTATAACTTAGGAAATCATAAAGTATGCTTACTCATGTAAAGAAAACCTTTTTGGGCTTTCCTACATGTATAAAGCGTTGTAGTAGGAAGAAAAATTTGACAAAATCCTCTTCTGAGCAATAAGTGGAAAAAACCACAAGGTGCACAGATGAATAAGAATTGGCTGCAGTCAGGGTTGGGGTACAGGATGCACTGCAGGAAACAAGGAGAAGAGAGATGCTAAAGGTCTAATCACATTTTTCAAGTAGAGCAGGAAGTGACAACATTTGAAACATTGACAGTGGCATGAAGATTTGGAGGGAAAAGAGATAACAAAATGTCCTGGAATTTATTCACAAATCATGGGGCCACACTATGTTCTAGCCCCACCCTAATCTTCAGCATTTCCCTGATATTGAAATGACAGAACGAGAGCTATAGGAAAGCAAGCATATAAAAGAATAAAACAATTGAGAGTGAAAGTAATAGAGAAATAAATGTAGAAAAGTAATAAAACCCATGATATGATGAGCGCAGAAACTCATGGTGCAGTAGTCTCCTACTGCTGCTTGAAATAGGTTCACATTTGATTGGAAGCTTCCAGCTGTCAAATCGAAGAGAGCCATAGCAATTTGAAGGTTGGCAGTTACCAAAATACATGAATAAGCCACGTGTTCAAAAGTAGTCAAGTTTGCTTAAAATACATGTGATTAACTCATGAGAAAAACTGCTCCTGTCTTCCTAAACCCCATCTGATGTACTCACCACTTGTCCACCAGGGTATCACCTCAAACCATCTTCCATTTTGATTAGGGGTTAGGTGGAGGAAAACTTTGTGGAATTAATTAGACCCACAGCTTGAGTGGCCTCTCTACTTGGGCAGGGCATGTGTTCTGGTAAGTTGTGCTTCGTGGTGTGTTCCAAAAAGGATGGGGCTGTCTGGCTATGAGTGTAACTTGAGTTTAGTCTGTTAGTTTGGAGGATGAAAGAATCATATTCAATAGGCTCTGTAGCTACCAACTAATAATATTGGAGAACCCTCAAAAACTTTTTCCTTTTGGGGGACTGTCGAGATTGAACCCAGGACATTCTCACTGAGCTACATTTCCAAGTCTTTTCAATTTTTTGAATTTTGAGACAGAGTCTTGGTAAGTCACTAAGTTACCCAGCCTGGGCTTGAACATGTAATCCTCCTGCCTCTGCCTCCCAGAGTACTAGGTTTACAGGTGTGAGCTACCATGCCCAGCTAAGAACTTACTTCTTTCTATCCAAGGAAAAGAAGACTTTCAAAAATAAAAATACTTTACAACTGTGAATTCTGCATTTCTAAAACAGTCCATTCTGAAAATTAGTTTTCCCTCAGTATTTGTGAGAGGCTTGGTTCCAGGACACTCTCATTAAGGATGCCATCATTCTCTAATGCTGAAGCCCCTTATGTAAAGATGTGTAGTATTTGCATATAGCCTAAGCCCATCCTCCCATGTACATTAAATCATCCTTAGACTACATGTAATACCGATTACAATGTAAGTGCCATGTAAATAGGTGTTACACGATATTGTTTAGAGAATAGTAGCAACGGAAAGAAGGTTGTATATGTTCAGTATAGACAAAAGCTTTTCCTCTGAATGTTTTCTTTTAAAAATATTTTAATTAATGCAGTAATTGTACATACATATGAGGCACAGTGTGACATTTCAGTACATGTAGACAATATATGTGATTGGATCAGGTTAATTGGCCTGTCTGTCACCTTAGACGCTTACGCTTTCTTTGTTTTGGGAACATTCAAAATCCTACCTATTAGCTATTTTTAAATAGTCAGTTGTTATCAGCCATAGTTATGTTGCTGTGAAATGCAACACCAGGAATTACTCCTGCTTTCCAGCTGTTCCTGTACCCAGAGTCACCACCCCCCCTTCCCTCCCCACATCCTTCCTAGGCTCTGGTAGCCACTGTTCTATCCTTCACTTCTTTGAGATCAACTTTTTGGCTTCCACAAATAGCTGATAATATGCTTGCTTGCTTGCTTGTTTGCTTGCTTGCTTGCTTGCTTGCTTGCTTGCTTGCTTGCTTTCTTTCTTTCTTTCTTTCTTTCTTTCTTTCTTTCTTTCTTTCTTTCTTTCTTTCTTTTTTGAAACAGAGTTTCGCTCTGTAGTCCAGGCTAATCCTGAACTCACTATGTAGCCCACACTGGCCTAGAACTCACGGCAGTCCCCCTGCCTCAGCCTCCCAAGTGCTAGGATTATAGGCAAGCTCCACTTCACCTAACTATTATATGGTGCTGGGGGATCAAACCCAGGGCCTCACATCATTCCTAGGCAAGTGCTCTAATCACTGAGCTATGCCACCAACCCCAATATTTTTTTCTGTGCTTGACTTATTTCACTTAGTGTGATGACCTCCACTTCCATCCATGTTACTGCAAAAAGCCAAATTCCATTCTTTTTATGGCTGAGTAATATTTTATTATATATATTTATCATATTTATTTTTTCATCCATGAAAGTACCCAATGGTTGATTCCATATTTTGGCTTTCGTGAATTGTATTGTAGTAAATATTCAAGTGCAGATGTCTCCTTGATGTACTGCTTTCAGTTCCTTTGGACATATACCCAGAAGTGAGAATAATAGATCGTATGATAATTCTATTTTGGGTTTTTTGAGGAACCACCATGGCTTTTTCCATAATGGCTACACTAATGTCCATTCCCACCAACAGTTTATAAGAGTTCCCCTTTCTCCATATCCCTGTCCACATTTATTATTTTTTATAATAGTGGGTTTAACTGGGATGAAATGATACCTCATTTTGCTTCTGATTTACATTTCCCTGGTGATTGGTGATGTTGAACATTTTTCAAATATACCTCTTTTGGCCATTTGTATATCCTCTTTTGAGAAAGGTCTATTTAGACTATTCACCCATTTTTAAATCAGATGTTTTCTTTCTGATCTGTTGTGTAGTCTTAGGTCAGTTAAATCTACGGACATAGAACTCATGGATATGGAGGGTTGACTACTCTCAATTTTGTAGATGATGAAGCCCTGACAATAAAAGGTTTGGAATAAATTCCTTCCTTCTCACTACTCCATTTAATTCTGGGTCTATGTAAGGTGGTGGCTCTGAGCAGTCTGAACTTTTAGGGATGGAGAGTAAGTCTTCAAGGGAACCCTAGCTTGGGGGCCCCACCACCTTAGGAATTTGGGCAGGGTACAACGTAAAGGACCTTGTGGAGCCCAAGCCATTTCCCCTTTGCAAGTTCAGTTGTTCATGCTCTGCCTGAATTCTATTTCAACCTAGCTCTGAAAGGTCCACCAAGTTCCATAATGCACACTCGTAGCACAATCTTCACGCTCTTAGTGGAGATCAAGTCCTGGTCCACAGGTTCTTACCTCTGCTCACCCTCTGGTTGAGGGTGCTTGAGGTTGAGTCAAGTGTTTTCATTTGGAAAGTAAAGGAGACTTGCTTCCTTCCATGTGTCCTTCCTCACCATTACGAGGACACAATGTCATGCAGAATGCCTACTACCTCATCTTTTGAAGTGAGAAGCCCAGGAGTTGCCCTGGCAACTCCCTTGTTCTGAGTCTGCCAGCCTCCCTGCCCTACAGGTTTACAGATTTCCTGCTTCAGTCTTGCCTCTGCCCCCTATTACCTTCGAGACAAGGCAAACCCTGTCATACCTGGCTCAGCATAGCTTGGCCCTTGCCATCTTGCCAGCTGTTCTTCTTTTGCTTCTCCCTAGGGACTTAAGTCTTCAGCACTGGGACTTCTGGCCACAAGGACGACATCACCCACTCTTCGGTCCTTCTCACTTGTGCCTCTTACATTAATGCCCTCACTCCCTTTTCCTCCAGGGCCCAACTATAAGGATGCCTCTTTTGTATACCTTCCACCGTCAACCATACAGACCCCTAGCACATATCCAGGACAGTGACACACTTGAATTTTGCCTGGCCTTTGCCATGTAGGCCTATTTTTGTCTATTGATCTCTCCTGTTTAGACCACATGCCTTTCTATAGTAGGTGCTGTTTGGCTTGCCTCTCTCCATACCCCCAGCATAGTAAGTATTCAACAAGCATTGATTGAGCAAATCTGTTACTCGTAGTTCAATTTCAGGCCGTGGTGACCTTCAGGAGCTGTGAGATAGACTATTTCTGTAGCTTTCAGAGAACAAGTACTTGGCTTAGCCCTTTAAATTTATGGGTGAGGATCTTTTCCTATTTCTCACTGTCACAGCTCTTGAATAATCTTCTTTAGGGCTCATCTCCCAAAGAGGGTAGAAAACTGCTCTTTGGAAGGAATTTGGAGGAACCTGGGGTGCTACATGAGGAAGCTGTGTTTTGCTCATCATCTTGGAGGCCTGTTCCTGTCCCAAATGTATACTGCTTCTATCTCAGATACAGAGGGAAGTCACTCATGTCCTGATGAGCATGGGGGAGCCACCCCTGCCAGCCATCTAATTTTACAGACCTGTGCCCCAGTGCCAGCTTGCACTCTGCCAGATCTCAACTCGACACCTTGTCACTGTCAACAGCCTGGCTGATGTCTCAGCCCCAAGCCAGAGAACCTTTTTCTCAAGGTTATAAGTAACTGACCTTTGACAAGCAGCATTGGCCAAATTCCATGTTCCTTAAAAGGCAAGCTCCCCGTTTGCCAGTGCTTATTTGGCCATGGGCAGGAGCTGGCTTGGCTCCTAACTTTGTGTACTAGTGGGAGGGTTTGTGGCTAGAAGCATACTGGTGAAAAGTCATTATTAAAATAGCTGTCTTCAAAAATATGTATAGGAGAGGGGGGCATCCTGTTTTTGGCCAGTTTGTATCACAACCCATCTGGCCAGAGCCCGTTGGCTCCCAGTGTCTCCCTCTGGCTCTCACAGGCAGCAGTGCCACTTACCCTGTCCACAGTACTTTCTAAGGTGTAACAAGAAAGCTGACAGAATGACAAGACACACACCAGTTTTTAAATGTGTGGACTTGTGTTTTTAACACAGGGGTGATGGTCCAAAGATTGACTTGGCAGGCAGTGCACTATCGAGCATCCTGGACAAGGATCTATCAGATCGCAGCAATGACATCGGTGAGTAAAGATCTTGTTCTGCTTCTCTTTCCAGAGTTATAAAAGAACTGCACCTTCAAGCAGTATGATTAGAACAATCATGACCACTGAAATGCCAGGGTTCCTGCCCTTGCATGGCTTTAGGTGTTAGAATTCTGTAAAGGAAGTGATGGTGGTTTTCACATGAAAATGGAATGTCTGGGATTTTTACCCTTGCTGGCCTTAGCAGAAATACCTTGCATGGTATAATTAAAAAGAATGAATAAACTTTTCCGTAAAAGTGGACATGAACACTTATGTTCATGTTTTCCAGTGATTTGTGTATTTAGCATACAAAGGTGAGTGAGCACAAATGAAAAATGGCAGAGTTCATGGTATATGCAACAAAGTATTTTGACTTTGATTTTCAAATGAACCTTGGTATAGTATTTGCCACTCAATTTAGAACATTGGAGAGTTTCCCAAGGTTAAGACACTACCATGTGATTAACAGGAAATGGGGCTAAAGCCTCTCTGGATAAACAGAAGTCAGACTTCCCTCAGGGGGAAGGCCTGCATGGATATGAGGGTACTGCTAGTCTGGCCCGGGTGACAGCACTTTAAGGAGGTCCAGATTTAGGAACTAAAGGCTTTTTTCTTTAGCTTTGCATCCTTCAGTTATTTCTATTGTGATCATAATTTTTCATTCACTCGTATTCTATATACTATAGAAGACTCCATTTTGGAATATACCCTGTTTAAATGAAGCCTTTTATTGTGAGGTTATGATACACTCACAGAGTTCTAGGAAATGCTACAGAGATAACTGTTGGCTCTTTCTTCCCCCATTTTTATTAGAATATATATATATATATATATATATATATATATATATATATATATATACTTGGTAATTTTATGCACATAAATATCTCATCAACTTCATACTCCCTTCCCCTCCCCATTTTTTTGCCATTCTACCCCCTCCCTATCCCATCTGACTCCTGACCACTTGACTCTATTATTTATTTATACTCTGGGTTTCTCATATTAGAGAAACCATGTGATAGTTAACCTTCTGAGTCAGATTTGCTTTACTAAGCATAATGGTTTCAAGTCGTATCCATTTACCTACAAATAACTCAAACCTGTCTGTCTTTATGGCAAAATAATACTCCATTGTGTATATATACCACATTTTTTGTATGCATTGGTCTGTTGACAGATATTTTGGCATCTTCCACAATTTAGCTATTATTAGTTGTGCTGCTATTAACACGGATGTATATGTATCTCTATTATATGGTGCTTTCAACTCTTTGGGAAAGATACCCAGAAGAGGTATCACTGGTCAAATGGAATATTTGTCATCAGTTTTTAAAGGAATCTCCAACTGCTTTCTCTAGTGGTTGTACCACTTTATAGTCCCCCCAGCAGTGCAAGTGGGTTCCTTTTCCAACCCGCAACCTCACCAATTTCTATTGCTCTTTATAGAAACCATTCTTGCTGGAGTAAGGTGGTATTTCAGTGATGTTTTGATTTGCATTTCTCTAATGGCTAAGGGTGTCGAACATTTTTTCATGTATTTGCTGGCCATTTGTACTTCTTCTGAGAACTGTCTATTCATTTCAATTGCCCATTTTTTAATTTGGATCTCTGATTTTGATGTATCTATTTTCTTCAGTTCTTTGTATTTTCTAGTTATTATCTCCCTGTCTGAGGTGTAGGTGGTAAAAAAAAAAAATCCCATTCTGTCGGTTCTCTCTTTACTCTCTTTGGTGTTTCCTTTGCCATGCAGAAGCTTCTTAATCTGCTATAATCCCATTTGTTAAATACTGGGGGTTATTTCTTTTGCATCAGCTGTCCTGTTACCTGTTTACACTCCATCCATTCCTTCCTCCATGGTAACATCTTACAGACATGAAATACAGTATTGCAACAAAAATTGCCCCTGGTACAATCACCAATTTCATTCAGATTTTTCCATTTTTATTAGTTCGTGTGTGTGTGTGTGTGTGTGTGTGTGTGTGTGTGTGTGTGTGTGTAATTTGCTGTAAGTTTATTGTACGTCTAGGTTTGTGTTTCCACTGTCAGTGAAAACAAGTATTTCTGTCACCACTAGGCTTCATAGTGTTGCTGTTTTCTCACCACATCTGCTCCTTAACTTCTGACCATCAATATTGGGCATTGATTTTGACAGGAAAGATAGATTTCCAGAAAATTGTCTTGGCTGCCCGATTTACAGACAGATGCCCAACAGTTTATAGATGCTATAAGAGAACTAGAGTGTGGACTTCAACTTGCCTCTTGCCTAGTTCTGCTCCCACATGGGATGCTGTTTTCTTTCCTCTGAATCTGCTAATGAAATTGCATCTTTGCAAACTGTAGACCTGCATTTTCTGGTCTGACTTCGTGAAGTCTTGTGGTTAAGATGTGAGGTTGTGTCTGTAAATACCAAAAGTACTTGCCCTCTTTCCAGAAGCTGATTTACATCCTCAGGCAACCTTTGAAAAGCCCAGTCAGGAAGCATAACCTGACAGCCTGGGCTGATGCAATACCTGCAGAAACTCTGGTTTGCTGTAGCTTTGATCTGTTTAAAGCACCAGGACAAGCATAGCAGTGGTCAGTTGTGAATGAAGAGGAATTATCAGAATGAGCTTGATCAAATTTTAATTCTACCACTGCAGTTTGGTGTTTGAGGTGTGTTTTAAGCCACAGTGACTAATTAGTAAACTGTACATGAAGGTCATGTGGAGCTTTACATAGGAAGAGAGGTGTTCTTACCTCCAGAGTGCAAAAAACTCTGTCTTGCTAGTTAAGAGCATTGGCCTTTGACCCCTGCTTTCTTTGAGTCTGGAAATATCGAAGGTGGCTGTTGCCAAAATATAAATAGCGTGTTTTGCAGATTGACTGGCTAGCTTGGAAATCTTGGGGCTAATGATGGAGGAAGAATAAGTCTACAGATTTTCATACTATGGAAACTAAGCACCAGTTGTATATATTTAGAAGCCCTAAAAGATGATACTGAGGTTTGGTTATCTCATTTTGCCAAAAAAGCATTAGGCTTAGAACACTATAATCTCTCAAGTTAGCAACTTAATGAAAATACTGTTTGCAATGTAAGAAATGATTACCAATCAGATTCTTGAGTACCTGCTACTCAAATGCAAGGCTACCTGGACATTGAAGCTCTCACACAGGCCCTGCCTTCCATGAGCATTGGATCTAAGGCAGCAAATAAATTGTGAGATGACATGGGGGGCTTGTGTAAATGACAACTGGGTGGTCAGTGCTGATCAGAAGAAAGGATGTTCCCCAGGGACAGAGTGTTGGGACAGGTTTCATGAAGGAAGATAGACTTGCCTGTACCTTAATGTTGGATTTGCTTAGGTGAGAGTGCAAGCCTGGCTGCATTAAAGGATTTGTTCTGGGAAGGAGGGGCATTGACCTAGAAATGTAAGCAGGAGTCAGGCTGAGTTTGAGAGGAGTGAATTCATAATTTATTCTATTGACAGTGGGAACCATTGAAGACTGACACTGAGGTGACATGATCAGATCTGAAAATTAGGATAATAACTGATAGAGAACTTTGTGAGACAGATGAAGGAAAGCTGAATGTCCAGGAATCAGATTATTTAATATTTGGGTGAGAGGTAGAGAGAGCCAGAAGTAAGCTCCTCAGAGCAGGACTGGAGGAGAAGGGATAGAGGGGCAGCAGCAATGCAGGAGAATTATTGCTGGGCCTGACTAATAAATTGAAAGTCGGGAGGTAGAAAGAATTATTTGTTAGTCATGAGGTTTTTAGAATCAGGTGACTGGGATAAAAATGACACAAGTAGAAATGAACCTGTCAAAAGAAGGAGCTGGTTTGAGGGAAAACATGACAGATTTTGTTATGCATTTTGACTTCGATATTTGACCAGGCATCCTCATGTCACTGTTAGATGGTATTTCAAAGTATAAAAACTGGTCTAAAAACTGGCAGGAAGTGGAGGAAGAGATTTGGAGCTTCCTGGAAGCAATAGCAAGAGAGAATTCAGGATTGGTGTCTATGACCTGGATTTAAGTGCCACATCTACTGCTTCTGAGCAGGGTGACCTTCTATAATTACAGACACTGTGACCTTCTGCTTCCTTATGTATAAATACTAAAATCTTAATCAACTTTCTTACCTTTTCTTCCATAATTATGCCAAACCATTTGGTAGACTTCAAAAAATAGACATACTTATTATTAATGGCATTTGCTTAGAAGTGACTGCTGGATCAGGAAGATAGTCCTTACCATAAGAAGAGGAAAAGAGTAATGCAGAGTTGAGGACTAAACCCCCTCCCAGAATCCACATGTAAGGAAAAGTGGGATCATGCAACATCACAGAAGTTACAGAAGGAATGGATTTTGAGCAGAATGTCTTTAGACTCCAAGGCAGAAATACTCTTTGTAGGTGGATTGGTCAAGGAGAAAGTGACATTTTGAAAAGAGGGTGGCTCTCTTCAGGACTGCTTGTGTAGCATTTGTTCATTGCTTTTTTTCCCCCCCATTTTATTGATATGTATACGTGCAACATTTAAGGTTTACCATGGAGTTGGGCCTTTTATGCACATACGTATCTTGTAAAGGTGGCAAGGGTTTCCCACTCTCCTTTCGTCCCTCCCTTGTTCATTGCCTTGAATCAAAGAGAAAAATTATTCGTAGCAGAATGTTTTATTAGTGATTCAGACAATTGAAGCTATCCGAATGTGGGTTGTAGTGAATAGTGTAATACTGCCTTGAAAGCCATTAGAAATCATCAGTGTTAGCTATAAATAAATCTGTGTTTCCTCTTAATAAAGCTTTAATTTAAAATTATTATATTAAAATAGAGAACGTGACTTTTTCAGATCTTGCGTGGGCAGCTACCAGCATCTGTCAGCCAATAATAATTTAGGATGAAATCAATTGGTCTAAAACTAAGTTGTTGATGTCATTTTGAGATATTGTTTGTATCAAACTATGCAGCCATATTTCAAGTAGCATAATAGAAAACATGGAAGAGCTCCAACACAGGGCTGTACGTGAATAGAAATGAAAATTAAATTGTCCAGTTTTCTCTTGCCGATGGAAGAATCTCTGTTCTGACTGAATGGAAGATTATAGGCTGCAAAGTCAAGTGCCATAACATTTACTTTTATTATGCCATATATTTTAACTCCCACCACATGGAGGGATTTATTATTATACTTGAATACTGTTGAGAGATTTTCAGTTCCTCTCCCACTAAAGCACATAGCAACTGCCCGCCAGATGCGAAACAGCCTGTGGACTAAGCCACCTATTTTCATCTAATTGACTTGAAGAATGCTCTTCTCATTCCTCCTCAGTTGCTTGGCATCTTTGTTTGGATTTTTCCAGACTATTCAAATCTTCTCCAGCTTTCACCATTTCCATCTCTTTATGTCACCACTACTCACTCCCCAACCTGAGGAAGGTTAAGATTCCCCCTTCTTCAGCTATACGCACTAAGCACACTTCACGCTGTCATTAATTTGGGAGCCAATAGTTGCTACCTTAAAGTTGGAGGATTTAGAGCAGGGACATGGCTCAGAAGACAGGAAAGCTAACATCACTTCGTTCTCAGATCTGTCATGGAAGCATGTAGACTCTGGTTCATTTAGGAAATGTAAAAATAATTCCTTTATGCCCTAGGAATGCTATTAAGAGCTGAACAGTTTGGAGATCAGTTGGAAAAAGTTCTAAAATTGGGTTATAGTGGTTGTACCGTTCTGCAGATTTACTAATTAAGCTGTATACTCAAAACTGGTAAATTTTAGGGTGTATAAAATATACCTTAGTGAGGTTGCTTAAAGAAAGCAAATTGAAAGTTTCCTAACACTCACATTGAGGTCCCAAGGTGAAAAATGTATCATTCTTCTATAAATGTGGGGACAGAAGTACCCCATTTTATAAACTAGTTGTGACTACATAGAACAAGAAGCACTATCCTGGTATTTCTCAATTGTGTGTAGACCCATGTTTTATACAGTTAATGTTTTAGCTTTCTAAAATCATTTAGAAGAATTATGTGGATATGCAAATTTCTGAGGGCATTAAATAAATACTTTATACTTTTCTTTTTCCCCCAAATTATATTTTTCTTAGTATGTTATTGGGATACATAATTACATTCAACTTGAGGAACCAGTGCATGTACATGTTGCATCTTCACGTTTCCTTCCTTCCCCCATCACACCCCCACATCCCCTCTCCCTTTCTACAAAATGTGTCTCCATGCTTCCCGCCATCACTCTGATTTGGCTCTTATACTTGTTTATACTTGGGTTTCTCATATTAGAGAAGCCAGACAATATTGAAGCCTCTGTGTGTACTTCATTTCACTAGCTTAATGATCTGAAGGTGCTGCACAGTTTTCTTGAGGTCCATCTGGACACTGATACATAACTGATTACAACTGTCACAATAGAATGATGCCAATGTGTTTGAAAGGTTCAAGCATGTTTTCTAAGCATATTTGGGGTAGAGCATGCCTCTATAATCTTTGCTGCCTCTTTGAGGTACAGTTGCAGTGATTGCGTCTGAGTGATGTAGTTGATGCTAGAATTGTTGCTCCAGCATAATAGAGAGCAGATCCCCACTGTCCCCTCTCCTAGCTTCCCAGTTTGCTTGTGTTGAGATAATGGTAGCGGGTACAAGCAAGAGGAATAAAAGCAGGAACAGTCACTGCATGTCTGTCAGATGTTCTGCAGATTTTTGTCATTATCAACAGCCCTCTGAAAAAGAAGTACACTAACTTGTGTTACTAGAATGAACAACAAGGAGTAAAGCAAGCCAGGAAGCCTGGGCAAGGTTAACCAGCTCTTAGAAGCAGAGTTGGAATTGAACCTAGGTCTGTCTGATCTTGAGTCCAAACTTACAATGCAAAAGGTTGGTCTATATTAGCAGTTCTCAGCTTTTCCCCAAGTGACATTTGATGACAATGTCTAACAGGTGGTTTTTTTTTTTTTTTTTTTTTTGGCTGTCACATTATGTCGGTAGTCATGCTGCTGGCTTCTACTGAATAGAGACTAAGTGTACTGCATTGCACAGGATAGTGCCATTAGAACAAGGAATGTCCTAGCCCCAAATGTCGGTAGCGCAGTAGTCAAAAAATCCTGGCCTGTGTCAAGAGTCTGACAGTCAGTGGGTGAAAAGCTGAGCTGAGGACACATTTCCTCCTCCCCCACAAGAGCAGCCTCATATTCTCTGCAATGGTCTGTTTCATTTCCCAAGAATCTCTAAAAAACCTAGTTTGAAAATAACTTCGGAGCCTTTGGGAACCAGTGACTTCATATACAAAAAAATAAATATTAATATATTTGAAGTAATTATGACAACTGAAACTTCACCAAGGGCATGGCTATGGGCTTGGAGAGAGAGGTATTCCTCGGGTTTGTGGCAAGTTATTTACCCTAAGAAAGTGATACATTTGGAATCTGACTTTAATGTAGAAAAATATTGAATTAGAGATTACATATTTTCCAATAATTGAAAAGCTGGTGCTTATATAGTAAACAAAAGGATACCAAACATAAAATTTGATTAGTGGCATCTTAGTCACTTTGCTGTTGCTGGGACACAGTAGCTGACACCCACAGTTTCAGAGGCCTCAGTCTATACATGGTCAGCCAGCTCCAAGGCCAGAAGGGAATGGAAGGGGAAACCGCTTATGCACGGCAACTAGGAAGCAGAGACTGGGGTGGCGGGGTGAAGGTGGGGATGGAGATAAATGTAACCTTCCAGGCTATGCCCCCAGTGACCCATTTCTCCAGCCAGGCCTTACCTCCTAACAGTACATAAAATCATCAGTAGATGAGTCCATTGTTAAGTATAGCACCCGCATGATCACACAAGACTTTGGGGGGATATTTTAAACTGAAATCATAACAAATGGCAAATTCTAAGTCTGTATCCTATATAGTAAAGCTATTCAGGACAAATAATAAAACAATTCAAAAGTGACTATTGACAGAATTTTTGCTTCTATGATACAAAATATCTTTAAACAAGTGATAGTGATTAAATTCTTACCTTATTTTGTAATTTCTAATTTTTATTATAAGAAATCATTTCACCAGGGTGTGGTGGCATGTACATATAATCCTTGTAGTCTGAGAGGCTGAGGCAGGAGGATCACAAGTTTGACCCCAGATGGGCAACTTAGTGACTTAGCAACACTCTATCTCGAAATGAAAAGCGACAAAGGACTGGGGTGATAGCTCAGTGTGAAGGCCCTGGGTTCAATCCCAGTACGAAAAAATAGAAAAAAATTAAAACAACATTATTTTCTACGAGTTTCTTGGGCAGATTTTGGGCTGTTGGTTTCTCCACCCTGTTCATATTATAATATTGTATTAGAGAAATGTATATTAAAGTTCTGCTTGCAGCTAGAGAGCCACTGATTGTTTCTTGCCACATTTCAGGTCATCAAGCAAGTTCTTGGGGTTCATAGGGCATGTTATATCCTGCCATACAGAACCTCATGAGTGACATTTAGACAGGTCCAGGTAGAATAGTGACTGAGTGAACGTGTGAACAGTGAGCCACACCTTCCAGGTCTCAGACATGAGAACTTGCATTTGAAACTTCATTTGAAAGTTTAATTTCTCTTTGCTGCTACAGACACTTTCACCTTTAGACACAGCCTTAGGGACCAGAGACATGGTTATCATTACCTTAGCCGAGCAATGGCCGATATGGTTGCTATTGTAACATAGTCAAGTCTGTGTGTGGTAGTGTAGAGTGGGTGTGTGTGAACATCTGTAGCTCTGGCTCCTATTCAGGGACACAAGCCACAATGAAACCTAAATTTCTATGAGGAGTATTTGTGAAGCCATCTGTGTCACATTTGGTGACAAAAAAGAAATTGTGCTAAGGTTAAGACTGGTTGATGAAGTGAAGTGAAACAGGCTTTATTTCTTTTTGATTTGTTTGTGACAGGGCCTCACTCTGTAGCCCAGGCTAGTCTTGAACTCATTGTGGAGCCCAGACTGGCCTTGGAGTCATGGCAATTCTCCTGCCTCAGCCTCCTGAGTGCTAGTATTACAGGCATGCACCACCACACCCTGCTTATGTGGTGCTGGGGAATCGAATACGGTACTTAGCGCTTGTCTTAGTGCTTGCTAGGCAATCGCTTTAACTACTGAGCCATTCCTCAAGCCCCCAGGCTACATTTCTGATAGATTGCTTGGTAACTCAGGCAGCCCTTTGAGCTTTTTTATTTTTTTGTGGTGCGTATATTCTTTTAATTCAGAAGACCATCTATGTCTGGCCCTCTCCCTGCGGCCTCTTGGCCTTCTCCCTTGTTCCCATTCCTCAGGGATCACTGTGGAGGTCTGTGGCTAAGTAAAACCAGTCAAGCTGCCACTAGCACTCACTTATAAGGCATCTTTCAGTCCTAAAGGGAATGGGCCAAGGTGGAGGCCTCATCTTTCTCTGTCCTTTTAAGGGCCTCATTCTAGATGTAAACCAGAAGTCTCCACTTACAGATGTTCACAGATAGAGATGCTGGTTCTCACCAGAACCCAGGTGCTCACCCCACTTATACACCCAGGCAGGGCAGCCCTGGCCTCGGCAGCCATTGCAATCACTGGATTTGTGCTTATTATCAGGGGTGCCATGAACATCTTTGACATGTCACATCAGATAAGTGCAAAAGCAATATAGTGCCAATAGGCAAAGCTTCATGAAAACTATAGAAACAAAGAGCAGGGGGTCAACAAGTCACAACAGGAGGCCATGACAAAAGTTGCCTTACCTTATTAGAGCAATGTAGTTGGGGGGATGAAATACTCCAAAACAAAGAGAGCAAATAATGCTAGTTATGAACAGTGCCACCCTGCCCGAGATACCTCCAACCTGTTAGCCCTCAACTGTGGAAGGGTGGAGGGATATTTGGAGGTTTAGGAAACATCAGTTCAAATAGCTCTTGGCTTGGGGAAAGTCATGGTGCCCAGTAGTCATGTGGACTTAGAGGCAGCCCCAGAAAAGCTCACCTGTGCAAAGAGGTCATGTGTCTTCACTTCATATTTTGGTCACCTCTGTGTAGACAGGGCATTTACATTCTTCATCTAGCCTGGTGGCTTGCGTGCCTCTTCCTTTGCTCCATGCTGAAGCCTTTTAAGACTTTGAGAGTGTGAACCTAGAGTTATGCCCATGGATTTAAAGTAGTCTGTGTACAACAAACAGACTTATAGCTTTAGTACATCCATATTGTACTCCACAGAGGCCGCTGAGCTGCAAATGAATGTGGAAGCAAGAAGAGAACAGGTGATTCTCAGCTCTAAGATCCCATGTGGTATATATCTGGCTTGGGATGTTCCCTGCCCTCCAACCACTGGCTGTGGGCTCATGGATAGGCAGATCTGGCTTCCCTTTTACTTATAAATATCTAGATGTGTATATAACCCGCCATAAAACTATGCCTGTGCCTTCCTTTCTCATACTAAAATCATAGGAACAAACTGTACTTTATTAAGTGTCCTATTTTACTATTACCATTTTGTTGAATAAATTATCAAAATCCTCCCCTAGCCGTGGACTCTCGTTAAGGCGTGTTCTGGAAACCTTGGCCAAGGTTACTGGTCTGCTTAACTTTGATTCATGAAATGAGAAAAGTGATTAACAGTTGGGAAATGAGGCTGGTGGGCCCTATTAAAAGGTAATTGGGTCTGGTGATGACAGGCTAAGGACAAGGTGGATGAAGTGAAGGATGAGGTTAATGAGGATTTGAAGCCAGAGAAACCTGTTTATTTACCTTTGCAGTAACCTATAGTAACACTCTTATAACCTTCCCAGGCCAGTGTCATCTCTCCCTGAGATTCATGCTCTTTGGAATTTCACAGGCTATTTACAAAAATGCTTTTAATTTGAGAGCTGGTTAATTTTTATTTTACTACTTAAGTACGTTTTAAAAAGCAAACAACATTTCCTAATATTAGAAAGGGTATAATCTCCAAGATTAAAGATCAAATCAACTTACCTTAAAAGGAAATTCACCACAGTGACCTTTTTCTTAGTGCTTTCTAGCCTGGTGATAAACTCATACTAGTTGGCTCACACACACACACTAGTTCTTGGAGCAGGGTTTGAAAACTATGTATCCAGCTCAGAAGTGGAAATTTGAGAAAAGAATAAATCTCTAGATAATTAAAAGGTCTCAGAGGGATTCAGGTGTCGAAGTGTAGCTCAGGTCAAACATCCTACCATTAGTAGCTTGCTCTTGCATTCTCTCTCTCTCTCTCTCTCTCTCTCTGTCTGTCTGTCTCTCTCCCTCTCTCTCCCTCCCTCCCTCCCTTCTCTCTCTCCTTCCCTCCCTCCCCCTCCATCCCTCTTTATATCTCATAATACATATAATTATATATAATATGACATATATATGGAAAGAGAACAGTGTTTATAATTTTTTAATTGGCCGTGGAAGGGCTTGGGGTACAGGTCAGTGGTAGTACACTTACCTAGCATACAGAAGGCCCTGGGTTTGATCCCCTGCATCATTAGAACATCGACTTTTTAAGGGCATTTTAAATGCCTTTTACCTCAGTCTTCTTTCTTCACAAAGTTTTACAGATGAGAAGCAGCAACTCATCTAGTCTAATTACCAAGGCTGGTAGATAGTGTGGCGTCTTTGACCAGCAAAGACACCACACAGACTCACTCCACCGTGGAAGTTGACTCGACTCGACTGGCCTCTTTATTCTGCAAAGCCCAAGCTTAAATACCCTTCCATACCCACATTAACATACAATCAATCTGATAGGCTACACGTTAGCATACAAGCAATCTAATAGGCTAATATTAGCATACAATCTAATAGGCTAACTCTCCAGACCCATCACCCCACCTTGGGACTTCCTCTTTAGAACAGTCCCGTGGTTCAACACCTGATCCAAATTTCAAGTAGAACAACACCTGACTTAAATTCCAGACAGTAAATACTTCTTCGTGGAAAGGAACGTGGCCAAGGTCTGCAATGCTGAGGCTCTTGGGCCCTGAGGGCCCCAACAGATAGAACTCAATCTTAACAGTTCAAGAGGCTCCTGTTCTTCCCAGTGGAGTAAAAGGAACTCTGGACTTTGAGACAAGAGATCTTCAACTTTTGTAGTCACCTTTATTTTGGCTTCCATGTAGTTCTGAACATTATGATATTCTTGCTTCACACATGCATTAACACTTTGTGTTATGAATGCCTATTCCTCTTTTATCTAAATGAAGTGCTATTAAATAAGACAAAATGACCTCTGCATCTCACTCTCTGAAAAGGAAATAAATCATCTGTCCAGGCTGCTCATCCTGCTGAAACAGGCCAGCAGGTGCACCATTGTAACTCTCTGGATCTTGCGGGGGTTGGCTTTTTTGCGGGGAGGAGGTGCTAGAACAGAATCCAAGTGCTTGCATATGCTAAACAAGTTCTAAGCCACTGAGCTACACCCGCAGACCTGGGATTTTTAAAAATCTTTCAACAAGGGGCTTTTTCTAAGGTCTAATTGAGAGTTTTAGTTGACTTACAGTTTTTGCGTATGAAAGATTCGCTGGTCATAATAAATAAATGAAAATAATTTTCAGCATCTTTAGCCATTAGAAAAATGCAAATTAAAACAACACTGAGGTTCCCTCTTAATCCAGTAAGAGTGTGTGTGTTGTGGGGAAGAGGGGGAGTCAAGCCTAGGGCCTTCACATGAAACTACATCCCCAGCCCATTTATTTTTTATTTTGAGACAGGGTCTCATTAACTTACTCAGTTGCCCAGACTGGGGTCAAAGTTCTGATACTCCTGCCTTAACCTCCCAGAAGAATGGCTGTTATCAAAAACTCAAAAAATAACAAGAGCTGGTAAGGCTTTGGGAAAAAGAACCCTTTTACATTGTTAGTGGGATTATAAACTGGTACAACCAATATGAAAATCCAAATGGAGATTCCTCAAAAAATTGAAAATAGAAATTCCATTTGACCCAGATATATCACTTCTAGTATCTTAAAAAGACATCATGTAGCATATTCATGTATATCGATGTTTATAGCAGCATAACTCATAGTATGTAAATCCTGGATGCTGCTGATATGTCTAACCAGACGAATGCATAAAGAAAATGTATATATATACACCATGGAATACTGCTCTACCTTAAAGAGAGATAAATTTGAGGCATTTGTAAGGAAGTGGATGCACCTTGAGACCAATGAGCTTAACAAAATGAAATGGACACAGAAGGTTAAATATTGCATGTTTATATGAGAACCCAAAGTATAAATACGTGAAGGAGCAAAATTTTTAAAAAAGATGGAAAAAAGAGGGAGGTGGATTTTGAGGGAAGAGAAAGGGGATGCGTGGAAGAGGGGGCGAGAGAGTAGAAACGGGGAAAAGGAAGTAAAAATGGTCAAGATGCAGTATCTATATCCAATTTCCCAGGTTCAATGTGATTATTATGTCTCACAAATATGTACTAATAGAAGTAATTTGGGGGAAAATAAACATTGCAAAAGGTAAAAAAATAAATCTTACCTGGAGAAGCATTTTTATTGTATAATAAAGAATTTGTTTCAGTCAGAAAAAACTTGATAGCCATATGGAATTTGAGTTATTGTTAAGAATATGCATATACCCTCTGATAAAATTTTAAAATTCTTTATCTTTTAAAATGTTATGCATTTTTAAATACAAATTCTTACAGAGAAATGTAAAAGGATAGGTTGTTGGCCATCTTAGATAACTTTTGAGTTACTAAAGCAAACCCTGACACAGAGGCAAGGTGGATCCAGAGTCACTGAGGAAAAGAGGTGGTAAGTTAGATAAACTGTGCATCCACTAGCAGGTGAACTTGGATTTGAATCCTTGCTCTACAAAGTATGGGTTGCAGATTCTATTTCCTAATTAGTTTCTAATCCTTTGCTTCTAATAAAAGTAGAGGGGATATCCACTGAATTGTTTGTTGGTGGATTGTTAATAATTCTTAATGATACTAGACTGTCTGATTTTTGGTTTAGAATTCATAAGGAATTCAGAGAAATGAGTGACACTGTGATTACAAAGTTCTTTGCATTCATCTACATTTATTTATGTGAACAATATTTCTTGGCACTTATCCAAGCTGAAAAGCAGTAATAGAGTTGATGCAAACTGTCTCATTCTGATATTAAATATTAAAGCACATACAGAGTTTAGGAGGAAAGTCCCCTCAAATTCTACTTTTTCATGCTTTAAAATTATAAAGATGTGATAAATATGTATATAATGTGCTTTGATTATATATATTACTATAGTTTTAATGATAATCTAAATGAAGTTATTTTTATCCTACAACCTAATGATTTCAGAAGAGAAAAAAATTACAAATTTCAGTTTATGTTTTATAGCAGAAAATTATAGTAAAGTAATTAAGAGTTAAAAAGCACATTGCATTGAAGTGGAATTCAGGAGCTGATGAAAGAAGTGTGAATTAAGGAATAAAGGGAATGATGTAGTTTCCAATTGTTCAAATCTTACAGTAACTTAAACTGCATGACGGTGGTTGTTAAACTGCTGTGGTACTGGGATGAGGATGTAGCTCAGTGGCAGAGCACTTGCATGGCATGCTCAAGGCCCTGGGTTCAATCCCCAGTACTACATCTGGAAAAAAGAACCCCTACATTGCTGTGGTACTCTAAAATATGTTGAATACCCTTAAAGCAATATGTTGTAGTTTAACGTATCACCATTTAGAGCTCAATAGAAATCATAGCCTTTGTTACTGAAGCATGTAAAATTGTAGATCTCAACTTAAAATATGTAAGGCGGATATACTCTAGTTTCCCCAATTAGTTTAGGATGTATACTAGCAAAACAGTCTGAAAGCCACAGGCCTCAAAAAGGTATCATTTTAGATATTTCTGTGGGCTAATTTCCAGAAGCAGTATTGATTCATCTGAAGGTGTACACATTTATATTTTGCAGTAGGTATTGCCAAATGTCATTACAGAAAGGTCATACCAATTTAAAATCCTGTAATAGTATAACTACTGTTTCCATTGGAGATGTACATTATTTATTAAAACATTTTGCAAAGCAGCTTTGGGCCTGTAGTAAGCAATTTTTAAAGGAATGCAAATGTGGAAAGCCGTTTTCCCACACTTAACATTGCTCATCTTCCATCCAAATGAAATCTCAATGCTGAACTTCAGAAAGATGCGACTCTCATTCCCTAACCCCCTTAGGTCCCCATACTGTGATTACTAATTTCATCTTTTGCCTTTCTGCCATTGTGACAAGCAGAATTTGCAATTACACATATAAATCTGTCTCTTATGATGGGTTTTGAGGTCTGCATGGGCAAGAACCGTACCTGTGGTTTTCATCCTTGCATGCCCCTATGCCTAGCTCTTTCCTGGTTCTGTGTATGCTCAGTAAATGTGCACTGAATGAATGGACTGAGTATATAGGAGAAAACATACCAACTTGTGGGGTTACTAGGTGTTTATTGCCACTAAGCCGCATGTGACTATTTAGAGCACAGAGATTAGAGTGCTTGGCTAACAAACATAAGGCCCAGAATTTGATTCCCCAGCACCATTTAAGCACACCTGTAATCCCAGCACTTGGGAGGCTGAGGCAGAAGGATTACTTTGAGTTCAAGGAGAGAGAAAGAGAGAGAGAGAGAGAGACAGACAGACAGACAGACAGACAGACAGGCCAAGTTGTACTTGCCTTGCTCCAGGCACTCAGTAGCCACTTGGAGCTAGTGACTATCATACTGAATAGTACAGATACAGATGATTTTCACAAAGTTTTATTGAACAGTGCTGATATAAACATTTCTACTTCTTTTTTTTTTTTTAAGGCACAGCCTTCCACTGGAGTGCAGGCTTGTCCTGAACTCAACTCCTGGCAATCCTCCTGCCTCAGCCTCCTGAGTGCTGGGGTTACAGGCATGTACCACTACGCCCTGTTTATGTGGTACTGGGGGATTGAACCAAGGCCTTGTGCTTGTTAGGCAAGTGCTCTAACCATGCACTATTCCTCCATACCCCATTTCTACTTCTTAAAACTATCCATTGTACCTGGCACAAAATGCACACTTAATACATGTTTGAATTAACAAACTAAGCTCTCTCATATTCTTTTTTGTTTTAATTTTCTGTTTGTTCAGTTTTTGAGACAATTTCTTGCTCTTGTAGTCCGGACCTATGGACTTGTTCTGTGTTCCTAAACACACTTTGTAGCCCAGGCTGGCCTCAAGCACATGGCAATCCTCCTGCCTTACCCTTGCAAGCTTATGTGGTACTGGGGTGTTGAACCGAGGGCCTTGTACTTGCCTAGGCAAACACTCTAACCACAGAACTATGCCCCCAGCCCCTCTCATATTCATTCATTCTTTCTTTCTTTTTTCTTTTCCTTTTTTTTTTTTTTTTTTTTGAGACAGGGTCTCACTCTGTAGCCCAGGCTGCTTCTGAATTTACTATGTAGCCCAGGATAGCTTTGGATTCAAAGCAATCATCCTGCCTCAGCTTCCTGAATGCTGAATTACAGGCGTGTGCTGCCGCGCCCAGCATATTTGATATTGGAGAATTGAACTCAGGGCTTTCCGCTTGCCAGGCAAGCACTTTAACCACTGTGCCATTCCTCCAGACCCTCTCATTCTTGAGTTGTATTGAAATTACTTAGTACTAAATAGCCACAGATTTCCTCACCCTAACTTGCCTAACACCTTACATTTCTTGCCAGACATTTCCTTAAAGAAGAACAGCTCCATTTTTATCACATTGAAATGAAATAGGGGGAAAAAAGCAATTTGTTATTAGAGTACAGTGTGGAAATATACATTTCCTAGTAATTTTTCGTATTCTAAAAATTTTCAGAATTCAGTTAGTTGAATGGGTAATGAAGCCATGTATATCTGACGTCTTTCTCATATTCATAGTGGGAAAAGTATCCCATGGGGGTTAATCTGTATTTGGGGACCTCGTTACTTTCTGGTAGTGGCCTTGAGCAAATTTTTAAACCTCTAACCCTCCATCTCTTCCCTTGAGGAATTAGAGTAGTGCCCCCACAGGGGGCTGGAGGAATAGCTCAGCAATTAAGTGCTTGCCTTGCAAGCTCAAGACCCTAGGTTCAATTCCCCAGCACCACATAAGCTGGGCGTGGTATTACACGCCTGTGATCCCAGCACTCGGGAGGCTGAGGCAGGAGGATTGCCACTAGTCCAAGGCTAGCCTGGGCTCCAGAATAAGTTCAGGAGCAGCCTGGGCTACAGAGTAAGACCCTGTCTCAAAAAAAAGAGTAGTGCCCACACAAATGGGTTTATGTGAGGATGAAATGAGTGTGTGTGTGGCATGGAGTAGAGGGGTGGCTGCATGAGGACTCAAATCTCATTCACTCTCAGCAGCTCGTGTCCTGTGAATGTCACACATGGATTATAAAGGCAAACACAATAGCTAATGCTCTGTCCTTGTGTTAGAAACGGCACGTAGAAATCTTCTTGTCCAAACAAAGGATGGACTTGGGAGGCATGGACGACAGGGTATGAAGCTTTAATTTTATTTTGCAAAAGGGTGTCACTCCCACGTGCAAGTGGAGAAGGAGAGGACCAAGCATGGTCGGAGGGAGCTATATTCCTAGCTTGCAAGGCCCTCCCCCCGCCGTTTCCCATTGGCAGGATTCACAGTCTTCCCGGGAAGGTCTAAGACATTGGCTCAGGGCCACATTTATCACAATGTCACATCCTAATCCCTCATCCCTCCTTCCTGCCTCTGCCTGGTCACCTGATCGGGTATGGCGCGAAAATGTAAAGACCCACCATCATGAACAATGTGCCACCGTTGCCGCTAGGTGACGCTCACACTTGCACAATTTGGAAGGCGTATTTTCCTAAAGATTCTCATCATTGCTCATTTTTCCATTGGTGACAATTAACACAGGTGTTCCTCTGAGCCCCAAGGAGGGGCCTGTCTTTGGTCTGCCCAGATTTTCCACACTAATCAAATGAATGATTTGCAGAATGAGATTTCCTTTTTTCTGTCCAGCATGCCTTATGAGGCCACTTTATTGCAGAGAAGGTACCTGTGGCCTTGTGGGTTTAAGGTTTTCTCACCTAAAATCTAGAAGAAGAGTAAGAGGAGGAGGAGGAAGAGGAAGAAGAAGAGGAAGAAGAAGAAGAAGAAGAAGAAGAAGAAGAAGAAGAAGAAGAAGAAGAAGAGGAGGAGGAGGAGGAAGAAGAGGAGGAGGAGAATGAGAAAGAAAGAAAGAAAGAAAGAAAGAAAGAAAGAAAGAAGAAAGAGGAGACCTCACTTTGCTTTTAGATCCCTGTTCTGAAGTCCCACAACTCCATTAATGGTGTATGAAAAGTAAAATTTTACCTGTGTAATTTCAAAAGGTTTTCACATGATATTTTTCATTTACAAGAGGATAAACCTGATGGCTCAAATAATTCTTTCATTTTTCATGTGGAAATCTGAAGCCCAGAAAGGTAGCTTGTTAATTTATTTGATAATCATTTATTGAATGCTTACTGCAAGCCAGAAATGATGTCAGGCTTGGGAATATAAAGATAAAAGCCACAGCTTCTCTCCTGATTGCTGGATGAGACAGAGAAGTCAACAAGGAATGTCACCTCAGGATACTAATTGCTGAGATCAGAGCAGTGGGTAAAACAGAGAGCACCCAGGCCAGGCCTTAGGGTTTGGTCTTAGGGGTCTCAGTTGTGGTGCAAAGCCTCCATGGCACAGAGGGCGTTAAAGGGATGTACTCAGCCACTTTGCATATCTTTCTAGTGGCAGCACATGGTAAGGACCCAAAGTGAGAAATGTATTATTACAGTGGTTCAGGCACGAAATTCCCTCAGCCTTAATGATTTAAGGTAGGAATGTGGAGAGGAAGGACTGGATTCCAGGAATACTGGGAGATAGTGATGTCGCCAGGCATCTGCTGCAGCAAACTTCCATTCTAGGGCTCTTTTTCAAACCCAGAGTATTGAGTTATAATGAGTAAACAGCCATTTAGGAACTTTCACACAGCTTCATTGGTGACAGCTGGCCTGTCTCAGACTTTAGACTATTTCTCTTTGTTTTCAGTGCCTGTACTTTAGGTCACCTGTGGTCACTGATACCATTCCTCTTATCCATGGAAAATGAGGCTACATTTTCTAATTGAACCAAATAGGGTGTGACAGGAGTTCATGGAAAATGGCAATTTCTTGTGCCATGAAGAGTATAGGGCTCTTTCCAAGCCAACTTTATCATGTCCAACATGAATTATCCCCATGTGTCCACAGAGGGTTTGTCTTCCAACTGTCAACAAAGCCAAGAGCCTGTCATCCTTATGAAACTTATTTTAAAAAAAACAGTGCTTGCCAGTTTAATAGTTTTAGACTAGTTTGTGGGCATTAAACCCTTTTTCTATTAGGAGGAAAAATTCCCAGCCAGGCTGAGAAAGCTCATATCGAGTTTCAGCTTGATTCATTTCAAAACCACCATGAAAATTGGAACATTTTCTTTGCACCACAATGGGTTAGTCATGGAAATTCTGCCTTAATCACAGCTACCGTGGCCACAGTCATGGGGAGCATGGTCTGAGCCACTAAAAAGTTTTGTGACAGTATTGAAGTTTGTCCCCTCCTCTGTCAGAAAGCAGAAGGACATGGCAGTTCACAGTCTGTGTAGATGTAACAGGGTAACCCAAGGTTCCCTTTTCAGCACATGACCTCATATTTGGTGCATCTTTTTCCTTATGGCACTTTGATTTGGTTACTGTTTCAAAAATGGCTCTTTACAAGCTAAAACTGTAGAAAGCTAAAATTGACTGAAATGTGCATTAAAAGGCTGAGTGGTTCTCCCTGAGGGACTCTGACCCTCTTCTTACTCTTGAGTGACAGAAATGAGGCAGTGTTCTCAGCCATCTGTCGTGGAGATGCTTGCTCACTGTGGCCAGGCTCCAATGTGCATGGGGCTTTTTACTGCAAACCTCAACAAGTAAAGTGAAATGGGCCGGCCACGCTTTCTCTGCAGACATGGCACAGAATGCTGCCTTCTGCCCTGCAGCTGCCACCTCACATCCCAGTAGGAGCCACCTCCCTTAGCTACACTCCTGAAGTAAGAATGTTTCCTTGAAGTGCGTTGTTCATTCATTTGTTCATTCTTTTTCTGAATATATTAAATATGTTTTTCCAGGAATGTGCTAGACTTTTTGAACGTAAAGGTAAGTTCCTGCCCTTCTGGGCCTCACAGTCTAAGTGCAGGTGACAGATACTGTGCCTCTGAGTCATCCTGAAAGCATAATTCGTTATAGATCAATACCTAAAACATAGTCAAATCCTAACCCCATGGGCAGACTTCATTATTTCAGTGGGCTGAGGAGAGTAGGTGAGGAATGAAGATAGTGCCTTTCCTGGAGTTGCAACAGAAGTTTCCTGATGTGAACTTGCCCATCCCTGCATGCCAAGTCCATCCCAGGGTGGGCCTGTGTCTGTCTCATATGCTCCCCCTTACTCTGCCATCATTCTCCCATTCTACTCTTCATCTTGGGTCACTTCTTCCACCTCTGGGACCTGTTGCCAATCATCAGAGCCTTTGGATACCACTTCCAACAAACACGAACGTCTCTTTTGCCTCTCAGATTAGGCGAGTACTCCTTACCCTGCATTAGAGGACCCCCATTCTGATGAGATTTACTCCCTACAGCTTGTCCCAGAATGCTCTCTGCTCACTGGGTTGATTCCCCATCACTTACCCGTGGTCTTTCCACTCGGTCAAATCCTTATGGCCCTTCCCTCCCCCTAGCCTGCAGCCTCTGCTAGACTGGTGCTGTTCACACTTTGCTGCATGTTCACATCACTTGAGGGACTGAAACCTACCCATGCCCAGGCTGAGTCAATCTCCAGGGTGGGATCCAGGGGTGAGGTGACTTTTTTAATTGTCTACATGGCTTTGCTATGCAGCTGAGGTGGAGGACTGGAGTTAATTAGCCTTTAATTGTTCTCTAATCACTTCTCCCTGCTAAAGTATTGCCTCCAGAGTTTTTTTTTCCCCCCCTGGGTAGAATTGGGGTGTAGATTGCCCAGCTCAGCCCCAGGACTTCCCAGCCAAGGCCCTTGGCAATGGCCGTATTTTCCACCCCTTGCCCTAGCTGTCTGCTCAGCATCTGCTCTTCAGTCTTGTATTCTCATTGTTCCCAAGGCTTCCTCTGCCCTTCATTATGCTTCCTGCCCTCCACAGCTGCCTCCACACTCCATCAGCAAACCACGCAGTCCTCAGCCTTATTCTCTTTTTCGAGAGCTGTTGAGGCTCTGCATGATAAGCTGCTAAACTCATTATATGTAGAGTGCTGGCAAAGATATTTGTGCAGCACTTTTCTATAGTAGCAAAAACGGGAGGGGTGTTAGCTTTCCATCACTCTGACAAAATACCTGACATAAGCAACTTGGATGAAGAAGGGTTTATTTTGGCTCACAGTTTCATAGATTTCAGTTCATGGTTGGCTGGCTTCTTTGCTGTGGGCCTGTTGAGGGGTAGGTCGAGCATTAGATAGAGAGGTGTGGTGGGAGAAAGCTGCTCACCTCATGGTAGCCAGGAAAGAGAGAGGGGAGAGAGGAAAAACAGGCTGGCAGACACACACACAGAAGGAGCTAGGGACTAACGATACCCTTCAAAGGCACACCCCCAGTGACATATTTTCTTCAACTGGGATCCACTTCCTAAAAGCCCATTCAGCTGCGAATAATCAATTGATGCATTACCACCTTCATAATCCAGTCACCTCTCAAGGCCCTACTCTGAACACATGAGCCTTTTGGGGATACTTTAGATCTCCTACCATAGCCAAGGGAGAATGACTTGGAGACTAATTATCTAATAGGAAATTGAGTAAATAAATAATCACACTGCCACGGAAGATTATACAGTAGTCAAAATATTTAAAGTTTTTTTTAGAAACATGGCACAAGAAGTGAAACAAGCAGCATGCAATATCACATATAGTATGAACTTCAGTATCTATTTTTTAAAAAGCCTGAAGGAAAATATACCAATTTGCTAACAGTAGTAGTCCTAATGTGATAAGATTATAGTTGACTTTATTTTGTTACAGTTTTTTTGAATTATGCGTTGAACATGTGTTGCTTTTGTATCAGATGAAAAATGATTTTAAAATATTACCTGCAGGGATATTAATATCAGTTAATGGCTTTTTGCATCAGTCCAAACTGTGTACTGTGGAATTTTTATTTCAGACAACATGGTAGAAGTGAGTCCCAGAGTAGTCTGGGAAGGAGCCTTTTAGGAAAATAACATTCTTTAAAGGAAAGGGCCCTAACAGGGTCAGCCCAGGGAGCTAGCTATGAAGAGATAGGTCCCAGCAGTTGAGAGCTTTTCCCTGCCTAGCCCAGGTTCTTCTGGCACCCTGATGATCCAACTAAAGAGGGCCCTTTGAAGCCTCACTCAGGTGTTAGGTGCTGATCCATTCCCAGTTGGTCTCAGAACACTACTGATGTTTTTCTTTGTGCCATCTTTGCAGATTGTTAACAATTGATCATACTTGTCCTTCCATGATAAGAAAGGTAAATTGGATAATTATTCATTCGCCACCAGGTGCCAGAATAATGTCACTTAGTATAATCCCAGATATAGTTTAATGGCTCTTCTTGACCAGTGATTGTGTTTGGTTTTGCCTAGTCCACTAGAGGAATCAGTTTACGGGCAACACCTGTTCATGAATAGAATAAAGCTGTCACACAATCAGAACACATTTTAACCATCAGCAAAAGCGTTCTCCTCATTTAAGGGGGAGCATGTGATTTTATTTTTAAATCGTCTGTTCTGATTTAGCATATTTGCAGTTGTGCAGGTTAGGATGTTTTCAGCTTCAAATACGGAATATCTGATTGAAATTGGCTGAAATAACAGAGTATTAACTAATTTCACATGACGAGACGTCCGGGCGCTCGATCATCCCAGAGTTTGTGGGCAGCTCTTTGGAGTTGTCAGTCAAACTCATAGCATTTTTCTGCTCTCTTATTTTCAAGATTTCCAAGAGTGTTGGCAATGCCTTCTTTTATGGTCCTGCAATGACTGCCATAGCTGCAGGCATTCCTTACTCACAGAGTGGCTTCCCCAGCAGAAAGGAAGTGTGCCAGTAACACAGAAATTCTTTTCATTCATGTATCTTTCAGAGATTCTTCATAGATTTTTGTTTGTTTCTCGGTGATCCAAATTGGCTATAGAACTATATCTAGACCAGTCACAGGCAAACACAGATCAACCTAGGGCCTGGGCACATTGGCCTGAAACAAATCCGGGGCTTTGTTAGAGGGAAAAGAGTGAAGCGTTTGATAAAGCAGCTCCTTCCCTGCCATGTAAAACATTGTCTACTTGTGGGAAAGAAAAAGGGTGTTACCCTAGTCACTAGCAGTAATGGTGCTCAGGATCTGCCTCTTTTTTTTTTTTTTTTTTGCCAGCCTTTTCTTTGAGCATCCTCCACACATTCACACTTGGGTCATAAACCTCTAGAGCATTATAAAACTAGGTAACTCCTTGGTTGATCAAAGTAAAGGCAGAGGCCTCCAGAGCCGTACCAGAACAATGAGTGATTTTCTGTTCTGAGCATTAGTTAAGCTGTCTGAGGGCAGAGCCCATTTCTTCTGTTTGCTGGTGTAGCTTCAGTATCCAGGGCTCTGTGAGGCACTGCGTAGTTGCTCTCTAACTGGAGTGAATGAACAGGCTGGTGACCAAAGAAGAAAATGTCTCCATTAAAAAAAAAAATGACTCTGGAAGCATAGTGGGACTGGACTCTGAGTTGTCTGGAGAAGTAGAAGCTTGTCTCCTTCTCTAAGGATTTTACTTTCTAACAAGGCAACAATGGATGGCAGACCATTACGATCCAAGCAGAGGAGGAGCCTGCCCTGTCTTCCTGTCTTTGGAACCAGTGAATGGCATATTCTTGCTGGTGGCTGTTGCACTTTGTGATAGCTGTCTTTTGTGTCAAGACAGCAAGAATGTTTTATCTACTAAAATGGACTTGGATTTGTGGAAAGAAAGAGGACTCCTCTCTTAATCCTCTTTCCGTAGCTTTTAAAAGATTTATAGATATGGCTGTTCAAGGGGAAAAAAAATCATGTTTCTCTCTTTTGCTTACTAACTTATTAAACTGAAGAGGAAATAATTATTCCAATCAGCTTGGACCACCTCTATTGACTGACCAAATGATGTAAATAGACTCTGTTAAGGATGAAGGTGCTTCAGATGGCAAGGAAGGTTATTAAGCAAAGGAGGCTCTTGCAAGATATTATAAGACTTTTCTCCCATTTTTGCTCATAAAATGCGATTTTATTCTCGTTATAGACCTAGAAGGTTTTGACTCCGTGGTATCATCTACTGAGAAACTCAGTCATCCAACTACAAGCAGACCGAAAGCTACAGGGAGGCGGCCTCCATCCCAGTCACTCACATCTGTAAGTGTCTCCTGATCAAGTCTCCTTGCTTCTATACAGCCGGAAAGGAGGAAAGCTTGAACTTCTAGCCAAGCACTCTTCTGTAAGTGGCTGATCGAAGACACCCCCTCAGGAGGAGGAGGCTGTGAGATACATTGCCAGCTATTTCAACTGAATGGGATTTGAGAGTCTTCTTGAATCAAACAGTTTTTCTTTCTACTTATTTTTGTGCTTTGCCAGAAAGATTATCACTCTCTCTTCCAACCCTCTCTTCTTCTATACTGATTCTTGTTTGAACCTCAAAGGAAATTGTTAAGAAAAAGATGCTATATTTTTTGGGTTTTTTTCCCACATTTTATTGATATGTATACGTGCAAAATTCAAGGTTTACAATGGAGTTGAGCATTTTGTGCACATATGTATCTTGTCAAGGTGACAAGGGCCTTCCCACTCTCCTTTTGTCCCTACCCCTACGCACCCCAACCTCCCTCCTCCCCCACCCTACTCCCCTCTTTCATTTTGTCTTTCGTCTTAAGTTCCATAGGTGTTGTGATCTGGGTCTCTCATATCAGAGACCATTCGATGTTTCACCTTCTGCTTCTGACTTACTTCACTAAGCATGATGTTGTCTAGTTTCTTCATTTGCCTGTAAAAGCGTCCACGCTATTGGACTTTATTGATGCATAGTATTCCATTGTGTATAAATACCACAGTTTGTGTATCCACTGATATGTTTTGGTGTACTTTGGTGCCTTCCATATTTTTGCTATTGTTAGTTGTGCTGCTGTGAACATGGGTATACACGTATCTCTGTTGTGTGTTGTTTTGGCCTCTTTTGGATATATTCCCAGGAGGGGTGTCGCCAGATCAAAGGGGATGTTTATTTCTAGACTTTTAAGAGATCTCCATACTGTTTTCCAAAGCGGTTGTATGAATTTACATTCCCATCAGCAGTGCAGAAGGGTTCCTTTCTCCCCGCAGCCACACCAGCACTGATTACTATTTGACTTGTTGATGTAGGCCATTATGTTTTATGGTGAGAAAAGGAAAGATAGGCTGGTTTAGTTGGGACTTTGCCACACCAAGCTCCATTATTGCAATCCTCCATGGAATCTACTCAGACCTTCAGGATGGTGTTTTTACGCTTATAAGATAGCTGATCACGTAGAAGAGACCAATCAGAACACCTGTGATAATCTACTGGCTTTTTTGTTTACATCATTTTCAATAACTTATTATTGCAAGCCTGTTACATATTTATTGTGCCAGATTCAAAAACACAGTACATAATGTGCAAAGTAAGTTGCCTGTAATATTGCCCCAGAACAAAGAACTGCTAACCTCTTGCTGTCTACTTTAACTTTTTTAAAGAATTCCATGTGTATATATAAAATGATTTTTTTCAAAAATGACTCACATATTACACATTGTTTTTGGAACTTGCTTCCTCCCTTATACTGTACACCTTTCTCCCCAGTCACTACCCGTTCTTTCAGAACAACACATTTGATGGCTGCCTACTACTGTTCTAATGTGCACATATATGACAATTTAGCCAGTGTTCTATTATTGAATATTTATGATGTTTCCAGTTCATTATAAACAACACTCAGATAAATGCCACTGTAGAAAAATCTTGGTGCTGCTCCAAAATTATTTACTTGGGTACAGTCTTTCTGGAAATGCGTCAAAGGGAAGTGCATACTTTGCTTTTGCCATAATTTAGAAATGTTCTTTCCACAAGGTTACATTTACCTTCCACAGCAGTGTGTTTGTTAATTTCTTTGTTCATTTGTTCTGCCAATCATCTTTCCATTTCTGTCGATAGATATAGATAGAGATATGGATAGCTAGACAGACAGACAGACAGACAGACAGGTAGAAATACATCATGTTGCCTGTCCTTGTAGCTTTAAGGGCGTATAAGCTCCGCCCTGATAAACCAAGAAGTTAATCCTTTGCAGGTTTCCCAGGATACTTTCTCTTCTCACCTATCACTGATCCCACCTAAGTTGTCATCATTCAGAAGAAAAAGATTGCAACTTCTTTTGAGCCTCTTCTCTCATAACTACTGACTCTGGAAGTGTGGTTTGAGTCATCCTATTTTTCCTGTTTGTATGAAACAAATGTAACTTTGTTGTTGACACCTTTTTTGAGAGAAAGACTTGAAAAAGCAGCTTCCTTTTTTACTCTCCTGTAAGTTCTGTGACAACACTGCCTTCTTTCCTGTCCCCTCTTCATACCCTACCTCAACATGCACATATATACACTCCATTTCGTTCTTAGCATCTCTACATTTCAATTTCTCAACCCTCTTATGTCTAATCTATACATGCTTCATCATTTTTGTTTTATTTCCAAAATCCCCCAACTTTTCAAGGTTTAGAAGAGCCTTGTGTCTTCCAGAATTAAATACAAAGGTTCAGATTATCATCCCCCTTTGCAGCATGCATCTTCTGTCTTGAAGTTTGTGAAACAAGTAAAGGCATCTCATCTTCACCCTGCTTTTAACCTATCTGGTTTTTTATTCATTCAAAAAATATTTATGGACATCTATCACCTGTGCACTGGATACTTAACAAGTGCTGGGCCAGGTACCAAGGATACAGCTGGGAATGAAAACTGTGTGGTTACTGCCTGCAGGAAGCTTATGGCATTGTATAGAGAGTGATTTTTTTTCTTGGTAGACTTAAAATAACAGGATACATTTGTGCTTTAATGGGATATAATGACCATATTTTCCTCCCATCCATCCTTCCTCATTTGGATATGCACATTGAATTCCTATTTACTGTCCTTGCAGGTGGTACCTGTGGGGTTTTCATAGCAAAATGGAGTTAATAAATAAGGACATAATTCCTAAAAGGCCACTTGGGGGAATTATTAGGAGACAAGCCAATCTTGATTCTCCTGCCTTGGGTCATTCACTCTAATTAAAGCTGTTTATGTTTATAGGCTGCAAAGAGCCAAGCTTTGACTGGAAGCTTAAACAACATAGGTTTTGTAGGAAGAAACAGGTTTTTTAAAATAAAATCTGAAAATGAAAGGATCTAGGTATTGCATGGTGGTTAAGCAATTAAGCCTAGATTAATAAGAAAGTTTGGTGTGTATGTGGGGAGGGGGGGATATTTTAAGTAATTGGATTTTCGGGTTACAGGAAAATTAACAAGACCTCTTAAAGCAAAAACTTTTTAAAATTTTCCCTAAAATATATTAGGTTTGGCCTTAGTACATAGAGTAAACAGAATACATAGAGTAAACAGAAGAAAACAAACAATGTTTGTGGACATAATTTTTCCATAGTGACATCATATGATGATACTAAGAAGGACTATTTTTCTACCACAAAGGCAGACAGATGCGGCTGAATATGAATTCACTCCCAAGATATGTCTGGAAGATTCTTTATTCAAAAAGCCTCCTTGCAGTAGGAACTCTTGTTTTTATTTACTTTGTTTCAAAATCGGGATATTCTAACTTTGGATTCATTTCTGACCAAGTGAGTTCTGATGAATTGGTCCCCATTCATTCAGCTTCTTGATCTTCACAGTGATCTTCTCAGGGAGGCAAGAAAGACGGGGTATCACCCCCTATTTTACAGAAGATGTGCTGCCACTTTGTAAATATACTTAGCAAATACAGACTCCAAAGTAGATGTTGGCTGACCACAATAATAAGGACAGAGGTTGGGCAGCAGGTACTGAAGGAGAGAGGAGCTAGGAGCTTGTTACTCGAGTAGGCCAGGTTGTGCTTTCAGGCCACAGAAAAGCTTATCACTGGACCACAGGCCTAGTGGTCCCTTGCCTCTAGCAACGGTCCCCTATCAGACAAGTTCTTTAGGGCACTTCAGTGTGCAGCAGATTTTGTGGTCCTGGAAAAGTTAGGAAAAATGAGAAGGGAATGAAGGAGATGAGGGGCAGCTTCCTGTTGACTGTGTGTTCTTCCCTGCCAGACTACCAGCCCCTAAAGGCAGAAACCACTGATAGGGCTGTATTACTGTGCTCAGTGCTGGGCACACACTTACAAATGTTGGGGAAAGGAGAGAGGGAGCAGAAAAGGACAGACAGTGGATTTCTGCATAGATGAAGCAGTGATAGGCATTGGGGAAATATCTCTGCTTTCAAAAACCTTGCTTCTTAGTCCCAGTCTTTCCATTAACCAGTTGTGCGACTATCTCTAGTACACAGATAATAGCACACTTTCTGCCTCAGCAGGTTTAGGAGGAGACAGACAAAATAGAAGTGTCAAGTGCTTTGAGAAGCATACAGCAGCATATTAACAAAAGCTGTGTCAGCTAAGGTATGATTCTGACGAAAGCATTTTCTTTTGGCTTTATCCAGTCCTCCCTTTCAAGTCCCGATATTTTTGACTCCCCAAGCCCCGAAGAAGATAAAGAGGAACACATTTCGCTTGCGCACAGAGGACTAGACGTGTCAAAGAAGACTTCAAAGACTGTTACCATATCCCAAGTGAGTGACCAGCCAGGGTGAGGTGTCCCTGCCCTTCCATGCATGTGCTAACATGGGTTATAAACCAAACAAGAATAGATAAACAGACAATGCACATATCTGCCATTATTTAGGAACAGTGATCACTTTAATTATCAAATCCCTGAGGCACATTGCAGAGTCTCTGAAACTGGACAGAATCGCAGAGCTAATTTCAGTTGTTAATTTTCGATGTTTTCTCTTCTAGCGATATCTCTTCCTCGTATTGTCACATACACAAATACACAGATTTCTCACCACCCCCCTTATAGCCGAAGTGCTTGAAATATCTAAACAGACTACCTTAAATACATTCAGTGTTCTGCCCTTATCTCATAGATCTTATCTTCCATGTTCAAAGCAGGTCAGAAATTCTGGAAGACCACAACTATGAGTAGCTAATATGATCTCATAAAGAAAAGAAGATTTGGATTCATATTCTAGGATAAGCTTGTAGTCTAAAACATTTTAATTTTATTTTATATCAAGGAAATAGTATAATTAGTTTGTTTGTGTGAAATAAAGAAGATATTGTTTCTGGGTACAGCAGTATGTACCTCTAGTCCCACCTGCTGAGACTAAGCGATTGCTTGATTCCATAAGCTGGGGCCATAGAGCACAGTGGTAGAGAATTTGCATAGCATAGTAGCCTGAACAAGGCTCTGAGTTAAATACCCAGAATTTAAAGAAAAAAAAACCTACTTCATTTATAAACTGAATGCAGTATTTGATGAGCAAGTACCATATACAAGTTCTTTTTTTTTAAATTCCATTTAACCTACTAAGAAAACATAGTCAATTGATATTACTTTATCATAACATTAATAACTTCTTCCTGTCTAAAATCAGAAAACTGTATTCATTTGAAGCAGAAATTAGCACAAAAGAATCAAAGATGGTATAGGATTTTCCTTATAGATTCAAGAACTTACCAGTAGGTCTGTACAGTACATGAGATATGATACTACAAAACAGATCAATTTTAATTATCCACAAAACCAAAGCATTCTTTCTTTATAAAAGATTTCCTTTACTAAACCCCGATTTAGACTTTTTCTGAGGACTATCGACTATCGGTATAGGAGTTTCACTTTTTCTGACATCCCTGGGCCGTCTCTACAGTGACATCTACTGGTGAACAGTGACTTTTCATGTTTCTGATTTACGCAGTTGATTCAGTTAGTCCATTTCACTTCCCTGGCGTTGTCTATTTGTATTTTTCATTGCTTCTAGAAATTCCACTTGAACTAATTTGGTCAGGGAATGTGATGACCCAGACTCTGAAGGCTTAAAAAGCACTTGGTAGAAGGAATGGGCCAAAAGAGCTAGTCATGTAGAAAATGCCCAAAGAAGCTTTGATTAAAGACGTATCTGTACGGAAGTCAGTCAGCACTGTGGGCCTTGGTAGTCATGAGAGATGCAAAATGATGGAGGGTGGGAAACAGAAGAAAGCATGAACCTGGGCGTAGGTCATGAACAAAGAAAACAACGGGAAAGCATAAGTCTTAAGACTCAGGGAGCCACTGTCAGGGAGCTGGGAGGAAGGATCCGACTGATGGTAAAGGAATTAAATCTCAGTTCTGCCAGTCTTTAGCTGTGAGACTTGGGAAATTACTCAACCAGCCCACTAAGCATCAGTTTTCCTGCTTGGTTAAATTCTTGTGCCAGTTGATCCTTGTTTAAATTGTGGAGCTGGTGTCCAGCATGCAATCAATGCTCCATAAATGTCAGTTCCTCTTCCTCCGTACTATCGCTCCTCCTGACAACAGAGCCCAGGCTGGCAGAGTGCTCTCGCTGGCAGCAGAGAGTGCTTTTCTTCAATGGTAACTTGGCAGAGAAAAGGCGAGCAGAGAGGCTGAGAACGATGGCCCATCTGCTTTTGGCTCACTCTGCCCAGTCTGTGCCTCTAGCACAGCCTGAAAGCAGACTCTACCCTCTTGGTGCTGTGCCAGCCAAGCCCCTTCTTGGCAACTGCCCTGGGGTAGCCGGCTGGGTGCCTGCTGCTGGAGGGAGTCCTGTGGCCACGGTGCCAAGCCTCAGCACAGGACTCAGCCTCTGCCCTGTTACTCATCCCCACTTCACTGCGTCTGTTTCACTATTTCACCTCTTCCTCACCGGTCTATCAGTTCACTTTCTCTCGCGAGTGTCTCCTGCATGAGCCTTCCAGATGCCCCTCTTTTCTCTCATTCAGCATAGTCCCATGCCCTGTGCCCTCCCAGCTTCCTGAGGACACTTCTCCGTGAGGCTTCCCGACCTCTCTTCACCATTCTGAGCCTGGACCTCTGTTGGTTCTTTCCTGCAGTGTATTGTGAAGCTCAGTGTCTCATCCATCTGTGAAAGAAAACAAAATCCTCCCTTGATCTTTTCTTCTTCTCCTAAGTCTGCTACATGAGTTCACACTCTCTCTTCTGTCTTCATTTCTTAACCAAATTTCTGGAAAGAGTATTCAGTTTTCCAGGTACATTCCTCACCTGTCATTTAGTGACCCATCTGCTACTACTGGGTTTCTGTCACCAAATGAGCCCCACTGTTTTCCTTCCAGCACCTTTGACCCACTTCCCAACCTTTGTTTCTTTCTGGAAACCTCTCCAGGGGCTTCTATAATGCCAGCCTCTCTAGTGGTTTTGTTCGATCTCCTAACTACTCTGCCCCAGTTGTCAAGAGCTCTCCCTTTTCCCCTTGCCTCTTCAATTTTGGAATGTTCCAGCTTCAACCTTTGGGCCTCTTCTCATAGCTTCTGCTTCCTTTAGCTCAGCTCATCTATTTAGTCACTGGCTCTGACCACTAGACACATCCCCTTGACCATCCCTCAGGCTCCTAAACTGCAATGTAAAACTGAAGTATATTAGCCTTCAACCTGTCCTTCCTCCCCTGAGAAGTGCACTGTCAATGCCTGGCTCTTCCCTCTTCTCCCATGGCCCTTGGTCTTTACTTCCTCTTTCACCTTCTTCAGACTGTCCAGGACCTCATCGTGTTAGTCATGGCTTATCTGCTTTCTTGAGGGTAGGGACTGCACCAGTATCACCCACTCAGTTGCCAGCCCAGCTCCGGGAATGATGCTTTGTGCTTTTTGTCATGTGCTACCAAATTATCTTCTGTATTTTCTTGGCCAATGTCGAGGTCAGACCCCCCACCCCCCCCCCGTTTCTGTTTTCCATTGTGTAAGAGTCTCCCAGCTGTTCTCTGGTGCTCCAGACCTGCTGCCCCTTTCTGTAGCCAAAGTGATTGTTACCATGTATTAGGGCTTCATTTTCAATTTGCCCCTTTTCCCTCCCCGGCCTTACCCCTTCTCCCTAGCTCTCTCCCGTCCCCTCTGACCTTCTAGCCATGCTTTCCACTGATACATTTTACTCCTTAGTCTCTAGGCCTTTGCCTAGGGCCTTCCTTCCTCCTACAGTTTCTTTGTCTAACCACATCTCTTTTCCTGTAAGACAGGGCTGCCAGTTGCTTCTCCCCTCTACCTTCCCTCTAGGATTGCTGGCCCTTTTCTGTGTTTCCAGAGTTTTCTGTGCTTCCTCCCTCTTGTGCAGTCTTCCCCCTGATCTGCAATGTGCTTATTTGTCTGTCAGTCTGCATTCTGCACGCTGCTGAGGTCTGAGTTTCCTGAGGGCCAGGAGAATGTCTTGTTCACTTCAGAGTTTGTGTGAAGCAGGTAGGCATCTCTGTTGTGTATATGAAGCCAGTCGAAATGTTTGTCCAGAAAAAAAAAAGATCAAATTTAAAGAATGTACAGGCAGTGCTTTGTGTCTTGTAGATGATGGAGAAATTAGTGGGTGAAGTATATATATCAGAGGTGGGGACAGAGTTACCAGAGAAGGGGGCTGGGGGCATAGATCAGTGGTTAAAGTGCTTGACTGGCAGGTTCACGGCCCTGGGTTCAATTCCCCAGTACCACATAAAAATTAGCTGGGTCTGGTGGTGCACACCTATAATCCCAGCACTCAGGAGGCTGAGGGAAGAGGATTGCTGTGAGTCCAAGGCCAGCCTGGGCTCCATAGTGAGTTCAGGACCATCCTAGACTACAAAGCAAGAGCCTGTCTCAAAAAAGAGTCTGACTCACTAGGACAGGGAGGCACTGTGCACAAATCTCTGGCTCTGAAGCCTCTCCACCTTCCCTTGTCACAGGTGTCTGACAACAAGGCATCCCTGCCTCCGAAGCCAGGAACCATGGCAGCAGGTAGCAGTGGGCCAGCCTCTCTGTCCTCAGTAGTGTCCTCGCCCCTGTCATCCTCTTTGGGAACAGCTGGACACAGAGCCAACTCCCCATCTCTGTTTGGCACGGAAGGAAAACTAAAGGTGGAGCCTGCGGCCAGCAGCCAGGCAGCTGTGGAGGAATTAAGAATGCAGATCCGTGAGCTAAGGAGCATCATTGAGACCATGAAGGACCAACAAAAGTGAGTGTCTGGAGACCATTTCCAATCACCTCCTAGGTGGCCCTCTGATGGGCCAAGATCATCTTCTGAAAGCTTCGGTTCCACTCTGTCTCAGAGATTTGGGCCAGGCCTCCCCACTGATGGTGGCAGTAGTGGTAGACATAGAAGTTTATCCCAAGATGCTTAATGTATACTTATACTATGCTATATGTTTTATATTCACCTACTATGTGTTGGAGAAGAAGAGTTTGGTCATAGGGTGTACAGGGATGATTCAGTTGGATACCTTTAATAGGCTACTAAGATGAGCATTCTTGAAATCCCCTATAAAGTACAATATTCTGAGTTAGTCAGCTTTTTGTCACCATGACAAATATCTGAGTCAATCAACTTATAAGGAAGAAACGTTTATTTTGGCTCAGTTTCAAAGATTTCAGTCCTGGTTTGGCTCTGTTGACTTTGGGCCTGTGGTAAGGCAGAAGAACATCCTGGCAGGGGGCATGCAGTTGAAGAAACTGCTCACCTAATGACAGCCAAGAAGTGAATTGAGATAGGAAGGGATCAGGATCTCCATAGTCCTCAAGGTCACACCCTCAGTAACCTGACTTTCTTCCACTAGTCCCCACCTTATAAAAGTTCCATCACCACCCCATAGCACTACAGGCTGGTGAACAAGCCTTGAACTTATGAGCCTTGGAGGAATATTCAAGATCCACACTATAGGGACTCACAGGTGTAGTGGGCTCTGCAGCCATTGGTTGTGTGTATGGCCAGGCCTACAGGGCCAAAGGAGGTGTGCTCCCAATCCAGTTCTATCTAGTTCCATCCAGTTTCATCAGGTTCTTCCACTGGCCCTACAGGGGAGGAGGCTGGGAGTGTACCAGAAGCTCCAGTGGCAGGAGAAGCAGTATCTTCCATGCAGCACAACTTCTGTCTCCTCCCATGCCACCAGTATCCACATCCACATGCCCAAATGCCACTTCCAGCCTTCTGCTGCCACTGATGCCCAAGAGGAAGATCAGCTTGGCCCAAGGGAGAGCAAAGGAGCAGCCCAAGAGGAGATAGGCATGTGTCAGCTAGACCTGCTTCTGCCGAAGTGGAAATGAAGCCTGAAAAGGCAGTGAGAAAAGATAAATCTTGAGACAAAAAGTGCAGCAAAAGGGAAAAGAGAAGCAAAGGGAAAAGAGCTGAAGTGACAAACCGAGGGACTGAAGTAGAATAACTGTTTGAAAAAGAAACAAACAATACAGGGCTGTTTAGATTTTCAGTATTTGTTTTAAGAGTAGTGTACAAAGTAGAATGTCTATACTGATCCTCAGCATGACTAATAAAATCTCAATAACAAGAACAAAAAGGATCCGAACTATTGTACATATACAACTCCTTAAATAAATACAACAGCCAGCTTTTCTTCTAGCACTGGAAAAATTGTAACTCCTTCAATTAGCTGTCAGTGTAAGTAATTTGCCTGCATTTGGGGGTCATAACATATGAAGAATAGGAAGGAAATATTTAAACCTGAGACTTTACACTTAACATGTTCTCACCACACGGCTTAGGGGTCTTTCTCCATGCTGGCCTGCAGGCACAGCTTGCCACGTCTCTCATCCTTGGAGAGTGCTGGGATGCAGGAGAAAAACTTATGAGCAGACATAATTGTCATGTATCCATATCACATGGAATGCTGTTTGCAGTGGCAAAGCTGGTAAAAGGATTAGATGTAGTTATCACTTATCTGAGGAAAATGAGGCTCAAAGAGTTTAGAGATTGATTAGCTCTTCCCTGACGGAATCAGAGGAGGCATCTCATGGAGGCATTTCCTGAGTTGAGTTTTGAAAGGTGATCTGAGATTGCCAAGAGCAGAGCATGTCAGTGAAAGGAATAACCCTCAGACTCACAGGTATGCACGGACGGGCTGGTGGGTGATCCCATCCCCGAGACCTGGCCACTTTGGATCACAAGACATGGGAGATCTAGTCAAAGACCCGCTGCAGTCATATCCACAGTCCAGGCCTTGCAGAAATCTTGTTACCTGTTTCTTCCTATGAGGGTGCAGAACCCTGAAGTATTTTGGGGTCATACAGACACTCTGGAGATTGTTGGGGTAAGCAAATTTATTCTCTAAAGGTTTTTCAAAACTGTTACCATACATTGGGATGATGGAGTGACTGTGTATGCAGTGTTTCCCAAATGCATTGTACTTAATTGTAGAACCTTTTCCCACCCAGAGCATCCTTCCTTTTCGTGGAACTCACTTTGAAGAATATGGCCACTCAGGCTGGGTAGTGTCAGATTAAATTGGGGCCTCTTGGACTGACTTCTTTACTAAAAGAGATTCTTGGAATAAACCTACAAAACTGGTAGGATAGAACTTAATAGGGTTCCTGGGGCCAGCCAGATTACCCTCAGTTCCTAAAAGTCCTCAGTTCCTGTGTGGCTGTGAAGGCTACAGGTTTGAGTATCCAAAATTCCCATTCATGTCTAGGCAACATGTGTCTCTTATCTAAACAGTAACTCTGTCACTCCAGACATCCCAGAGCACTGGTTCTCAGTGTTCTGAACAGGAATATCATTGAGTAGGACTTGTTTTCATCTAAGACTTTGACCCCTTACATTGTCTGAGAAGTGCCCAGAAACTACATTCATGTCTGAAATGGCTTGACCATGCATCTGAGCATATCTCTGAGTGCAGAGCCACCTATGTCTTGAAGCCTGAGAACAATTGGCCAGAGTATTCCTTCCTCGGCCAACATCTTTTTGAATCAACACCTTGTGGTAGACCTTTTTCCAAGGCCTAAATGTTACACATAGCCTTTCTCAGCCTGGCCTTCATGCATAGGATCAGTGGGTCCCCATCATTGTTCTGTCTTAGTTCTTGGTATCACTTTCCTTTCAGGATTCAAATCATGTCTGTGCCAACTCCCCATTTCCAAGTGTGTTGTGTGCTCAGAGACAAGCTCACCGTCATGTTCTGCCCTGGATGTTGTCCATCAACTCTGCTGGCTTTCTTCTTCCTTGGAGATTTATGCCTGTTCTTACTGGCTCAATACTTAGTCACTTTCTTTGGACCACCTTCCACAACTAACTTCCCCTCCCCAGACCATCTGGAGCTTTGCCTGCCATAGTCTTTTTGGGGTTGGGACATGGGTTTAAAATCTTATGCCTTCTACTTCTTCCTGAGCCCTGAGTGCTACCCGCTGCGATACTAGTGAATCACAGCTGATTAATGTCAGATAATCCAACACGTTGACAGCAGCAGTACTGGGACACTGTCCTAAGTATAGTGACCATCATGGTGCTCATGTGAAGTGAGCAAACTACCATATTTATAGTGCTGTTTCTAGTCTTTGATTTTTCCAACCCAGTTTGTAGAAAGATACATGTAAAGTGGAATGGAGTATTTGGTGCCTTAAAATAGAAAACAGCTTTCATACCAGAGAATGGATGGTTGTAGTATCCTAAATATAGAGCCTTGATTTTGCAAGATGATTAACTTTGTTCCACTTTATTATTTAAAATTGGAAAAGGTATTTGGCTGTGGATCCTAACTGCTGTCTTCTTTTAAACACAGTTGTCATATTGTTCTGTTATTTCATCTGCAAGTTTTAGGGTCTTATTTTTTGCAAGATTTTGTAAGAATGGATGAAAACATACCAGTAACCTATTAATAAATTAAAATTATGTGAAAAATTAAGGAAATATATATGGAGTTGTAAAAATGTCTGTAATTAAAATTATTGTATGATTATATTTGAATACCAGTGATTTTTGTTATAAAGGAATAGTCAGAGGAAAGATAGAATATGAGCCTAAAGTTGGGCATGGTGGTGCTCACCTATAATCCCAGCACCGGGGTGGTTGAGGCAGGAGGATTGCTGTGAGTTCAAGGCCAGCCTGGGATACGTAGTGAATTCAGGACCAGCCTGGACTAACAATGCAGGGCCTGGGGGTGGGCATAACTCATTGATTAGAATGCTGGCCTAGCGTATACAAGGCCCTGGGTTCGATCCCCCAGCACCACATTTTAAAAAATAGCCAATGTGGTGGTGTACACCTGTAATCAGGAAGGCTGAGGCAGGATGAATGCCATGAGTTTGAGGCTAGCCTGGAGTACAAAGTGAGACTCTGTCTCCAAAAAAAAAAAAAAAAAACATAACAATGCAAAGAAATATGCTTGTTCCATAATGTTTTTTTAAAGGCTCATATGGAGTTTGCAGTAATAATAAGAGGTTTCTTTTCTCTTTTTAGAGAAGTTTGCGATTTTGTTTAAACGTTTGCCACTTGCTTTTCAGACGAGAGATTAAGCAGTTACTGTCAGAATTGGATGAAGAGAAGAAAATCCGGCTTCGATTGCAGGTGGGTCCCTCGGTTTGCTGCCCGTGAGGCATGGGCTCAGTTGAAGGCAGAAGCAGAATCAGGACTTCATTTTGAAAATAACAATTTTACTTCTCTGAAGATTTAGACATACCTTCTGTGACAATTTTCATAGAATTATATTAATTGTATAGGCTTCTTGCCCATCCTTTCCCAGGCTGCAGAAGTCCTTGTGGAAAGTAAATATTACTAAATATTTTCTCAGTTGGACTTTCCCATTTGGAATTGGTATTAACCATCTCTGTGAAAAGTCTTTCAGTTTCTAGGAGGCCTTAATATAGTAACTGCCAAATAACATGGCACTGAAGAGGTTCTTTTGCCAGCTGGATCCTGTCACTTGGTCATTGGGACTTCAGGAACCACAGTTAGTCACACTTGATGTTTTTTCTTGGTCTTAAAATATAATTACACAATATTTCTTTTTACTTTTTCCCTTATGGCCATGTCAGTCCTTCCAGGACATCTGAGCTCTGTCCCCATCCGGCCTCTGATCCAACACTGTCTTGACCAAATGATGGAGAGTGCATATATTTTCCAGATGGTCACAGGTGACATTTCAGCTTTTATTTACTTGGCACCATTGGTGTTGATCTGGACTTATACTGCTTAAGAAAAGATAAATAACTGTTGGCCATCGTTTGGGGGTGTCAACACCTCCTTGCGCCAGCCACAGCTGCCTTCTGATGCTATTAGATGGTCCAGTGTGTCAGAACCACCTGCAGTGCCCTGTGGCTAGGAAACTGGAATAATTGCTGCATTTGACAAACTTTGGATCCTAAGAGCCTGAAAATTAAGATGCCCACCATGTCTTACTGCACACTGCCTGAGTGCCTGAACTTTAGGTTTTTATCATTTCTGGCACTGTTAATTGAGTCTTCACTCGGACATCATTTCACCTCTAAAATTGTCTCAGTCGTTTTCTTTCCATAAACCAGGTTAATTATCTTTCAGCTTCTGTGAAACCAGCCAGTTCATTGCGATTTTGTTCGATTTGTTTTCCATTTACAGATGGAAGTGAATGACATAAAGAAAGCTCTTCAATCAAAATGAATACTTGATAACTGAGATATTGCATTATTCATCCTGAGTCCAAGACTCAAAATTTTCTTCCCCAAGCCAAAATAATCTTGTGCCAAAAGATTAAAGGTTTGCCTCAACATGTCCCTGTTTGAAAGATTAGCACAAAATTCTTGATAGCACAACACAAATTCCATCCAAGAGGAGAATCTTCCCCATGGTGTAGTCCTGGGTCTGGCACTGGTTGTGACTTAAGAGCAAATTGTGCTAAAAGCTTTTCTACCTTGAGATCTCATGCAAAACGAAAACTCAGGCAGTTTAGTCCATAGTGGTACTATTTTGATGATATTTTCCATTAATAAAATGTAATTTCAGATTATTCGTTTACCAGCTTTATAATTTTATGATCTTTTAATTGTGTTTTGTCACAGATGCCCCTAGTGTTTGTACTACACCTAGTCAGAAGCGAGCATCTTATTCTTTTGCTTTAGGCGGAAAGCTGCTTCGCTTTGTGTTCCCCTTTAGGATTCTATTACATATGCAATTTTAGGTCCAACCCATCCCTTCCCCTGCCAGCAGACCCTACCACCCTAAGAGAAGTTTTAGCTTATATATGATGGTATATTTGCAAAAAGAGAAAGAGAAAATCTGGTATTTGCAATGATCTGTGCCTTCTTTCTACCACCCTCTTGATTGGAGCTTTTGTGATGCAGCTACCATGATTCAAAAAAATAAAGAAATGAAAATAAAGAAATAAAAATCTGCCACTTATCCAAGTCCACTAGAGGCCACCGACTTCACAGCTTCTCCCACCCTAGCCAAAGGTCCTAAGAGAAGACAGCTGAGAAGATGAGTGTGTGCTGTGGTGCCAGCTGTGACTTTCCAGTGTCCTACTTTTGAGTTGTTCATGAGACTAGAAATGTCATCCCTGCTTGATTTTTCATTAGCCAAGTTAAACCTCTGCATCCTGTCCTTTGCACCTTTTGCGTGAACAGAATATGCATTATTAAAGCAAAAATAAATAAAAGTAAAATGCAAATAAAAATGGGGGGGAAGTTGTATTATTATTTCCTACACTGGGTTATCTGTGTGTGTTATTGTTTAAAACTGTATTCACATAATGTCATTTGCCTTGCTCACTGCTCACTTGTAATCCCTTCCTCAAGTCCAAGAGAATGGGAGGAGGGTCTTATTGAAGTGTAGCCACTGGATTGTTCTTGCATTTATGGAATTGCTTTTTCCCTTCCCAAGGAAATTGATGTTTGCTTGTCTGCTTTATCTTTGTAGCACATTAACAGTTCAGCCTTAGACTGTATAAGACTGTTTTCTCATATTTTGCTGAAAATAAGGGGCATACTATATTGCAAACTAGTGGAGGCCATGATCCCTTAATGATCCCCCTGAGATGTCTGATGTATTTCTACACAGCTGCTTCATCTATTTCTTGAAGATTTTTTTTTTTTAGTGAAACTACGGAACATCAATGGATTGCAAAACCACAACAAATGATAACTGATGACACTGAAGGAATGATGCGAAGAAATCACCCCTTTGTCATCATTGAAAGTGTAACAAATAAATGTCTTTTACTCTGTTCTTCCTCCCTTCCCGTCTTGCTGTTGCCTGCAAACTCATCCTTTCTTCCTGAGGTCATTACGTCCTTCCTGGTATTTACAGAGCCCTAATGCCTTGGTCTTTCCGAGTGGAGACAGTTAAGGGAAGGGAATATATAAAGAAAGAAACCTCACACCCTTCATGACCACATCTGGCTATATTATCATCTCAGCAGCCTTGGTCTCAGTGTGCTTGGGACCAGGAGTACTAAGTTTCCAACAGCAATGCAAAACATTCCTGTACCCTTTGACTATTCTAAGCATTTCTGCATTAAACTTGAAGCCTTCAGAGATTTCCCACCACCTAACATAAGAATAAGGATTGGATTCTTTGATGTTTGAATTTCTCATTTACACCCAGAAAATCCCAAATGTTATAGTTTTATATAATGTGTTTACAGAGTAGAATTGTTAGTAATTAAATTCAGAGGCCAGGGAAGCTTATGTGGCACTGGCAACATGGAATGTAGAGAGGGCTGATGTCCCCCCCTCAAAGAGGCCATTGGCTTCCTTTGTGTAGAGAGAGGGAGAAGCTATAGTAGAAACAGAAGTTGCCATGTCCATCTTCGTTATTGCCCCTGGGGTTAACCTTCAGGATGATTCTGCATCATGGAACTGGATAACTCATTGCCCCAACAGTCACCATCTTTACTCTTGACAAAATGGACCCGTCAAGAATATTGAAAAGCTTGGAAGTATCACTGTTGAAAAAAAATTCTTTTGCATTCATCATGGACTCAACCGGGCACCTATGGAGATTATTTTTTTGCTTCATTTTCTAAAGTTGTATTTAGAAAAGTCTTAAGTATTGTGCTTTGTAAAAGAAAATGATTAAAATGAAATTTTGTGAAAATATTTTTGTTCAAAGTTGTCATGGTCCAGAAGGAATGATTTCTTGGAACACAAGCCCTTTTTTATTTTACACAATTTGACTGCACTCACAGAAATGTCCTTAGAAGGTAACAAATAATCCATTAGTATCTGTGCCTGTGAATTGCATTTTTAAAAATTGTTCAATTTTTCTTTCCTATCTAAGCAGAAAATGCTAGTTAGGATTTTTTAGTGTAAAACATTAAATTATCATCCAAATAATTGTGTAAATCTACTTTCATAAAGTCTTCAAGTTATTTTTGTACAAATTAACATGGAGATGTTTCAGCAGCAAGAGGATTTGGTGAATAGTTTTTCCCTCCGACTTTGTACAAATGAGAACTCGAACAGAGTAATGTGTGTGTGAGTGACCAGTGTTCAGTGTGACTGATTATGGCATCTAACAGAGTGAAGGCTGAGTGCTTAGGAACTGGCATGGGGATGAAGATGCTGCTCCCAAACTTTGCTTGACAAGGGCCAAGGCAGAGAAAACTCTTTGCCATTAGGAAATGTCAGTGGTGTAAGGGATGATTGGGATCAAGTCTCTAGGGGATTAATCTTGCCTGTCATTCCCAGTTTTGACCCTAGGTTGAACCTTAGTTATCAATCCATGGAGTTGAGGTGGTGCCTGATTCCAACAAGAACCCATGAAGAAGATACAGGTCTCTGAGAGGGGTTTTATCTCATGCCTTTTTACACAATCCCAAAGTGAAGTGGCCAGGGTGACAGCCTCTTTCTACAAGCTTCAGTGTATGCTTATCATGTTTGTGAACTTGGAATTTACATTAAATTTGATCATTCCTTTTTCGTTGTTGGAGCATGCATGTCTTACTTTCTCATTGCTGTGACAGAATAACCAACATCCACAATTAGGACTGTTGCAGAAAACACTAAACTCAGCGGAAGCAGAGAGGTCAAAAGTGAGAGGAAGATTTATTGCACGATGAGGCCCCAGGCTTGGAGCAGGCTTCTTTTATACTTTTTGTGCAAGGAGGTGGTGGGGAACATCTATGTAGCATGTTTGCTTAAATTTCTTTTACAGATTTACACAAAGCTTACAGAATCACACTGACACGTTATTCCGTTTGTCCTTGCTCTAATCTCACTGCCTGTCCTGTCCTTGGGAGACAGCTTTGCAATTTAACTACTTCAGGCCCAGTTAAGAGGGGGTGACTGCTTCCCCAGAAGTTTCAAGCACAGTCAGAGGGGCTCCTTCCAAGGGGATTTTCTACAACATGACCATTGGAGGGGTTGTGTCAACTTGTTCAAATTGGGAAATGCCCAGGGAAGAGCTTTCAGGTGTGTATTGTTGACTCCTGGGCCAGAAAGTGAGGGAAGGGACACCCACCATGGGTGTGGAATACCCAACTGGCAGCTTGCAGTTGAGTAAAGGAGGAAAGAAACATTGTTGCAGCCTCTTCTTGAGAAGGCTCTGGCTTTGCCTGAGTCAGTAAATATCAGCTTTTTCCTGCTTCACCTTGTCTGAAATGCTGTGAGCAGCTCTCCAGCCCCTGCCACAAGTTCCACTATTGCTAGCTGCCTATGGACTGCATGAAACCTAATACTGTGAGCTAACTAAATCTTTCCTCCCTTAAAGTGTGGATGTTGGGTATTTTGTTACAACAAGAAAGTCAGAAATTGGTTAGGGTTCTAAGAGAGGCAGAGCTAATAGAATTTAGAGATAAAGGGGATTTATTTGAAGGGCTTACGAGTCTAAGGAGACAGTCCAAATTGGCCCCGAGCATGTGCAGGAGCTAGAGGGACTTGTAGCTGCTCAGATTTAGGCCAGAAGGACACTAGTCCAAGACTGCAAGACAGCCATTCAAGCCTCCTGTGAATTGTTTTTAAAAGAAATACCAGAGACTGCCACAGAGATTAGTGAAGTGAAACAAAGTATAGCAGGACTGTGTCTTCCTCCTGCACGCATTTCCTGTCGCCCACACCCAAGGTGAGCACCACTCCCCCACTTCCAGGCCCCCAAGGCAACAACACTCCTGAAAGCTCTCCAGCTTACCCACAATGGGCCATCTTCTGATCCATATTTTTGCCAACCAACTAAAGAAACTAGTAATGCCTCATGTAGATTCACAATCTGCAGTGTTAAATCCAGAATCTCTGCTCAATGGGCCCATATACAGAAACTGAGCGTGATCCAGGTATGTTTCTTCCACCATTGTCCCACACTCTTAAAATCCATTCCCACATCTGTTCCCCAGACCTCTGCTTATAAGAATTAGTAAACTTAAGTTTCAGAAGGAAAAGCTGACTTTATTGACAAATGGTCTAGAAACCATGTGTGCTACTCCCTGGGAAAAAAGTGTGTTGTCATTTTGCACTTGTCCAGATACTTTGCCCGAAACTGAGATTAAAATCAGTGGACTACATAATCCAATTAGCTCACAGTTTCGCAAGGCCTCACGCCAGCCCACAACAGTGGAAGCACCATAATAGAGGTTGGAGAGGTGCTCATGGTGTTGCAAACAGCCAGATGAGGCCCATGCAAGGCTAGAGCTTTCCCAGGAAGCTGTGACAGTGTTTCTTTCTTTCTTTTCATAGCTCATAAATCAATAGCACACACCTGAAGGCTATGTCCTGGAGCCCGCTGTGGGAGGCTGAGGCAGGAGAATCTCAAGTTTGAGTCCATCCCCCGCAACCAAGCAACTTAGTGAGTCTTGTCTCAAAAAATAAAAATAGCTGGGAATATAACTCAGAGTGAAGGCCCCAGGTTCAAACCTCAGTGCCGCAAAACAACAAACTAAACCATGAGCAAAATCAAGAGCACTCATCAGCCTGCTGCAGCCGGAGGTCAGTAAGACAGTGATGGTGGCACCTGGATCCCCTTGGGTGCCAGTGTCTTAATGTGTGAATGAATGAAGAATCTCAAAGCTAGGAGCGCCTTGGCCCCAAGAATTGCAGCCTTCAGCTATTTTTTGATGGCTTTCTCTCTGGGATCATAACCCTCCCCAGCCCCTTTGTTTCCTTGCTCAGAGAACCCAAATCAACCAGTGCTGAGATGGCCTGCATCTATAATCCCAGAACTCTGGAAGCCTGAGGCAGAAGGATGGCAATTTCAAGGCCAGCCTGAGCAGTTAAGTGGCTTGGCAAGGTCTAGTATTAAAAAAAAATTTTTTTTAAAGGGTGAAGGTGGGAGTGTGGATGTAGGGATATAACTCAGTGTGGAGACTGCAATGTCCTCTACCACATAAATAAGAAATGGTGGTACAGCCATACAGTGGACTGGACTTATGATGAACTCAACAACTTGAGTAAAGCCTTAAGAGGATTATGCTGAGTGAAAAAAGGTTACGCATTTTATAATTCCATTTATACAATATTCTTGAAATGCCACAACTATAGAAATGGAATACAGATTAATCGTTGCCAGAGTTAGGAGCAAGAGGTGCGGAGAGAGATGGGTGGCTGTGGCTGGGAATGGAGCTATTTCTATCTTGATTATAGTAATATCAACACTCTGACTGTGATAATATATCATAGTTTAACAAGACATAGCCATTGGGAGGAGCTGGGTCAAAGGCATGCCAGGTATCTCTGTATGATTTGTTACGTACACGTGTGAACCTAGGATGATTTATTATTCCTTTGCTGTACTGGGGGTTGAACATAGGAGCATCACTCTGAGGCAGCCCATTTTTACTTTTTTATTATTGTCCTTGATGCTGGGGATGAAACCGAGGATCTTTGCACTATGCTACATCCCCAGCACCTTTCTGAGAGGGTTTGATTTTGAGACAGGGTCTCATTAAGTTGTTCAGGCTAGGCTCAAACTTGTGAATCCTGTCTCAGCCTCACATAGTGCTGGGATTACAGGCCTACACCACCAGGCCTAGTTCTAAAAAGTTTAATTAAAATATACATACATATATATATATATATATATATATATATATATATATGTATAACAGCAATAGAGACAAACGGAATCCCCTAGAAGAGAACCATCAGCATGAAGATTAGCTCATAAGCTATGCTGCCCTGGAGAAACAAAGGGTCTGGGAAGTGGGCTGCCACCTACGAAAGACAGCCCTTCCAGGTAATACTCAGAAAGCTGCCATGTGGAAAAGGATAACATTAGAATCCTGGGGAGAATGTGCAAAGAGAGTTCATCTAAATATCTGGGAGAACATTCTATGACATCTCTGCATTAGGGCGAAGAGATTTCCATCTGGGCCTGATGGTTGCAGGCCTGAAATGCCAGCACTCTGGGAGGCTGAGGCAGGAGGATTGCACTTTTGAATTGAAACATCAACTCAAAAATCAGAAATAAGAGATAGGTATATAGCTCAGTGAGAAAGCCATGAGCTCGATTCCTAGTACTACAGCAACAAAGAGATTTCCAGGACATATACTCAGTAAGGGCAGGGCAATGGTAAGAGAGGAATAACTGCTCAGCTATGCAGAAAAGACCAATCTGGCATTTTGTAATTTTCTCCTCGGTGGGGCTGGAGGAAGTGGAAGGACTCTGGGGAAGGGGCTGGGGCCTGCTCCAGGTGTGCAATCACCAGGGACAATGAGAAGGTCTGCTGTATGTGCCAATTTTGAGGAAGGCACTCCTTACTTAGCTAGATGAATATTGACGTCTTTACTTAGCTGGGTTCATATTTTGAGGAAGATATTCAAGCCAGAATCCACAATTCCAGTGGGTCTCCCTCAGTCAGCAGGGCCCAGGAGAGAGTGAAGAATGATTTGGGAAGGTTGTAGTGAGGACAATAGCAAAACAATTCAAATGAGTGAATTTGCCCATAGAAAGGTGGTGCCAGTCACTGCAGTTCTTTTAGATGAACAGAGATATTAGAAAATTACTGCTATTATGTATTAGGTGGTCATAAAGAACACATATGTCCTTTTATAGCATCATATAAAAAAGTCTTATAAGACATGTTGAGTTTTCCCAACTCTGCCTTGTGTTCTCAAAAGATTTCCTTAGATCTGTTTTTCACATGGTTGCCACCCATGAAGTTCCTGATTTCCACCAGGGCTGAAACTAGGGCAGGGTTTTTTCGAGCACTTATGTGGGCACTTCCTACTTCCGGGGAGGGGGAGGGGGCGGGGGCTAAATTATTACTGAAAGGCAGAGAGAGGCTGAAGTGCTTTATAAGTTAAACCCTGTCCTGCCTCTGTCAAAATGGCATGGGATATGCTGTAAAAGACACCATCAAGCAAAGTTGGCAGTGGTGGTTTGTGTTTAAAATTCCAGCTCGTTGGGATGTTGATGCACTAGGATCGTAAATTTGAGCTCAACCTGAACAACTTAGCAGGACTCTGTCTCAAAGTAAGAAATAAAAAGTCCTGAGAAGGCAGCTCAGTGAGAAGGTCTTGGGTTCAATTCCCAGTACTCAGAAATAAAGAAAGGAAAAAAAAAAAGAAAGAAAGAAAGAAAGAAGGAAGGAAAAGAGAGAAATAAAAGAAAAAAATCCAAATTCAAACCACAATATATCACTTCACATCCGCTAGGATGGCTATAGTAAATAAGACAGTAACAAGGTATTGGTGAGTGTGTAGAGAAATTGAAATGCTCACACGGGGTTGGTGAGAATGTCAAATGGTGGTGTTTAGGAAACAGCAGTAATTTTTCCAAAAGTTACATTTACTGTAGAACCCTGAAATCCCACTCCTAGGTATATACCGAAGGCAAATGAGAACAGGTGTCTGCACTCTCTACGATCCCATTATGCATCCTGAATAGGCAAGCCTATAGTGTGAGAAGGTCAAGTGGTGGCTGCTTAAGCCTGTGTTAAGTGCAGGTGTGGAGTGGAGGGTAGAGAGTGAGTTCTAATGGGCACGGGGACTTTTTCTTTTTTTGAGGGGGATGGAAAATCTGCTATTTGTGGTAATGGCTGATTAATTCTGAATATACTAAAAAATTTGAATCTGGCTGGAGGAATAGCACAGTGGTTAGAGCGATTGCCTAGTAAGTACTGTAAGTCCCTGAGTTCGATTCCCCAGCACCACATAATCCAGGCTGGTGACCCACGCCTGTAAACCCAGCACGCCAGAGGCTGAGGCAGGATTGCCTGAGTTTTAGGCCAGCCTGAGTTACACAGTGAGTTCAGCACCAGTCTGGACAACAGGGAGACCCTGTTTCAAACAAAAACAACAAACCCCTCACAAGGACGAGCACAGAAAATGAGGCATCTGCTTGTCCGAAAATGGAATTAAAACTACATGTATATTTACTTTGGAATTGAATATTTACAATCCATCAGTGGTTTGAAAGTCTATAGCCTGCTTGAAAACATCAACTTGTTTTGAAGAAAAAAAAAAAGTAACCGGCGCTCCCATTAGCCTGAAAAGTGGCAGCCGCTGCAGCGTTGAGACACCTCAGGTGAAAGAGTTTTCCCCACCCACTCCTGTCCCGCCTTGTCCGCCCCGTCCGCCTGCCGCCCAATCCCGCGGCGCGCCCACACGTCCTACGGCCCGTCACCCAACCGCGCGACGAGCCCGCCAGTCCAGCCGCCCGCCACCCAATCCCGCGACGCACCCACCCCCGTCGTTCCAAGCCACACCCCTTCACGCGGGCCTTCAACAAGCTCGGGGCACGTGGTAGTGCGAGCGCGTTCGCCCGCTGCTGCGCCCTCTTTTGTGGAAGGAGCTTACTCGGCGGCCGCGTCGGCCGCGACCTCCTCAGCCGCGACCTCTTCAGCCGCCGTCTCCTCCGCCGCGGTCCCCTCCGACGGCAGCTGCCCGCCACGCAGAGGCGCGGCAAAAAGGAGCGCCCCGGGCAGCCCAGTGGAAAGCGGCGACGAGACGGCCCCGAGGGGCCGCCGATCAAGCCTGAGGAGGCCCCTTGGGAGAAGCCGGATACGGCGTATGAGATGGACGGGGTGGATTCCGCCTGGGACATGGAGAGCCTCGAGGGAGTCGCGGCTGACGAAGAAAACGCAGCAGGCGAACCTCTGAGGGCCCCGCGCGTTGTGTACGTGACCGGTGACGGTTACACGTACGGCGGCCTGGATCACCCCGAGGCACGAGTGCTCCATTTTCTGGTTCTGGCTTGCAGGGCCCAGGGCGCCCAGCTCACCCTGGTATGCTTCGAGGACCTGGACTACGGACAGACAGACGGGCTCGACGCCTTTTATGATGCGGGTGAGAGCCCAGGCCGAGTGCCAGCCCTTCCTGTCCTCCTGCAAGCCCGGGTTCCCCTTCCCCTGGTCCGGGGCCCCTCCCAGTCCTAGAGCAAGGCTGCTCTGCCTTTTAGAGATCATTGGCTGGGTGATATCGTACACTTTCACAGACAAGTAATTGAAAACCTTGGGGTGGCCAGAGGCCGTAACCCCACGCTCCGGGATCTGAGGCCGGAAGATCACAAGTTGTTTTTTATTAGGCAATTTAGTGAGACCCTGTCTCAGACACTGAAAAGGACTAGAGAGACAGCTCAGTGCAATGGCCCAAAGTAGCACCAAACCGCTGTTCCGATGGGATCAAACTGTTCTAAATTGAAAAAAAAAAAAAGTAGTAAAGTAGGTACTGAAGCGGGCAGGGTGGTGCACGCATCTGGGAAGTTGCGCGTCTGGAGGACAAAAGTTCTAACTCAGCCTGGGCAATCTGGCAGTTTGGCAAAATTCTTAAAGGGGGAGAGGCTGCGCTGGGAAAATAGTTAATGGGAATGTTACAAGTTCAATACCCAGTACCACCAATGGCAGGAGATGATAATGATTAGAACAAAATTAAGAGGGCACTGGCATTTAGACCCCTTCATTCTGCAGTCCTCTAAAATATTCTGTAACGAACAGGCTGTAGGCCTGACGACAGAGACCCCTCCCCATCACCGGCAACATTACGCTGATTTTTGCTTTCTCTTGGCATGTTGCGTAGTTGCATGAGTCCCAGCACTGGCTAGATATTAAAGTCAACTGAGGAGCTGGGCAGCACGTGCCAGTCATCCCACCCTGGGAAGTTGAGTAGGAAGATGTCAGGTTCGAGTCCTGCCTCAGGATCTCAAGGTGACTCCGTCTCAAAAGCTAAAAAAGGACAGGGAGGTAACTCAATGAGAAGGTCCTGGGTTCAGTCCCGACTAATAAAATTGTCCAGTTTGTTTCAAATTTTAAAAATAGACATCGAGGTGGGCAAGGTGTTGCATGCATTCTAGGAGATTGATGCAGGAGGATCAAATATCCAAACTCAGCCTGGGAAATATGGCAGTTTGCCAAAAGTAAGTATCAAACTAAAGGGGAGGGCCAGCTTTCGGAAAACAATTTAATGGCAATGCCTTGAATTCAATTCCCAGTACCGCCAGCAGTAGGGGTGTGGGGATAAGGGTGGAGAATGACAAAATAAGAAGTCACTGGCATTTAGAGCCCTTTATTCTTCAGCCATTTAAGATAGCTGGAGGAATGGCTCAGTGGTTAAAGTGCTTACCTAGCAAGTGCTAAGTCAAGTGCTAAGTACCGAGTTTGATTCCCAAGCATCACATGAACCGGGTTTGTAATCCCAGCGCTTGGGAGGCTGAGACAGGAGGATTGCTGGCAGTCCAAGGCCACCTTGGGCTCCATAGCGAGTTCAGGACCACCTTGGGCTGTAGAGTGGGACCCTGTCCCAAAAAAAATTAAGATAACCAATAATACAGGCTATAACTCAGATGACAGCAATAATACTCCCTCTCCCCTGCCATATATCTGACTTCTGCTTTCTCTTGGAGTGTTCCTTACTAGCTTGCATGCCAACACTGGGCTACACATTAAAGTCACCAGGGAAGCAGAGGGAACGTGTCTGTACAATCCCAGCATTCTGGATAAAAGTAAAAGAAGAAAGTAAGAAACTGGAGAGAGAAAGAGGATATGGGGGGGGGGGGTCAGAAGGTGGGAAGAGTAAAGGGATGTGATATATAAATAAATTAAAAATTCAGCCTCAGAAGAAAGGGGGAGTGTGGTTGGTGACATAGCTCAGTGAGAACATGAATCCACTTCCCAGTATCACCAAAGGAAAAAGTAAAATGTAGAGATTCACTGACACTTAGACCCTTTTTATTCTTCAGTCCTTTAAAATAATAGGTAACAAAATAAAGGGCCTATAACTCAGATGGCTTATTCCAGCCCAACATGCCTGCTGTCGTTTTGCAAACTGTTACAGTCTCCTGGCATGTTCCTTCCAACACAGGCTACATGTTAAAATGATAGTGAGCGTTTTATGCATGCCATTAAACTCTGGGAAGCTGAGGCATGAGGATGGTAATTATGCCTTGAGACATAAGTGAGATTTTGTGTCAACTTAGTCCTGGAGATGTACCTCAGTCCAGAGGTCTTGGGATTGATCCCCAGTATCCCCAAAACCAAAACGTTGTTTAGTCTGGCATGGTAGCATGTGATTTCTAGGAGGGTGAGGCAGGAGAATCACAAGTTGGAGTTCAGTGTGGGCAATTTAGTGGCTTAGCAAAATTCAGTCCTAAAATAGTTTGGTAGGGAGGGGAGGAGTGGCATGGAGTATGCAGCTCAGTGGAAACAACCTTGGTTCAATTCTCACTACCTGTAAAGGGGGCAGGGGGGCATCAAAACAAGTTGGTACCATTTAGACCCCTTTAACTTTTAAAATGATCAGTAACAGGTTGGGGGTGTAGCTCCGGTAGCTCAGTGGTTAAAAGTGCTTGCCTAGCGTGGGGAAGACCCAATTTGGATTTCCCAATCCCACATAAAATTAGCCGGAACTGGAGGCGAGGGGTGGGGGCTAAGGATTTGTAATGTTGTTATGCTATGTATATGCACAGAATACCCAGGATCAATTTAAACATTGTATTGCATTTATACATATCAATAAAATGGGAAAAAGATAGCTGGGTGCTAGGTGCATGTGCATGTCTGTAGTCCCCAGCACTCAGTAGGCTGATGCAGGAAGATTACTGTGATATTGAGGCCAACCTGGATTACAAAATGAGACCCAGTCTCAAACATAAATAAGTAAAATAACCAGGAAAAAAGAGACCATCACCTGGACTTCATTGACCCCCTTCTCTCCCACCTACTATTTATCCCAACTTTGGCTTTCTTGGTGCTGGCATGTGCTTTACTGGTGTGGATCCTACCATAGGCTACATACTAGAGTCACCTGGGGTGCCTGGTGGCACATGCCAGTAATCTCAATATTCTGGAAAGGTTAAGTAGGAGGATGGCAAGTTCAAGGCCTGTCTAGGGCACTTAATGAAACTCTTGTCTCAGAATAAATAAAAAGTGGTAAGGGTAAGAAGGCCTTGGGTTAAGTCCACAACACTGCAAAAACAAATTTGTCCGATTTTATAAACTTTTAAATAAAAAAAGAGATACTGAGGCAAGAGTGCTGGCACATACATTCTAGAGGGCTGAGGCGGGAGAATCCTAAGTTTGAGCCCAGCCTGAGCGATTTAGAATCTTATAAAAATTCATTCTGAAAATAAAGGGGCCATGGCGCTGGTGAAATAGCTAGGTGGGAACCCCTTGAGTTCAATTCCCAGTACCACCAAAGAGGGAGATGAAATATAGAGATCACTGGCATTTAAACTCCTTTGTTTTTTTCAGCCTTAAAATATGTATTAACGAAAGACAATGCTGAGGTCCATCCTTTTATCCAGCTTTTACTTTCTGATGGTTGGTCTGGGTCCTGTCTATCAGAATCACCTGGGAAACTGGGTGGCACATGCCAGAAATCCCAACACTTTCAGAACTTGAGGTAGGAGGATGGCAGTTTGGAGTCCTGCCTTGGGACTGTAAAGAGACTGTCTCTCAAAAAAAGAAAAAAATTTTTTTAAAGACTGGAAATGTAGATCAGTGAGAAGGTCCTGGGTTCAGTCCTAAGTACTACAAAACACCCCCCAAAAATTACTCCAGTTGTACTAAATGATTTATTTTAAATAAGTAGGTTGGGCCTGGTGATGCAGCCCTGTAATCCCAGCAGTCTGGGAGACACAAGAGTTTGAGCCTAGTCTGGGCATAACTCGGGGGCTTAGTGAGACCCTGTCTTAAAATCAAAAATAAAAATTAACTGGGAATGTAGCTCAGTGTAAAGGTTTAATAAACTCCAATACTATTTTTTTAAGTGGATGCTGGGAGGGCCTCCACCTAGATTCTAGTTTTAAACATTCTTGAGTAGTTCGCTGTTAACTGCTCAAATGACAAGAGCCCTCTTAATAGCTGCTTGTGTGAGTAATCTTCCCATAATTACACACTTGTGTGGCTTTACTTGAATTTTCTCCTATCTGAGCTCTCTGAATATATATATGGCTAGGGCTGTGGTTTAGTGTGAAGGCTCTGTGTTGAATTCTCAGTGTCACAAAAAATGATTTCTTATATTTACTGAAAACTCGTTCCTCATCATTCTGAGAAATGATTAAGTTAAAAGGACGATATCCCTATGGGGCACGTAGTCTCTTGGTTATGGGTTGGTGAACTGGGCAGCACTCTGTTTCAGCACCTCCATTTTATGTAGCATCTGTACATAGGAAATTGGCCTAATCTATTTCTAGCAGGTATGGGACAACAGACATCACTTTTTCCAAGATGAATAAACAATGGAAGAATAAGATATCGACCCAGTGGTGCATGTCATAAATGTAGGAGTCTGTCGTGACCCTACCCTTTCCCACATTGCTAAATCCACTTAATCACTTCTAAAATGTTTCACAGATCTCTCCACCCTTTTTATTATTATTATCTTGATCCAAGAACCATGTCTCTCATTAGGTTTACTATCAGTAGCCTTGTAACTGGTTTCTCAAAAGCTGGGCCCATCTTGATGCATTCAAATCTGTGGTTTCCACGAAGAAGTCTCTATATCCTGGTCTTTTCTCTTATCCTACAGTTTTTCTCTGCCTAGTAGCTGTTTAGCCTTCACAAAGTGAGTTCTTAAAGGCAGCTAGTTCCTGGACTCTCTCCTCCCTTGTGGCTCTTGCATGCTGAAGGGTTCTTTCCTAGCAGGTAACACAGCTGCACTGAAATAATTATCAATTTAATGATTGATCTGCCAGACAGAAACCTCTTGAATGGCGGAGAGACAGGTACCATCCTTTTTACCACTGAGGATTGCTGGGACTGTCCATCTTATTTTGAGACTCTCAGCAGGCACAGATAACATTTGGTTTCTCTGTTGAGATGAAACAAGCTTGAGAGGTAGCCTCAAAAGAAATTCAGAATGTAATTTTCTGTGGCAACCATGTTGAGAATGGCAACCAGGACATAGATATATTGCGCTTATGACTTTATTAACAAGTAAGATCCATCCTGGTGTGTTTTTAAGTCTGAATCTCTTTCAGCAGTGCACAACTGATAGAAGAAATTTAAAGAACTCATATTGGATGCACTGGAATGGAAAAAATGGTTTCAGTTGTATGCTAGGAATTCTGGTTCTTTTTCTGTCTGCTTGTCTGTATTTTCGATCTTGTATGTGATTTTCTATAATGTAAATATGGTTTTATTTTTTTAATGCAGTAGGAGATTACAGATTTTTTCGTTGTTGTTGTTGCTGCATCATTGGAGATTGAATCCATGGCCTTCACATTGAGTTACATCCATCCCCTTTTGATTTCTATCTTTAAGAGAGTCTCTATAAGTCACTGAGTTGCCTGGCCTGGGCTCAGGCTTGTGATTCTCCTGCCTTAGCCTACCAGAATGCTGGGATTAGAGGCAAGAGCCACTTCTGGTTTATGATAATTTTTACTCTTGGGAAGATACCCAGAAGAGGTATAGCTGGGTCAAATGCAATATTGTTTTACAGTTCTTTGAGGAGTCTCCATACTTCTTTCCATAGTGGTTATACCATTTTTCAGTCTCACCACCAATGTGGGAGAGTTTCTTTTTTCCCCACAGCCTTACTAGCATTTGGGTTTTGTTTTGTTTTGTTTTTTTGAGTTCTTAATAGCAGCCATTTTTACTGGCATTAGATGGAACATCAGTGTTGCTTTAATTTGCATTTCTCTAATGGCTAAAGATGTTGAACATTTTTTCTTGTATTTGTTTGCCATTCATTTAAAGTAATTATACAATAATGACACATGCATACCCATGTTTATAGTAGCACAATTTACAATAGCCAAATCTTGGAAGAAGCCAGTATGGCCAAATATAGATGAATGGATAAAGAAGATGTGAGATATATAGGAATATTACTCTGCCTTACAGAATGACATTTGCGTTATTTGTAGGAAAATGGATGCACTTTGAGATTATCATTATGCTCAGCGAAATGAATCAGACTCAGGAAGTTAAATATATGGTTTTTCTAATACGAGAAAAGCAAATCATAAAATAACTTATATGGAAGCAAGTAAGAAGATGTGATTTATGGAGAGGGAAAGGGAAAGTCAGGGGAAAGGTATGCAATATGTAAGTAAAAAATAAAAGTTAAGCTCATGAGAAGATCTGCCCAAACTAGCAAGCAGCCAGACCCAGGAGAGGCTTACAGAGGGGCTCACACAGCCTGGTCCCTGGATGTGAAATCACTGCTGTACACCGGGATTTGTGTTGAGAAATCTGCTGTTATCCTGATGGGCTTGTCTTTGTAAGTCACCCTGTGTTTATCTCTCACAACTTTTTATATTTTCTCTTGTATTTTAATTATGATAAGTCACAGGGAAGTTCTCAGAGTTTGGAGTTCTGTATGCCTGCAGTCATTTAATGTTCATTTCTTTCTTTAGATTTTCTTCCATAATTTCATTGATTATGTCCTTTATGCCTTTTCTTCTGTCCTCAGTTTGCTCCTTCACTCCCGTAACTCTGAGGTTGTTTCTCTTTGAGTCATCCATCAGCTGTTGTAACCAGTCTCTTATGTTTTTGTTTTACAGTCTTCACTGACCATGTGTTCCAGATTATCCACTTTATCTTTAAAATCTGATAGTGTATCCACAAAGTACTCAAGCTGGTTATTTTTTCCTGTGAGTTTTTCATATCTTGGAGTTCAGCTTTCATTGTTTCTGTATCTCTGTTGAACATTCCCTGATTTCTTGAATTGCTTTCATTATCTGCTTGTTTCTTCTTTGTGTTCCTCTAACTTCTTATTAATGGCTGTTGTTACTCCAATGATGTCCACTTTGAGCTCCCTGTGCATCTGTTTTATGTCCTGTGTTAGCTGTTGAGCCCAGAAATCAGCCTCCTTTTTCCCTTTGGTATCTATGGGTTCTGCTATTTCAAGATTCCTGGAATTGGTTTCTAAGATGTCAGGCCTTTTTGTAGGTGATCTGTTAACCTCGTTTCCCCATGGTTCTGTTGCAGTGATGATGAGCTGAAGTACAGGTACTGTAGATGGGCTCTACCTCTATCCCAGAGATACTTTTTATTAGAATAGTTCTGCTTTAAGTGTTACATTGAGTTTGCTCAGGTTTTAGAATTTATGATTATCTTCAATTTATTTGCTAGTCATTTTGAAAGTTTTCCATTGTGCAGCCTCCTGTTGAGGCCTTAATCTCCTCCACTGTTTGTTGAAGGAGGAACAGAATACAGAACTGTATATGGTCCACAAATAGAGTATTTGTTAACATAACTTAAATATGAAGATAATTATCAATGTCTGCCTCCACACGTTGAATAAAGGTTTACATTTACAATACTAATATTAATCACTTATTGGTAGAGTCTATTAGCTAATTTAACATTATAACTCTTCTACCCACACGTTAATAAGTGCTATATACATTCACTATACATCTGACTAAATCTAGTATTGAGTGATTAAAATGTACTTTTGATATCAGTAGTATGACAGCAACATTAAAAGATAAAGCTTTACATTGCTGTAGATCTACCCACTATACCTTTTAAGATTTGTGTTTATTTTATACTTGTTTCCTACTAGCTATATACTTATACTGACTTAGCCATCTAGTTATCATCTAAACTATTAAAGGTGATTTCTACATACATTGTTTGGTAGCCCGTAAAAGGAATTCATGGTGCCACTATTTTATTGGTAGTAACATGTGCACAAGACTCTGTTACTAATTTCTTACTAGCTAAATAGTACACAGATAATATGTCTCTTCTAGTTTATAACAGTTCAAGTAATAGGGAAGTTTGAGTGTGAGGGAGTAAACTACAATTAGGAGTTAGGTATGAAATAGAAAGTAGAGAAGTGTTTATATGATAGAGAAAAGCCTGGCAATACTCCTACCCCAGTCAGAGAGTAACAGGGAGAGAAAAGCACTATAAATAACATTCAGATAAGTTAGGGAGAGTTGTGGATGAAGTAGAGTGTAGCTTCCAGATCTACTTAAAGATTTATGAAAAAGAGCTTAGAGAGTTGATCAAGAAAGGGAAAGATTCGGGAGGTAATTAATGAGACATAAGGCAGTGGAAGGATAGTGGAGGAAAGGAAGCAGAGAAAAAACACTAGCATGAAGGTAGAATTAAAATCAGAGGACCTATTCAGTTATATTAAAAATAGGAAACTATAATAAAGAGGAAAAAAGGGGAGAAATATAGAAACCAAACTGACAAAAGAAAGGCCAAAGTAAAATAAACAAAACAGAACAACACAAAACAGAACAGACAAATATTTAAAAAATAAGACAGTTACCCCTCTGTATTTTTTGTATGAAGTGGTTGCTGGATGTTCTGCTCCTGGAAATCTGGCTGACTGTGCGTTGCTCCCAGCTGGTCCCATTGACCTCTAGATGGTGCTCCAATTCTCTTCCTTGAGCTTGCCTGGTGAAGCTGGTGAATGCAAGTCCTATTCCGCCTCTGGATTCCTCTGGGTTTTCCTTCTTCCAAAAGCCATCCTGTTATGTATCAGTAGTACCTTGGGCAAGTCAAGTCCTCTGGTGTGGAGATCTGCTGGTTCTCACAATTCACAGTCCTTGGTGCTGGGTCCATTCTGTGTTTACAGCACCATCTGCCTCCTGCTGGTCTAGAGTGTATGGATGGTACCAATAGAATGAGAGGCTTGCCTCACCCTCCCTTCCACCTGGCTTGAGCTGCTACTGCCTGATTTAATTACTCCACTGTGGTGATCTCTTATTCCAGGACACAGTTTGAGGCACTGTGGCACATGTGGCTCTCTGCCATCTGCCACTCACGTGCGGCTGTGTCTACTCTGCCACCCACATGCTGTTCAGTCCACTGCCAGTGAACAGCTAGGCACCCTGACATCCACTGTGGCTCTGTACTGTCTGCCACTCACACACGGCTCCACCTTCATGGGCTCAAAGTGTGAGTGGGAGAACCCCACTGAGGACCTCTCTAGGTTGTGATCACCCAACATTATTTTTGCTTCTACTCCTTAGATTGTGTTATAGTCTCAGTATGTACTTGTTAATTTCTTTAGTAGTGCCTTTTTTAGGTCTCCTACTCTGCCACCTTCTTGACTAGAAGTGAAACCTGTAGATATTAGTTACGTCCATTGTCCTCATGTTATGTTTAGCTCTGATGTTTCTTTGTTGATTATTTGTCTCATTAATCTGTGTATTTGTGAAAGTGGGGTATTAAAGTTCTCTAGTATGATTGTACTTGGACCAGTTTGGCCCTTCATGTCCAGTAGTTTCTGTTGTAGGTAACTGGGTGCACCTACATTGAGTGCATATATTGTTTATAATTGTGAGCTTTTCCAGTTGGATTGTTCCTTTTACCAGTATATAGTGTCCATCTTTGTCTCTTCTGAACTGTTTTGGTTTGAAGTCTCCAGTGTCTGAGAAAAGTATAGCTACTCCTGATTGTTTCCAGGCTCCAGTAGCATGTAGTATAAGATTCCAGCCTTTTACCTTCAGTCTGTGTACTGCTTTGTGGGCTGTTTGTCTTTTGCAGACACACTTTTGTGTTTTTGATCCACTCTGCCAGCCTGTGTCTTTTGATTGGTGATTTAAGACTGTTAACATTGAGAGTAATCATTGTAAGTCCATTGTTCTGTTCTTCTAATGTTGGTTCTTTACTTTTGCTTCTTGTTACACTTTCTCTTTAGATGTTTCCTTTCCTGTATGTTCTTTGGCATTGCCATCCTCTCTGTCAATCTCTCTCTTACTCACTCCCTCTGAGATTCCTTGAAGTATTTTCTGCAATGCTGAGCTAGTAGTGGTCGCAAATTTCTTTAGGAATTCCTGGCCATGAAAAATTGGTACTTCTCAGATTTTTAGGGATAATTTTGCTCTATACAACAGTCTGCGTTGATACTTGCTGTCTTTTAAAGAGGGAAAAATTTTGCTGTAAGTTGCTCCGGTCTTTATAATTTGCATTGAGAAATCTATAGTAATTTGAATGGATTTGCCTTGATAAAATAATGTCTATTTTTCTCTTGCTGCTTTCAGTATTCTCTTTTCATGTTGAATTATGGTATGTTGTTTTGTCTGTCTTTTACTGGTTGAGGTTATTTGGTTTTCTGTAAGCTTCTTGTACCTGAAAATTAATTTCTGTTCCTTGATTGGGGAAGTTTTCTTGTATGATTTCAGTGAATATACCTTTGGTGCTATCTTCTGCTCTGTCTCCCACTCCCATAATTCAGAGGTTGGCATTCTTTGAATCATTCATCAGCTATTGTATCCAGCTACTTTGATATTTCTAATTTTGGAGTCATGCCTAATTATACCATTTGTTTCCTCAGCCTTGTCTTCAAGGTCTGAAATTCTGTCCTCACAATGTTCAAGTCGACTTCCTCTCCTTTCATATGTATTTGTTATATGCTGAATTCTAGCTAATTTTTGTTTCAAAATTTCCACTTCTTTATCAAAATGTTCCTTCAAATCTTGCATTTCCTTAATTACCTCAGTCAACTTTTTATTTGCAGCTTTTATTTATTCAATAAGTGTAGTATCCATCAGGACTACTGTTTGTTAAGCTCCTCTGTAAGCCTACTCATCATTGCTTGCATTTCTTTGAGAATATCTTGTTTAAACTGGCTTTTCACAGAAACCAACTCATCTGTTTGCTTTTTTACTTCCTTCCCTAGGAGTTCCACTATTTCAGGGTCCATGACATTAGTTTCTGGGGTCTCAGCCATATCTATGTGTGTCCTGTTTCTTTGTCTTCTTCCCATGTTTCTTTTATTGAGCGACTTCACTTTAAGCATTGAGCTATGCCTCAAGTCTGAGGGACTTCACTTTAAAGGCCTAGCCTAGAAGTTCCTTTGAACATGTATGAGGATGTGTGTGTGTGTATGGGGGGGAGTCCAAAGTACTCTTGAGTGATGTGCTGGGAGTAGGCAGTGAGGGGGTGGGACCTAACAATACTGATGGTCTCTGAGGTGTATTGTTCAACCCCACCCACTCAGTGAAGCTCTCCTGCCTGTCCAGGCTTCCCTCACCTAAGGGCAGGGCTCTTCATCCTCAGAGATACTCTCACTACCACCTGAGCCATTTAGGAGATCAGTGGCATTTCTCTCCTCTCCACAACTGTTTCTTGTGCCAGTTTTTTCCTGGAGACTGTTTTAAGAGTATCCCCAAAAACCCTGATGTGGCCTATCCGAAACTGCTTTTACTCTAAACAGTTTAGTCTTGGGCTCTTTTTTTAAAAAATGGCTCCTGCCTGCGTCACTGCCTGTTACGGCTGCTGAGTGCTGCTTCTCCCAAGCTGATCTAGGCTCTGGGAGGCCTTTTCTAGGGGAAACTCACAGTGTGTTTGCCCTTTCTGCCAACTCATTTTTGGAGGCTGGGGCTTCCAGATGCTGTCAATTTTCACTTCTTCCAGATTGGATCTGCTCTTACTTTGGTCTGAGGTTCCTGGCTCTGGGCTTTCCTCTATCTGCAAATGCCAGTGACTCAGAGCCACTCACAGGCAGCCTGGGTTGGGTTCCTGAGCTGTTGTTATGCTTCTGATGTGTCTGTGGGGGTTCTAACCTTCCCGTGGCCTCCTTTCAGTTGCTGATGCAGTCTTCTCTTGTCTAGTGAAGTTGAACAGGCAGTTTTTAACTACAGTCTCAACTTTTTAAATGATTCCATGAGGAGATTTTGCAGTTCTGTTACTGGGCCACCATTTTGCCTGGAAGTCCGAGCTTCCTTTCTTTTGATGCTGCTGTTAGTGCCACTCAGCACCAAGCATGGAACTTTCCTCAACTCTTCAGTGATGTGGACCCACTTTTAGGAAAGAAGCATGTAGTTGCAGCAACACTGAAGTGACATGCTGCCTTTTCCCTTGAGTGCATTTTAGGATAGAAAGATATTTTGGGTCAAATTTACTTTACTGGCTGTATATTATTTGTTACTATGGCAAAATGCATTTTTTTTTTAGTTCTTAGCAGTCAACTTATAAATAGTTTGGGAATACAAACCATAAACTTTGATAATGTCTTATATGTATTTTGATATAGATGCTGTTCAAATCCTAGTTAAATAATATGGTTAGGGTAGCACTGAAAGTCTGCAGGCTGAAAAAATTTGTGTTTCCTAGTACCATGTATAGGCTTTGAGCTGTTGTGTGTTATGGAACTTGGCAGAAGTGCCCAGTGGTTATATGTGTAGGGGTGTGTGTGTGTGTGTGTGTGTGTGTGTGTATGTGTATGTGTACATTGCACACCAGAATGGGGTTCAGTAGTAGGTCTTGGCAGCAAGCAAAGCTTATTCTGGAATTGGGTCTGCAGGAGGGCAGGGAAGGGGCCAAGCAGGATTAGATGCACAGGAAGAGGAAATGGAAGGGAAGAGAAGGTGAAGGAAAAGTGGAGATGCAGGGAGCTCTGAGGACGACATTTTTCCCCTCTTGCATTTTTTTTATTGGCCATCCTTGATTTTAAATTCTGTTGTTCTTTTTTTCCTCCTCTATCTGTTCCTCACCACTTATTTGACTATTATACTTTCTGTTTTAGTGTAAAATGTATATACATTTATATGTACAAATCTCATTTGTAAAACTTTGAAAAATGACTAATCTTGTGTAACCCAAACTTCATTACAATGTAGAACGTTTCCTTCCTTCTTTTCTCTCTCTCTCTCTCTCTCTCTCTCTCTCTCTCTCTTTCTTTCTTTGAGACAGGGTCTCTCTCTAAAGGCCAGACTGGCCCTGAACTCACTGTGGAGCCCAAGCTGGCCTTGGACTCAGAGCAGTCCTCCTGTCTCAGCATCCCGAGTTCTGGCATTACAGGCATGCACCACCATGCCCAGTTTATGTGGTGCTGGAGAATTGAACTCAAATACTTAGCACTTGACTTAGCACTTGCTAGATAAGCACTTTAACTGCTGAGCCATCCCTCCAGGCCACAATATAGAACATTTCTATCCCCAGAAACTTCCCTCATGTCCCATCCCAGCAACTCTTCTCGTCACCCCATTCTTGACCCTAATCAATGACTGATCTGTCACTGTATTTTAGATTGACCTTTTCTGGAATTTTATGTAAATAGGCTTATACAGTATATACTTTTTAGTGTGTCAAGCTTTAGTTGCTCAACATGATGTTTTTGAGATTCATCCATGTTATGTGTATCTGTAGCTTGTTCTCTTTTGAGTGCTAAGCACTATTCTACTGTATGGTTCAGGAACATTTATTGCAGCAGCTTAAAATAGGAAAAAGAAAAAAAATGAATAAAACCTTCAGAGACCGCATTATAAAGAAATCGTGATCTAATTGTTGTACAATGAAACATTCAAAATGAAAATACAGGAACTACAGCTAGATATACTCATCGGTCAAATCACACCAAAAAAAACTCTAGCAATTCAAAAAATATGTAAAGTGTGATTTTATTTGTATTAAAGTTCAAAGACTTGTAGAACAGCAGTATACTGTTTAGGAATTCATAAATGTGTGTAGTATATCAATACATGTCCATACATTTTAAGTCTGTTAAGGGTGCTATCTCAGAATACCATTGCCAGGGTGGCCTGTAAACAACAGAAATGTGTTTCTTCTAATTCTAGAGGCTAAAAAGTCCAGTATTAAGGTATCAGCAGATTCAGTGTTCAGTGAAGGTCCACTTACTTGTTTATAGATTGGGCATTTCTACTTTTGTCCTCACGTGGTAGAAAAGACAAGTCCTCTCTCTGGGCTCTCTTGTATAGGGCGCTCAGAAAATTTATGTACGTTCTAAGGTCATGAATTCACTACCTTCTAAAGGTGCCATCTCCAAATACTGTTACATTGGGGGGTTCAGTTTCAACACATAAATTTTGAGGGAGCATGAACATTCAGTCTATAGCATGTGTACACAAGCACATGTGCATGGAAATGATACAAATATGACATTAGAAATTTCCTTTGGGCAGAAGGGAGGAGACATAACCAAGAAGACACATGTGAGGCTCCAGCAGCACAGGTATTGCTCTGTGACTTGCACTTGTATGGTGGGTGCATGGGATTTTATTTTACTATCGTCAATTGGTTAATAATATACTTTGAATATATATTTCATATAATATTAAAAATAAGTCCATTAGCCACTTAGACTACATCTCTAGTACTTTGAAAAAGGGTTTTTGTTGTTGATGTTGTTGCTGTTCCTGTTCTTACTGTTTTTCTTCTGTAGCTCATGAGGTGTAATCTTAATGAAATCATTCCCCACTTCTGCTTTACCTAAGAGGCTGATGAGTGATGTACAAATTGTTGTAGCTCCCATTATGATCAACAAGTAGATTAAATAGTTCATCTCTCTCTGAATGCCTTTCCTGTCTGTTCATCTTAGATATTGCCATTGTGGATCTCAGTGATATCTCCAAGCGTCCTTCCCTCTTCTACCATTTTGGTGTCCGTGAGCACTTTAATATGGCCAATAACGTGATACTCTACTGTGACAGTGATCTTGAAGGTGCCCTGGCATTGAAGGTAAAGGACATTATTTACTTCCTCTGAGTACCTTATTTTAGGAAAGCAGAATTATATGGCAAGCTGCATTATAACTGTGGCAGAGGAGGGTGGAAAAAATTATGAAGAACTGCTGTGCAGTTTCTTCACACCACAGGTTCTAGCTCACATGGATAACTTTGTGGCTGCTATGTGAGTGTCCTTGCTACCTGGGGCTTTTGGAAGCAACGTGATCATTTCCAGGCTTATAAGGAAATGAAGACGAAACTGTTTCCATTGACACAAACATAGCATTCCGAATCCTTTTGTGGGCAATGTGATCCAAATCTGTACATTATAAAAGTCAGTTCTTAACTTAGATAATGATGTAAAGACATTTAGCAGCTATAAAAATGAGCAGAAAATTTTAGCATTAGACATCAGTATTTAATTCATTTTCCTCTAGTATGAAAACAAAAACTGAAAACCTTTATGTCTTTATATAACTCTGTCATTATTGCCAATTTCTGAAATGTATTTTTGGAAGTTTGAGACAAGCTTCTTTGGATAGTATTTTTTCAATGCTTGTATGTATAAAATACAAGTATCTTAACATGAGTTTTCCCAAAATTTAGATAATAATATTGCTAAATAGAGTAATATTAGTCAAAAAATCCTGGTCTACATTAGCAGTGCCTCACAACCTTGAGTGCACTTCATAATTGCCCAGAGAGCCAGGCCACACTTGGATAGATCAGTGTGTCCCTGTCTTGGGAGGTGGGGACCAGACTTGAAGGGGCTTATTTTACCCTCTCAAATATACAACGAGGGATGAGTAGCAGCAATTTACAGAGTTGAACCTCACAGGCATCATTTCTAGATTGCCAGCTCATTCTCGGTCCTTTCAGTATTACAAATATCTAATACAATTCTGTGTCATATTTTAATGCTTTTGTTTCTTGATATTTAATATTAACCAGATTTTTTCTGTGTTCTGCACTGACTTAGAAGTTATGTCCTGGGGAAATCACCACCTGCTTCAGATGTATGATCTATGTGTATTATATCTCACATACACTTTGCATAAATGTACGCTGTGTAATTATAGCACAGTACTGTATTTTAAGAAGTAATTCAAGCCTGGTGAAGTGGCACATGCCTGTAATACCAGTACTCTGGGGCCTAAGGTAGGAAGGTCACAAACCCAGCCTGGGCAACTTAGTGAGACCCTGTCTCAGAATTTAAAAAGAAAAAAACTGGGGATGTAGCTCAGGTTGAAGGCCCTGAGTTCAATCCCCAGTATTGGAAAACAAAGTAGCAACAATTCATATGACAATTAAAAACTGTTTGTGTATTTTGTAGAATAGTTTCTCAAAAACGGTGAGCCAGTCTCAATTATTTTAGATATTTGTTACTGATTTTTACTAATTTTCATTGAGATTGTTATGCTTAGAAATATTTTAAATTGTTTTCTGTCTATAAAAATTTTCCCATTTTATTGATATGTATTGAGGCAATACATAGTGTTTACATTGATCTTGAGTATTTTGTGCATAGACATATCATGGCAAAATTACAAATTCTTCCCCTCTCCATTTTCAGTCCCTCCTCCTCCTCCCCTCCAATTCCCATTATTCTATGAAATAATTGTGATCTCAGTTTCTCACATGAGACCATTCAGTATTTAATCTTCTCCTTCTGATTCCACTGTGCATGATAGTCTCAATTTTAAAAATAAGAAACTATAGATTATTAACATTTTGATGAACAACATGAAATTGGATGTGTTTTTTTGTTGAACAACATGAAATTAGATGTGTTTTTTTTTCCAATCCAACACATTTATTTTCTGTCTGTCTTAGCAGAGCCCTCTCTGGAAAAAGTCCTTCGACCTACATGAGTTAATTTTTAATGATATGGACAAATATTTTCTAAAATGCAAATGGGTAGTCAGTTATATCTAACACTAGGTGAAGCAATCTGATCTTGCTACCAGAATATAGACAACTCTGAATAGAACATGTTTTTAATAGGGCAGTTGTTTGTTTCCTTTTGCAGAAATGTTAGTTTTCAGTTCATAAATGGTATAATGAAGGATTATATAATCAGCATGCCAAGTTTACTGAACAAAACTGCTCTCATTGACTTTGAACACATTTAGACAGTTCTAGTGGACAGGAGTACGTTCAGCAACACGCCTTCTGTAGGAAGGCTGGCCTGCAGCCTTTGCATTAGTTGAATTAAAAAATCCTTTTAAATCCCCAGATAGCACAGGTCTCTCCAGGCACTTTTTGATTGTCTTTGACGTTCTTCTCTTGAAAGACAAGAAGTGGGGCATTCAGTTCGCTGAAGTTGAATCTCAAAATATTTTCTGGGCAAAGGCGTTGCCACTGCTATGGGAAAATCTTTATGAACAGAAGTGTACTCCTCCCTCAATTGTTCCAAAGCTAATCAGTCATGATCAGTCTTCCTTGTATGAAATTTACAGTTCTCAGATTTTCGTTTCTTTGAAGCTTTGGGGTGAAGTGGTGTTCAAATTATTATATTTTGTCCGAGGGTGGGTGCCGTGTTATCAGAAGCGAATTCTGGCTAATGTTTATGGAAATAAATTGATTAAACAATTACATTAATCTTTTCTTTTGTCTTTTCAGGATATAGTAATTCAAAAAAACATAGTAAGTATTGTATTTTAAGCTTTAGCCTTTGTATTGTTATTTATAATATAAATTAAATACTTGTCTGAAAATCATAAAGGGAGCAAGATTTTTTGCCATTATTCTTTTTATTAGTATGTTTATGATGCATAGTAATTACGTTTAACTTGTAGAGTTAATGCAGAATATCATATTCTAATCATTTGTACTTCCCTTTTTCCTTCTCACCTTGCTATCTCCCCATTCTCCATCTTCACAAAGTCTGCTTCCTTGTTTCCTCCTACCTCTCTTTTTGTTTTGCTTTTTCACTTATTTTTTTCTTGGGCCTCTCATATGTGAGAACCATGAGATGTTTAACCTTCTAGGTCTGATTTACTTCAGTTTAGCATAATGGTCTCAGGATGTATCTATTTTTCTTCAAATGACTCAAATTAATCTTTAT